>OY759218.1:47809426-48409426 GCA_963662175.1 Aradus depressus | reverse complement strand
TGTACAGAGAGACAAAATGAAATGATTTTGAGAAGGAGGAGAAAGAATGAGTGATCTGGGTTGGTATAAGAAGGTCCTGTAATGGCCCCGCTTATCACATATATTTTTCTTAAATTTTATAGTTTTTCAAAAAAACTACCAATACATATTTTAAATTTCGTTGCTATGAGTTACGATTGTAAATTTTATAAGGAACGATTTTGGTAAGGATCACTCATGCGATAGGACTAACCGTTTTCGGGTAAATCAAGGAAGCCTCTAAAAATATACGTTTCAAAACTACATTTCAGGATGGTTTTTTGGCATGTATCTCGAAAACCGGACGACGTGTAAAATATCATATTTGATATATGTTATGTATTTTAGTATTCTCTACAACTATTACTCGAAAAGATTTTTGATTAGGTCATAAACATAAGCTGTATCTTGTAAAATGTAGTTAGGTCCCGGGGGAAAGTGGTCTCAATTTTCGTTCGATTTCGGTCAAAATCTAGTCAGACCTAAGTTAGAACATGTGACCTCTTCATTCCAAATTTCAAGAATCATAGGATGCAAATACACTTATGGGGCTCCAAATTATTTCATACTGACATTACTGTGTATAAGAATGTCTACTCTCAAGATAACGCTGTACAAAGAGACAAAATGAAATGATTTTGAGAAGGAGGAGAGAGAATGAGTGATCTGGGTTGGTATAAGAAAGTCCTGTAAAGGCCCCGCCCATGACTATATTTTTCTTAATTATTATAATTTTTCAAAAAAACTACCAATAAATATTTTAAATTTTGTTGCTATGAGTTACGATTGTAAATTTTATAAGGAACGATTTTGGTAAGGATCACTCATGCGATAGGACTAACCGTTTTCGGGTAAATCAAGGAAACCTCTAAAAATTTACGTTTCAAAACTACATTTCAGGATGGTTTTCGGCATGTATCTCGAAAACCGGACGACGTGTAAAATCATATTTCATATATATTATGTATTTTAGTATTCTCAACAACTATTACTCGAAAAGATTTTTGATTAGGTCATAAACATAAGCTGTATCTTGTAAAATGTAGTTAGGTCCCGGGGGAAAGTGGTCTCAATTTTCGTTCGATTTCGATCAAAATCTAGTCAGACCTAAGTTACAACATGTTACCTCTTCATTCCAAATTTCAAGAATCATAGAATTCAAATACACTTATGGGGCCCCAAATTATTTCATTCTGGCATTACTGTGTATAAGAATGTCTACTCTCAAGATAACGCTGTACAGAGAGACAAAATGAAATGATTTTGAGAAGGAGGAGAAAGAATGAGTGATCTGGGTTGGTATAAGAAGGTCCTGTAATGGCCCCGCTTATCACATATATTTTTCTTAAATTTTATAGTTTTTCAAAAAAACTACCAATACATATTTTAAATTTCGTTGCTATGAGTTACGATTGTAAATTTTATAAGGAACGATTTTGGTAAGGATCACTCATGCGATAGGACTAACCGTTTTCGGGTAAATCAAGGAAGCCTCTAAAAATATACGTTTCAAAACTACATTTCAGGATGGTTTTTTGGCATGTATCTCGAAAACCGGACGACGTGTAAAATATCATATTTGATATATGTTATGTATTTTAGTATTCTCTACAACTATTACTCGAAAAGATTTTTGATTAGGTCATAAACATAAGCTGTATCTTGTAAAATGTAGTTAGGTCCCGGGGGAAAGTGGTCTCAATTTTCGTTCGATTTCGGTCAAAATCTAGTCAGACCTAAGTTAGAACATGTGACCTCTTCATTCCAAATTTCAAGAATCATAGGATGCAAATACACTTATGGGGCTCCAAATTATTTCATACTGACATTACTGTGTATAAGAATGTTTACTCTCAAGATAACGCTGTACAAAGAGACAAAATGAAATGATTTTGAGAAGGAGGAGAGAGAATGAGTGATCTGGGTTGGTATAAGAAAGTCCTGTAAAGGCCCCGCCCATGACTATATTTTTCTTAATTATTATAATTTTTCAAAAAAACTACCAATAAATATTTTAAATTTTGTTGCTATGAGTTACGATTGTAAATTTTATAAGGAACGATTTTGGTAAGGATCACTCATGCGATAGGACTAACCGTTTTCGGGTAAATCAAGGAAACCTCTAAAAATTTACGTTTCAAAACTACATTTCAGGATGGTTTTCGGCATGTATCTCGAAAACCGGACGACGCGTAAAAAATCATATTTCATATATGTTATGTATTTTAGTATTCTCTACAACTACTACTCGAAAAGATTTTTGATTAGATCATAAACATAAGCTGTATCTTGTAAAATGTAGTTAGGTCCCGGGGGAAAGTGGTCTCAATTTTCGTTCGATTACGGTCAAAATCCATTCAGACCTAAGTTAGAACATGTAACCTCTTCATTCCAAATTTCAAGAATCATAGAATTCAAATACACTTATGGGGCTACAAATTATTTCATCTTGGCATTACTGTGTATAAGAATGTCTACTCTCAAGATAACGCTGTACAAAGAGACAAAATGAAATGATTTTGAGAAGGAGGAGAAAGAATGAGTGATCTGGGTTGGTATAAGAAGGTCCTGTAATGGCCCCGCTTATCACATATATTTTTCTTAAATATTATAGTTTTTCAAAAAAACTACCAATACATATTTTAAATTTCGTTGCTATGAGTTACGATTGTAAATTTTATAAGGAACCATTTTGGTAAGGATCACTCATGCGATAGGACTAACCGTTTTCGGGTAAATCAAGGAAGCCTCTAAAAATATACGTTTCAAAACTACATTTCAGGATGGTTTTTTGGCATGTATCTCGAAAACCGGACGACGTGTAAAATATCATATTTGATATATGTTATGTATTTTAGTATTCTCTACAACTATTACTCGAAAAGATTTTTGATTAGGTCATAAACATAAGCTGTATCTTGTAAAATGTAGTTAGGTCCCGGGGGAAAGTGGTCTCAATTTTCGTTCGATTTCGGTCAAAATCTAGTCAGACCTAAGTTAGAACATGTGACCTCTTCATTCCAAATTTCAAGAATCATAGGATGCAAATACACTTATGGGGCTCCAAATTATTTCATACTGACATTACTGTGTATAAGAATGTCTACTCTCAAGATAACGCTGTACAAAGAGACAAAATGAAATGATTTTGAGAAGGAGGAGAGAGAATGAGTGATCTGGGTTGGTATAAGAAAGTCCTGTAATGGCCCCGCCCATGACTATATTTTTCTTAATTATTATAATTTTTCAAAAAAACTACCAATAAATATTTTAAATTTTGTTGCTATGAGTTACGATTGTAAATTTTATAAGGAACGATTTTGGTAAGGATCACTCATGCGATAGGACTAACCGTTTTCGGGTAAATCAAGGAAACCTCTAAAAATTTACGTTTCAAAACTACATTTCAGGATGGTTTTCGGCATGTATCTCGAAAACCGGACGACGCGTAAAAAATCATATTTCATATATGTTATGTATTTTAGTATTCTCTACAACTATTACTCGAAAAGATTTTTGATTAGGTCATAAACATAAGCTGTATCTTGTAAAATGTAGTTAGGTCCCGGGGGAAAGTGGTCTCAATTTTCGTTCGATTTCGGTCAAAATCTAGTCAGACCTAAGTTAGAACATGTGACCTCTTCATTCCAAATTTCAAGAATCATAGGATGCAAATACACTTATGGGGCTCCAAATTATTTCATACTGACATTACTGTGTATAAGAATGTCTACTCTCAAGATAACGCTGTACAAAGAGACAAAATGAAATGATTTTGAGAAGGAGGGAGAATGAGTGATCTGGGTTGGTATAAGAAAGTCCTGTAATGGCCCCGCCCATGACTATATTTTTCTTAATTATTATAATTTTTCAAAAAAACTACCAATAAATATTTTAAATTTTGTTGCTATGAGTTACGATTGTAAATTTTATAAGGAACGATTTTGGTAAGGATCACTCATGCGATAGGACTAACCGTTTTCGGGTAAATCAAGGAAACCTCTAAAAATTTACGTTTCAAAACTACATTTCAGGATGGTTTTCGGCATGTATCTCGAAAACCGGACGACGCGTAAAAAATCATATTTCATATATGTTATGTATTTTAGTATTCTCTACAACTACTACTCGAAAAGATTTTTGATTAGATCATAAACATAAGCTGTATCTTGTAAAATGTAGTTAGGTCCCGGGGGAAAGTGGTCTCAATTTTCGTTCGATTACGGTCAAAATCCAGTCAGACCTAAGTTAGAACATGTGACCTCTTCATTCCAAATTTCAAGAATCATAGAATTCAAATACACTTATGGGGCTACAAATTATTTCATACTGGCATTACTGTGTATAAGAATGTCTACTCTCAAGATAACGCTGTACAGAGAGACAAAATGAAATGATTCTGAGAAGGAGGAGAAAGAATGAGTGATCTGGGTTGGTATAAGAAAGTCCTGTAATGGCCCCGCCCATGACTATATTTTTCTTAATTATTATAATTTTTCAAAAAAACTACCAATACATATTTTAAATTTCGTTGCTATAAGTTACGATTGTAAATTTTATAAGGAACGATTTTGGTAAGGATCACTCATGCGATAGGACTAACCGTTTTCGGGTAAATCAAGGAAACCTCTAAAAATTTACGTTTCAAAACTACATTTCAGGATGGTTTTCGGCATGTATCTCGAAAACCGGACGACGCGTAAAAAATCATATTTCATATATGTTATGTATTTTAGTATTCTCTACAACTATTACTCGAAAAGATTTTTGATTAGGTCATAAACATAAGCTGTATCTTGTAAAATGTAGTTAGGTCCCGGGGGAAAGTGGTCTCAATTTTCGTTCGATTTCGGTCAAAATCTAGTCAGACCTAAGTTAGAACATGTGACCTCTTCATTCCAAATTTCAAGAATCATAGGATGCAAATACACTTATGGGGCTCCAAATTATTTCATACTGACATTACTGTGTATAAGAATGTCTACTCTCAAGATAACGCTGTACAAAGAGACAAAATGAAATGATTTTGAGAAGGAGGAGAGAGAATGAGTGATCTGGGTTGGTATAAGAAAGTCCTGTAATGGCCCCGCCCATGACTATATTTTTCTTAATTATTATAATTTTTCAAAAAAACTACCAATAAATATTTTAAATTTTGTTGCTATGAGTTACGATTGTAAATTTTATAAGGAACGATTTTGGTAAGGATCACTCATGCGATAGGACTAACCGTTTTCGGGTAAATCAAGGAAACCTCTAAAAATTTACGTTTCAAAACTACATTTCAGGATGGTTTTCGGCATGTATCTCGAAAACCGGACGACGCGTAAAAAATCATATTTCATATATGTTATGTATTTTAGTATTCTCTACAACTACTACTCGAAAAGATTTTTGATTAGATCATAAACATAAGCTGTATCTTGTAAAATGTAGTTAGGTCCCGGGGGAAAGTGGTCTCAATTTTCGTTCGATTACGGTCAAAATCCAGTCAGACCTAAGTTAGAACATGTGACCTCTTCATTCCAAATTTCAAGAATCATAGAATTCAAATACACTTATGGGGCTACAAATTATTTCATACTGGCATTACTGTGTATAAGAATGTCTACTCTCAAGATAACGCTGTACAGAGAGACAAAATGAAATGATTCTGAGAAGGAGGAGAAAGAATGAGTGATCTGGGTTGGTATAAGAAAGTCCTGTAATGGCCCCGCCCATGACTATATTTTTCTTAATTATTATAATTTTTCAAAAAAACTACCAATACATATTTTAAATTTCGTTGCTATAAGTTACGATTGTAAATTTTATAAGGAACGATTTTGGTAAGGATCACTCATGCGATAGGACTAACCGTTTTCGGGTAAATCAAGGAAACCTCTAAAAATTTACGTTTCAAAACTACATTTCAGGATGGTTTTCGGCATGTATCTCGAAAACCGGACGACGCGTAAAAAATCATATTTCATATATGTTATGTATTTTAGTATTCTCTACAACTACTACTCGAAAAGATTTTTGATTAGATCATAAACATAAGCTGTATCTTGTAAAATGTAGTTAGGTCCCGGGGGAAAGTGGTCTCAATTTTCGTTCGATTACGGTCAAAATCCAGTCAGACCTAAGTTAGAACATGTGACCTCTTCATTCCAAATTTCAAGAATCATAGAATTCAAATACACTTATGGGGCTACAAATTATTTCATACTGGCATTACTGTGTATAAGAATGTCTACTCTCAAGATAACGCTGTACAAAGAGACAAAATGAAATGATTTTGAGAAGGAGGAGAGAGAATGAGTGATCTGGGTTGGTATAAGAAAGTCCTGTAATGGCCCCGCCCATGACTATATTTTTCTTAATTATTATAATTTTTCAAAAAAACTACCAATACATATTTTAAATTTCGTTGCTATGAGTTACGATTGTAAATTTTATAAGGAACGATTTTGGTAAGGATCACTCATGCGATAGGACTAACCGTTTTCGGGTAAATCAAGGAAGCCTCTAAAAATATACGTTTCAAAACTACATTTCAGGATGGTTTTTTGGCATGTATCTCGAAAACCGGACGACGTGTAAAATATCATATTTGATATATGTTATGTATTTTAGTATTCTCTACAACTACTACTCGAAAAGATTTTTGATTAGGTCATAAACATAAGCTGTATCTTGTAAAATGTAGTTAGGTCCCGGGGGAAAGTGGTCTCAATTTTCGTTCGATTTCGGTCAAAATCTAGTCAGACCTAAGTTAGAACATGTGACCTCTTCATTCCAAATTTCAAGAATCATAGGATGCAAATACACTTATGGGGCTCCAAATTATTTCATACTGACATTACTGTGTATAAGAATGTCTACTCTCAAGATAACGCTGTACAAAGAGACAAAATGAAATGATTTTGAGAAGGAGGAGAGAGAATGAGTGATCTGGGTTGGTATAAGAAAGTCCTGTAATGGCCCCGCCCATGACTATATTTTTCTTAATTATTATAATTTTTCAAAAAAACTACCAATAAATATTTTAAATTTTGTTGCTATGAGTTACGATTGTAAATTTTATAAGGAACGATTTTGGTAAGGATCACTCATGCGATAGGACTAACCGTTTTCGGGTAAATCAAGGAAACCTCTAAAAATTTACGTTTCAAAACTACATTTCAGGATGGTTTTCGGCATGTATCTCGAAAACCGGACGACGCGTAAAAAATCATATTTCATATATGTTATGTATTTTAGTATTCTCTACAACTACTACTCGAAAAGATTTTTGATTAGATCATAAACATAAGCTGTATCTTGTAAAATGTAGTTAGGTCCCGGGGGAAAGTGGTCTCAATTTTCGTTCGATTACGGTCAAAATCCAGTCAGACCTAAGTTAGAACATGTGACCTCTTCATTCCAAATTTCAAGAATCATAGAATTCAAATACACTTATGGGGCTACAAATTATTTCATACTGGCATTACTGTGTATAAGAATGTCTACTCTCAAGATAACGCTGTACAAAGAGACAAAATGAAATGATTTTGAGAAGGAGGAGAAAGAATGAGTGATCTGGGTTGGTATAAGAAGGTCCTGTAATGGCCCCGCTTATCACATATATTTTTCTTAAATATTATAGTTTTTCAAAAAAACTACCAATACATATTTTAAATTTCGTTGCTATGAGTTACGATTGTAAATTTTATAAGGAACGATTTTGGTAAGGATCACTCATGCGATAGGACTAACCGTTTTCGGGTAAATCAAGGAAGCCTCTAAAAATATACGTTTCAAAACTACATTTCAGGATGGTTTTTTGGCATGTATCTCGAAAACCGGACGACGTGTAAAATATCATATTTGATATATGTTATGTATTTTAGTATTCTCTACAACTATTACTCGAAAAGATTTTTGATTAGGTCATAAACATAAGCTGTATCTTGTAAAATGTAGTTAGGTCCCGGGGGAAAGTGGTCTCAATTTTCGTTCGATTTCGGTCAAAATCTAGTCAGACCTAAGTTAGAACATGTGACCTCTTCATTCCAAATTTCAAGAATCATAGGATGCAAATACACTTATGGGGCTCCAAATTATTTCATACTGACATTACTGTGTATAAGAATGTCTACTCTCAAGATAACGCTGTACAAAGAGACAAAATGAAATGATTTTGAGAAGGAGGAGAGAGAATGAGTGATCTGGGTTGGTATAAGAAAGTCCTGTAATGGCCCCGCCCATGACTATATTTTTCTTAATTATTATAATTTTTCAAAAAAACTACCAATAAATATTTTAAATTTTGTTGCTATGAGTTACGATTGTAAATTTTATAAGGAACGATTTTGGTAAGGATCACTCATGCGATAGGACTAACCGTTTTCGGGTAAATCAAGGAAACCTCTAAAAATTTACGTTTCAAAACTACATTTCAGGATGGTTTTCGGCATGTATCTCGAAAACCGGACGACGCGTAAAAAATCATATTTCATATATGTTATGTATTTTAGTATTCTCTACAAATACTACTCGAAAAGAATTTTGATTAGATCATAAACATAAGCTGTATCTTGTAAAATGTAGTTAGGTCCCGGGGGAAAGTGGTCTCAATTTTCGTTCGATTACGGTCAAAATCCAGTCAGACCTAAGTTAGAACATGTGACCTCTTCATTCCAAATTTCAAGAATCATAGAATTCAAATACACTTATGGGGCTACAAATTATTTCATACTGGCATTACTGTGTATAAGAATGTCTACTCTCAAGATAACGCTGTACAAAGAGACAAAATGAAATGATTTTGAGAAGGAGGAGAGAGAATGAGTGATCTGGTTTGGTATAATAAAGTCCTGTAATGGCCCCGCCCATCACATATTGGGGCTACAAATTATTTCATACTGGCATTACTGTGTATAAGAATGTCTACTCTCAAGATAACGCTGTACAAAGAGACAAAATGAAATGATTTTGAGAAGGAGGAGAGAGAATGAGTGATCTGGTTTGGTATAATAAAGTCCTGTAATGGCCCCGCCCATCACATATATTTTTCTTAATTATTATAATTTTTCAAAAAAACTACCAATACAGGTTAGGTTAGGTTTAGGTTTTATGACTCATGTCCGGGCTATAACTATGAGGTGATATCGCCTACTACCAGAGTGCTCTTTCGTCACTCTGGTGGACATGAGTCCGAGTTTCTAGTGGGAATCCTAATTTTTTCCTACCCTAAATTTTTTTTTATCTAGGGTAGGGATCTTTAACGAGTACCTGACATCGTACAGGCTCGGGACCAGCGCAACGTCCCATCCGAAGGACGGCGTGCTCAAGTTTATTTTACCTCCCAGATAAAATAAACTAGCAATACAAGAACATATTTTAAATTTCGTTGCTATGAGTTAGGATTGTTAATTTGTAAATAGGTCTCAAAATATAAACAGTATAAAAAGTAAGAAAAAAAATTCTAGGAAGTGGACCCTTCCTTCTCGTGTGCAAGGGGTTGTTATTTTTCCTATGAATCCCCCACCATCGCTTTTCCTTTCCTGGGGTTGTTGACGTTCGTCAGTTCGTCTGATGCTTCATCCCTTGCTGCCGGTCCGTTGGAATAAAGGTGTGTATTTCTATTATGTCTTTATGTATTAATTAAATTTACATCTATGCTATAGTACAGCCAGATAAATGTATCATTTTTACTCTCAGTGGCTTTCGTATACACCGGAATATATCATTATTTTTTTACAAATTAAATTTACATCTATGCTATAGTACAGCCAGATAAATGTATCATTTTTACTCTCAGTGGCTTTCGTATACACCGGAATATATCATTATTTTTTTACAAAACCTTTGTTTCCCAGGACACCAAGAGTTTCCCTACATACCTACTTCTTTTGTGAATAATATCTTGAGAACGAATATAGAAATACGCTTCTGGTGAAGTTTCTGTTACGGTCTCTTTAGAACCTTACTTTTATATTGCGTTTTTTTTTATTGTTCACTTTTGAAATATTTGAGGGCATGTCAAATTTGGTGGAGGTGTTTTTCGATTTAGAGTATTCTACATATTTATTTCGTTCACTTCTACGCTTTTTATATTTAATACTGCATATGTGGCGTCTCTTTTCAAAATCGGCCATCTCCAAAAAACAAATTTTTTCAGGAAATGAAAAAAACCTGTATTTTCATAACCGTTCTCATTATTCTCTTGAATTTTTTTTTATGATATCAGTTAAGCCAGAAATTAACGGTAAGCACTTGCAGGAATTAAAAAATTAATTAGGTTGACAGTTATTAATTAATTAATTTTGGAGTTGGCCGGTTTTGAAACGAATTGTGTGGATATGGCCGGTTTTGAACCAAACATTTTGGAAAAAAAACCCAAACAAGGGAGCCATGGTGGCCGTGCGGGCTAGAGCGTGGGGTTTTAGTCGCATGGTCTCACCTTGGTTTGCGGGTTCGAATCCCGTCCGGTAGTGAGTTTTATTTCGTAGATAAAACTCCCTTGGGGCCATGGATGTCGTACATAATTATGTAAAACACCATTATAAGACTAATGGCTAATATGCATCGTACATAAAAGCCCCCCCCCCCCCCCCAAAAAAAAAAAAAAAAAATCACATTAGTAAAGTAATAAAAAACTTCTTTGAACATAATAAACGAAATTTATTATTTTTGGTAACTATAGTTACATTGACTTTTTTTTGGGCAACATTTATTACAACCACATGTGGTAACTTAGTTTCAATGACGAGAAGACCACCAAAAAATCGCTTCTCCCTTGTCGATTTCCACGAGGCTGAATCGCTTTTCCGCTTTCTAGCATGCTCGGGTGACATAAAAATATCCATTTTTAAGAAGAGTTAATAAAACACAAACCGGATAACACGAGAAGTATCGACAAAAACAGAATAGATAGAATGTAACAGAGCTGTTATCAGTGAGAGCGCCCTAGCGGTCGCTGATGACAACTGGAGTTGGCCGGTTTTGTCCACAACCTTAAACTTCAACACATCATTTTATACGCCAAATGGCCGCTTTTGAACAAAAAAATTTAACCATTCGATGCAGGGCATGATGAAGAATAACTTTAAAAAAAAAAAAAACGGTTTTCTCATTTTTATGGAGATGGCCGGTTTTGAAAAGAGACGACTCATATATAGGTAACGACAGGGCCGGGCGTAGCGGGCAAAAGTCCGAGGCGCCAATGGCGGGGCACCGAATATGTATAAAAAAAAAAATGCGCGCCCCCTCGCGGTACCTCACTTTGGGTCCTCTCCCCCTCCCCCCGGAGCAATTAATTAATAATATAAAAAATAAATAATTAATTCTTAGCAGCCCTTTTATTTATTTTTTTTCATTCTTTCTCAATTGGTTGATACGTGTATTCTTTTGTTTATCTTCTTATGTAACGTGTATTATTAGGGGACGTATACCCCAAAATACAAAATAAAGATTATTTTTCATTTTCGTTTAATGCATTATGCTTTGTCCACTTCTATTCATTTATTTTATTTATTTAGATAAATACATTTATTTTCGTATATTTCTTCATAATTAACCTGTTCACTTCAATTTTGTATTTATCTTTATTTATTGTGTGTAATCTAGTTTACCCACTGTAATACTATTTCATTTATTCTTGTATTTTTTCTGATACTTTAAATAAGATATCAGAAAAAATACATACGAGGCAAAAAGAAAAAATTAAATATTTTTTTCTTTTTGACTCTATGTATTTATTCTTAGGGGACCTCGCGCTTACCGCCCCATCGCTTACCGTCCAATCCTGGTCATGCTCAAAGTTTTTTCACCTCCCAGATAAAAAGCCTAAGGACCTCACCGTCTTTACTATATTTTGTACATTGTGACCTGAAGAAGGGTCGTGAGGACATTCTAAAATATCGACATGAAAAAGACACTCCAAGGGTGTTACTGTTACCAACCCGAGGGTTGCGGGTTCGAATCCCCACCAGTAATATCAACTTACTTTACAAATAGCCCATGTTACCAACCCGAAGGTTGCGGGTTCGAGTCCCGACCAGTAATATTAACTTATTTTACAAATAACCTACGTTACCAACACGAAAGTTGCGGGTTCGAGTCCCGACCAGTAATATCAACTTATATTACAAAAAGTTCACGTTACCAACCCGAATGTTGCGGGTTCGAGTCCCGACCAGTAATATCAACTTATTTTACAAATTACCTACGTTAGCAAGCCGAGGGTTGCGGGTTCGGGTCCCGACCAGTAATATCAACTTATTTTACAAATTACCTACGTTAGCAAGCCGAGGGTTGCGGGTTCGGGTCCCGACCATTAATATTAACTTATTTTACAAATATTTCAAGTTTCCAACCTTAGGTTGCAGGTTCGAGTCCCGACGAGTAATATCAACTTATTTTACAAATAACCTACGTTACCAACCCGAGGGTTGCGGGTTCGAATCCCCACCAGTAATATCAACTTACTTTACAAATAGCCCATGTTACCAACCCGAAGGTTGCGGGTTCGAGTCCCGACCAGTAATATTAACTTATTTTACAAATAACCTACGTTACCAACACGAGAGTTGCGGGTTCGAGTCCCGACCAGTAATATCAACTTATATTACAAAAAGTTTACGTTACCAACCCGAATGTTGCGGGTTCGAGTCCCGACCAGTAATATCAACTTATTTTACAAATTACCTACGTTAGCAAGCCGAGGGTTGCGGGTTCGGGTCCCGACCATTAATATTAACTTATTTTACAAATATTTCAAGTTTCCAACCTTAGGTTGCAGGTTCGAGTCCCGACGAGTAATATCAACTTATTTTACAAATAACCTACGTTACCAACCTGAGGGTTGCGGGTTCGGGTCCCGACCAGTAATATTAACTTATTTTACAAATAGTTCAAGTTTCCAACCTGAGGGTTGCGGGTTCGAGTCCCGGCGAGTAATATCAACTTATTTTACAAATAACCTACGTTACCAACACGAGAGTTGCGGGTTCGAGTCCCGGGTTCGAGTCCCGACCAGTAATATCAACTTATATTACAAAAAGTTCACGTTACCAACCCGAATGTTGCGGGTTCGAGTCCCGACCAGTAATATCAACTTATTTTACAAATTACCTACGTTAGCAAGCCGAGGGTTGCGGGTTCGGGTCCCGACCATTAATATTAACTTATTTTACAAATATTTCAAGTTTCCAACCTGAGGTTGCAGGTTCGAGTCCCGACGAGTAATATCAACTTATTTTACAAATAACCTACGTTACCAACGCGAGGGTTGCGGGTTCGGGTCCCGACCAGTAATATTAACTTATTTTATAAATAGTTCAAGTTTCCAACCTGAGGGTTGCGGGTTCGAGTCCCGACGAGTAATATCAACTTATTTTACAAATAACCTACGTTACCAACCCGAGAGTTTCGGGTTCGAGTCCCGACCAGTAATATCAACATATATTACAAATAGTTCACGTTACCAACCCGAGGGTTGCGGGTTCGGGTCCCAACCAGTAATATTAACTTATTTTACAAATATTTCAAGTTTCCTACCCGTGGGTTGCGGGTTCGAGTCCCGACAAGTAATATCAACTTACTTTACAACTAACCTACGTTACCAACCCGAGAGTTGCGGGTTCGAGTCCCGACCAAATACCTGAACCAAATACTATCTTGCAAGATAACGTTATCTTGTGAGATATGTATCTTGCAAGATACTATCTTTTCATTATTTAAAAGATAATGTATCTGACTAATGCCCAGGTCTGCTTCACACTGGTTGCGTTTCATTTCACTCTAAAAAACGTTTGTAAACATAACAGATTTTTTCTATTTTAGGTTTAAATTTTTGACAGGGGACTGTCTAAGAAAACTTCGGACAACATTAACATGACATTATTACATTTAAAAAATAAGAAACTACACCTTGTTTTGTGACATATTTATGTCACAAAACAAGGTAAAAATATTGAAGCCCTAAAAAAACAGTCCCCTGGCTGTCCCATTTCACGGATTCCCACTTTAGGATAATATTTTTAAAAAAAACTATGAACACTAAATAAATTTTGCAGTTCAAATCTAAAAATAGAATAATTAATTTATATTTAATAAATATTATAATATATTAAATATAAATTAATTATTCTATTTTTAGATTTGAACTGCAAAATTTATTTAGTGTTCATAGTTTTTTTAAAAATATTATCCTAAAGTGGGAATCCGTGAAATGGGACAGCCAGGGGACTGTGTTTTTAGGGCTTCAATATTTTTTAGAAAAAAAAGAAAAATTGTTATCGTTATAAATATAATGGCACTATAAAGTTCAGCGTTTAATTTAAATTAAGAGACATAATTATATTCCTATACTTTATTATTTTTTTAAAACTCGGTCCGGACAGCCATTTACGAGTTTACAAGGAATCGCCAATATATATTTTGAAAAGGAAACGGAAACAAATAAATCACAGTTTAATGGTATTAAACAATGATATTTTGGTGATAATTTTTATTTATGTTTCATTAATATTTATAATATATTTTCACAAGATTAAATATTGACTTAGATAGTGATTATAAATTAAATTGATCAATAAAGAATATTTTGTTTGGTAACTTCTTAGTTCTTCATCACGGTCGTAAAGATCGATGTAAACAATGAATCGATTAAGTGAATCGATCTATTATGTCCTTTAATTGGATTTAAATTTTAAATACGAAATTACATCGGCAGTTTTGAATTAAGCCCTCACCCCGGAACTCCCCCCTCCCCTCAGCCGATTTTGCTGAAATTGGACTGGTTATGTCCTCAGTGAATTTAAATTTTAAATATGAAATTTGATGTTGATACATTCATTACGTCGGCAGTTATTGGGAGTTTTGAATTGATCCCCCTCCCCGGAACTCCCCCCTCCCCTCAGCCGATATCTCTGAAATTTGACTAGTTATGTCCTCAGTGGATTTTAATTTTAAATACGAAATTTGATGTTGATATATTCATTACATCGGCAGTTATTGGGATTTTTGAATGGAGCCCCCCCCCCCCCCCCCCCCCCCCCCCCCGGAACTCCCTCCTCCCCTCAGTCGATATCTCTGAAATTTGACTAGTTATGTCCTCAGTGGATTTTAATTTTAAATACGAAATTTGATGTTGATATATTCATTACATCGGTAGTTATTAGAATTTTCGTATTGAGTTTTCGAATTGAGCCCCCCCCAATTATTTTACAAATTACTTACGTTACCAACGCGAGGGTTGCGGGTTCGGGTCCCGACCAGTAATATTAACTTATTTTATAAATAGTTCAAGTTTCCAACCTGAGGGTTGCGGGTTCGAGTCCCGACGAGTAATATCAACTTATTTTACAAATAACCTACGTTACCAACCCGAGAGTTTCGGGTTCGAGTCCCGACCAGTAATATCAACATATATTACAAATAGTTCACGTTACCAACTCGAGGCTTGCGGGTTCGGGTCCCAACCAGTAATATTAACTTATTTTACAAATATTTCAAGTTTCCTACCCGTGGGTTGCGGGTTCGAGTCCCGACAAGTAATATCAACTTACTTTACAACTAACCTACGTTACCAACCCGAGAGTTGCGGGTTCGAGTCCCGACCAGTAATATCAATCTATATTACAAACAGTTCACGTTACCAACCCGAGGGTTGCGGGTTCGAATTCCGACCCGTATTATCAAGTTATTTTATTAACTTCCTAGCATATAGGCAAGTTATTGTAATGGGTCCGACAATCGAAATCAAAATGTTCATCATATTTTTATGTTTCGAGGTCATTACAGTATTTTTAGACTTTTTTGGAAAGAAGTATGTTTTTGTGTGTTTACGTACGTAAGTGCGTGGTCAATCTTTCCTGCACGAAATTTCGCGAATGAAATATGATATCGACTCCAGTTGATATTACTGATGGGGATTCGAACCCGCAACCCTCGTGTTGGTAACGTGGGCTATATTATCTATATTATCTTTTCATGAACCAAATACTATCTTGCAAGATAACGTTATCTTGTGAGATATGTATCTTGCAAGATACTATCTTTTCATTATTTAAAAGATAATGTATCTGACTAATGCCCAGGTCTGCTTGCTTCACACTGGTTGCGTTTCATTTCACTCTAAAAAACGTTTGTAAACATAACAGATTTTTTCTGTTTTAGGTTTAAATTTTTGACAGGGGACTGTCTAAGAAAACTTCGGACAACATTAACATGACATTATTACATTTAAAAAATAAGAAACTACACCTTGTTTTGTGACATATTTATGTCACAAAACAAGGTAAAAATATTGAAGCCCTAAAAAAACAGTCCCCTGGCTGTCCCATTTCACGGATTCCCACTTTAGGATAATATTTTTAAAAAAACTATGAACACTAAATAAATTTTGCAGTTCAAATCTAAAAATAGAATAATTAATTTATATTTAATAAATATTATAATATATTAAATATAAATTAATTATTCTATTTTTAGATTTGAACTGCAAAATTTATTTAGTGTTCATAGTTTTTTTAAAAATATTATCCTAAAGTGGGAATCCGTGAAATGGGACAGCCAGGGGACTGTGTTTTTAGGGCTTCAATATTTTTTAGAAAAAAAAGAAAAATTGTTATCGTTATAAATATAATGGCACTATAAAGTTCAGCGTTTAATTTAAATTAAGAGACATAATTATATTCCTATACTTTATTATTTTTTTTAAACTCGGTCCGGACAGCCATTTACGAGTTTACAAGGAATCGCCAATATATATTTTGAAAAGGAAACGGAAACAAATAAATCACAGTTTAATGGTATTAAACAATGATATTTTGGTGATAATTTTTATTTATGTTTCATTAATATTTATAATATATTTTCACAAGATTAAATATTGACTTAGATAGTGATTATAAATTAAATTGATCAATAAAGAATATTTTGTTTGGTAACTTCTTAGTTCTTCATCACGGTCGTAAAGATCGATGTAAACAATGAATCGATTAGGTGAATCGATCTATTATGTCCTTTAATTGGATTTAAATTTTAAATACGAAATTACATCGGCAGTTTTGAATTAAGCCCTCTCCCCGGAACTCCCCCCTCCCCTCAGCCGATTTTGCTGAAATTGGACTGGTTATGTCCTCAGTGAATTTAAATTTAAAATATGAAATTTGATGTTGATACATTCATTACGTCGGCAGTTATTGGGAGTTTTGAATTGATCCCCCTCCCCGGAACTCCCCCCTCCCCTCAGCCGATATCCCTGAAATTTGACTAGTTATGTCCTCAGTGGATTTTAATTTTAAATACGAAATTTGATGTTGATATATTCATTACATCGGCAGTTATTGGGATTTTTGAATGGAGCCCCCCCCCCCCCCCCCCCGGAACTCCCTCCTCCCCTCAGTCGATATCTCTGAAATTTGACTAGTTATGTCCTCAGTGGATTTTAATTTTAAATACGAAATTTGATGTTGATATATTCATTACATCGGTAGTTATTAGAATTTTCGTATTGAGTTTTCGAATTGAGCCCCCCCCAATTATTTTACAAATTACCTACGTTACCAACGCGAGGGTTGCGGGTTCGGGTCCCGACCAGTAATATTAACTTATTTTATAAATAGTTCAAGTTTCCAACCTGAGGGTTGCGGGTTCGAGTCCCGACGAGTAATATCAACTTATTTTACAAATAACCTACGTTACCAACCCGAGAGTTTCGGGTTCGAGTCCCGACCAGTAATATCAACATATATTACAAATAGTTCACGTTACCAACTCGAGGGTTGCGGGTTCGGGTCCCAACCAGTAATATTAACTTATTTTACAAATATTTCAAGTTTCCTACCCGTGGGTTGCGGGTTCGAGTCCCGACAAGTAATATCAACTTACTTTACAACTAACCTACGTTACCAACCCGAGAGTTGCGGGTTCGAGTCCCGACCAGTAATATCAATCTATATTACAAACAGTTCACGTTACCAACCCGAGGGTTGCGGGTTCGAATTCCGACCCGTATTATCAAGTTATTTTATTAACTTCCTAGCATATAGGCAAGTTATTGTAATGGGTCCGACAATCGAAATCAAAATGTTCATCATATTTTTATGTTTCGAGGTCATTACAGTATTTTTAGACTTTTTTGGAAAGAAGTATGTTTTTGTGTGTTTACGTACGTAAGTGCGTGGTCAATCTTTCCTGCACGAAATTTCGCGAATGAAATATGATATCGACTCCAGTTGATATTACTGATGGGGATTCGAACCCGCAACCCTCGTGTTGGTAACGTGGGCTATATTATCTATATTATCTTTTCATGAACCAAATACTATCTTGCAAGATAACGTTATCTTGTGAGATATGTATCTTGCAAGATACTATCTTTTCATTATTTAAAAGATAATGTATCTGACTAATGCCCAGGTCTGCTTGCTTCACACTGGTTGCGTTTCATTTCACTCTAAAAAACGTTTGTAAACATAACAGATTTTTTCTATTTTAGGTTTAAATTTTTGACAGGGGACTGTCTAAGAAAACTTCGGACAACATTAACATGACATTATTACATTTAAAAAATAAGAAACTACACCTTGTTTTGTGACATATTTATGTCACAAAACAAGGTAAAAATATTGAAGCCCTAAAAAAACAGTCCCCTGGCTGTCCCATTTCACGGATTCCCACTTTAGGATAATATTTTTAAAAAAACTATGAACACTAAATAAATTTTGCAGTTCAAATCTAAAATTAGAATAATTAATTTATATTTAATAAATATTATAATATATTAAATATAAATTAATTATTCTATTTTTAGATTTGAACTGCAAAATTTATTTAGTGTTCATAGTTTTTTTAAAAATATTATCCTAAAGTGGGAATCCGTGAAATGGGACAGCCAGGGGACTGTGTTTTTAGGGCTTCAATATTTTTTAGAAAAAAAAGAAAAATTGTTATCGTTATAAATATAATGGCACTATAAAGTTCAGCGTTTAATTTAAATTAAGAGACATAATTATATTCCTATACTTTATTATTTTTTTTAAACTCGGTCCGGACAGCCATTTACGAGTTTACAAGGAATCGCCAATATATATTTTGAAAAGGAAACGGAAACAAATAAATCACAGTTTAATGGTATTAAACAATGATATTTTGGTGATAATTTTTATTTATGTTTCATTAATATTTATAATATATTGTCACAAGATTAAATATTGACTTAGATAGTGATTATAAATTAAATTGATCAATAAAGAATATTTTGTTTGGTAACTTCTTAGTTCTTCATCACGGTCGTAAAGATCGATGTAAACAATGAATCGATTAGGTGAATCGATCTATTATGTCCTTTAATTGGATTTAAATTTTAAATACGAAATTACATCGGCAGTTTTGAATTAAGCCCTCTCCCCGGAACTCCCCCCTCCCCTCAGCCGATTTTGCTGAAATTGGACTGGTTATGTCCTCAGTGAATTTAAATTTTAAATATGAAATTTGATGTTGATACATTCATTACGTCGGCAGTTATTGGGAGTTTTGAATTGATCCCCCTCCCCGGAACTCCCCCCTCCCCTCAGCCGATATCCCTGAAATTTGACTAGTTATGTCCTCAGTGGATTTTAATTTTAAATACGAAATTTGATGTTGATATATTCATTACATCGGCAGTTATTGGGATTTTTGAATGGAGCCCCCCCCCCCCCCCCCCCCCCGGAACTCCCTCCTCCCCTCAGTCGATATCTCTGAAATTTGACTAGTTATGTCCTCAGTGGATTTTAATTTTAAATACGAAATTTGATGTTGATATATTCATTACATCGGCAGTTATTGGGATTTTTGAATGGAGCCCCCCCCCCCCCCCCCCGGAACTCCCTCCTCCCCTCAGTCGATATCTCTGAAATTTGACTAGTTATGTCCTCAGTGGATTTTAATTTTAAATACGAAATTTGATGTTGATATATTCATTACATCGGCAGTTATTGGGATTTTTGAATGGAGCCCCCCCCCCCCCCCCCGGAACTCCCTCCTCCCCTCAGTCGATATCTCTGAAATTTGACTAGTTATGTCCTCAGTGGATTTTAATTTTAAATACGAAATTTGATGTTGATATATTCATTACATCGGCAGTTATTGGGATTTTTGAATGGAGCCCCCCCCCCCCCCCCCCCCCCGGAACTCCCTCCTCCCCTCAGTCGATATCTCTGAAATTTGACTAGTTATGTCCTCAGTGGATTTTAATTTTAAATACGAAATTTGATGTTGATATATTCATAACATCGGCAGTTATTGGGATTTTTGAATGGAGCCCCCCCCCCCCCCCCCCGGAACTCCCTCCTCCCCTCAGTCGATATCTCTGAAATTTGACTAGTTATGTCCTCAGTGGATTTTAATTTTAAATACGAAATTTGATGTTGATATATTCATTACATCGGCAGTTATTGGGATTTTTGAATGGAGCCCCCCCCCCCCCCCCCCCCCCCCCGGAACTCCCTCCTCCCCTCAGTCGATATTTCTGAAATTTGACTAGTTATGTCCTCAGTGGATTTTAATTTTAAATACGAAATTTGATGTTGATATATTCATAACATCGGCAGTTATTGGGATTTTTGAATGGAGCCCCCCCCCCCCCCCGGAACTCCCTCCTCCCCTCAGTCGATATCTCTGAAATTTGACTAGTTATGTCCTCAGTGGATTTTAATTTTAAATACGAAATTTGATGTTGATATATTCATTACATCGGCAGTTATTGGGATTTTTGAATGGAGCCCCCCCCCCCCCCCCCCCCCCCGGAACTCCCTCCTCCCCTCAGTCGATATCTCTGAAATTTGACTAGTTATGTCCTCAGTGGATTTTAATTTTAAATACGAAATTTGATGTTGATATATTCATTACATCGGCAGTTATTGGGATTTTTGAATGGAGCCCCCCCCCCCCCCCCCCCCCCCCCCCGGAACTCCCTCCTCCCCTCAGTCGATATCTCTGAAATTTGACTAGTTATGTCCTCAGTGGATTTTAATTTTAAATACGAAATTTGATGTTGATATATTCATTACATCGGCAGTTATTGGGATTTTCGAATGGAGCCCCCCCCCCCCCCCCCCGGAACTCCCTCCTCCCCTCAGTCGATATCTCTGAAATTTGACTAGTTATGTCCTCAGTGGATTTTAATTTTAAATACGAAATTTGATGTTGATATATTCATTACATCGGCAGTTATTGGGATTTTTGAATGGAGCCCCCCCCCCCCCCCCCCCCCCCCCCCCCCGGAACTCCCTCCTCCCCTCAGTCGATATCTCTGAAATTTGACTAGTTATGTCCTCAGTGGATTTTAATTTTAAATACGAAATTTGATGTTGATATATTCATTACATCGGCAGTTATTGGGATTTTTGAATGGAGCCCCCCCCCCCCCCCCCCCCGGAACTCCCTCCTCCCCTCAGTCGATATCTCTGAAATTTGACTAGTTATGTCCTCAGTGGATTTTAATTTTAATTACGAAATTTGATGTTGATATATTCATTACATCGGCAGTTATTGGGATTTTTGAATGGAGCCCCCCCCCCCCCCCCCCCCCCCCCCCGGAACTCCCTCCTCCCCTCAGTCGATATCTCTGAAATTTGACTAGTTATGTCCTCAGTGGATTTTAATTTTAAATACGAAATTTGATGTTGATATATTCATTACATCGGTAGTTATTAGAATTTTCGTATTGAGTTTTCGAATTGAGCCCCCCCCAATTATTTTACAAATTACCTACGTTACCAACGCGAGGGTTGCGGGTTCGGGTCCCGACCAGTAATATTAACTTATTTTATAAATAGTTCAAGTTTCCAACCTGAGGGTTGCGGGTTCGAGTCCCGACGAGTAATATCAACTTATTTTACAAATAACCTACGTTTCCAACCCGAGAGTTTCGGGTTCGAGTCCCGACCAGTAATATCAACATATATTACAAATAGTTCACGTTACCAACTCGAGGGTTGCGGGTTCGGGTCCCAACCAGTAATATTAACTTATTTTAAAAATATTCCAAGTTTCCTACCCGTGGGTTGCGGGTTCGAGTCCCGACAAGTAATATCAACTTACTTTACAACTAACCTACGTTACCAACCCGAGAGTTGCGGGTTCGAGTCCCGACCAGTAATATCAATCTATATTACAAACAGTTCACGTTACCAACCCGAGGGTTGCGGGTTCGAATTCCGACCCGTATTATCAAGTTATTTTATTAACTTCCTAGCATATAGGCAAGTTATTGTAATGGGTCCGACAATCGAAATCAAAATGTTCATCATATTTTTATGTTTCGAGGTCATTACAGTATTTTTAGACTTTTTTGGAAAGAAGTATGTTTTTGTGTGTTTACGTACGTAAGTGCGTGGTCAATCTTTCCTGCACGAAATTTCGCGAATGAAATATGATATCGACTCCAGTTGATATTACTGATGGGGATTCGAACCCGCAACCCTCGTGTTGGTAACGTGGGCTATATTATCTATATTATCTTTTCATGAACCAAATACTATCTTGCAAGATAACGTTATCTTGTGAGATATGTATCTTGCAAGATACTATCTTTTCATTATTTAAAAGATAATGTATCTGACTAATGCCCAGGTCTGCTTGCTTCACACTGGTTGCGTTTCATTTCACTCTAAAAAACGTTTGTAAACATAACAGATTTTTTCTGTTTTAGGTTTAAATTTTTGACAGGGGACTGTCTAAGAAAACTTCGGACAACATTAACATGACATTATTACATTTAAAAAATAAGAAACTACACCTTGTTTTGTGACATATTTATGTCACAAAACAAGGTAAAAATATTGAAGCCCTAAAAAAACAGTCCCCTGGCTGTCCCATTTCACGGATTCCCACTTTAGGATAATATTTTTAAAAAAAACTATGAACACTAAATAAATTTTGCAATTCAAATCTAAAAATAGAATAATTAATTTATATTTAATAAATATTATAATATATTAAATATAAATTAATTATTCTATTTTTAGATTTGAACTGCAAAATTTATTTAGTGTTCATAGTTTTTTTAAAAATATTATCCTAAAGTGGGAATCCGTGAAATGGGACAGCCAGGGGACTGTGTTTTTAGGACTTCAATATTTTTTAGAAAAAAAAGAAAAATTGTTATCGTTATAAATATAATGGCACTATAAAGTTCAGCGTTTATTTTAAATTAAGAGACATAATTATATTCCTATACTTTATTATTTTTTTTAAACTCGGTCCGGACAGCCATTTACGAGTTTACAAGGAATCGCCAATATATATTTTGAAAAGGAAACGGAAACAAATAAATCACAGTTTAATGGTATTAAACAATGATATTTTGGTGATAATTTTTATTTATGTTTCATTAATATTTATAATATATTTTCACAAGATTAAATATTGACTTAGATAGTGATTATAAATTAAATTGATCAATAAAGAATATTTTGTTTGGTAACTTCTTAGTTCTTCATCACGGTCGTAAAGATCGATGTAAACAATGAATCGATTAAGTGAATCGATCTATTATGTCCTTTAATTGGATTTAAATTTTAAATACGAAATTACATCGGCAGTTTTGGGACTTTTGAATTAAGCCCTCTCCCCGGAACTCCCCCCCTCCCCTCAGCCGATTTTGCTGAAATTGGACTGGTTATGTCCTCAGTGAATTTAAATTTTAAATATGAAATTTGATGTTGATACATTCATTACGTCGGCAGTTATTGGGAGTTTTGAATTGATCCCCCTCCCCGGAACTACCCCCTCCCCTCAGCCGATATCCCTGAAATTTGACTAGTTATGTCCTCAGTGGATTTTAATTTTAAATACGAAATTTGATGTTGATATATTCATTACATCGGCAGTTATTTATTGGGATTTTCGAATAGAGCCCCCCCCGGAACTCCCTCCTCCCCTCAGTCGATATCTCTGAAATTTGACTAGTTATGTCCTCAGTGGATTTTAATTTTAAATACGAAATTTGATGTTGATATATTCATTACATCGGTAGTTATTAGAATTTTCGTATTGAGTTTTCGAATTGAGCCCCCCCCCCCCCCCCCCTGAAATTTGACTAGTTATGTGTGTGGAGGGGGGGGGGGCTAAGCATAAAAACTGTTCTAGCTCATATGCTCATATACGGATATTGCAGCAGTTATTGGTATTTTTGAATTTAGACTTCTACTCCCCTCAGCCGATGTCGCTGAAATTCGACTGGTTGTCCTCAGTGGATTTTAATTTTAAATACGATATTTGATGTTGATACATGTTGAGATGGCAATATCACTGTTAATATAAAAGTCATATGTTTATAAAAACTATAAAATGTTCAGTTCAATATTACAATTAAAAAATGAAACATAGTTCCCAATAGTTTGTCCTTGTATTTTCTTATCCTATTTTCATGTAATAAATTTAATAGGGTTATGGGCCCAGTTCGTCAAGATCATTGAAGATTAAAAAAATAGGTAAGAGTTAAAGTAAAATTAAAAATGACAACGAAAGAAAAGTACTATAACGTTACGCCGTTTGCTGGTGATAATTTTAGTGCTTGGGCATTTCGTTTAAAAAGTATTTTAAAGGAAAATGGCATAGAAAAAGCAATCGAAGATGAAACCTATATAACGGTGGCATCAAATGCAAAAATGGAAGCAAAAGCACAAGCCATAATTATTGGAGGCGTGGCAGATAGCCACTTGGAATATCTGAAGGATAAAGCTAGTGCTTATTTAATAACTTCTAAGTTGAGAAACGCGGACATATTGTGGAAACTTGTAATAAATATATAGTTCAAATATATAGTTCATAACTAGACCTGACGATGGTATAAAGCCGAAACCGGTAGTTATATATGTATATATATCTTTAGTGGAATAGACAATATTTCAAAAATAAGCTTATTTAATGTACAAAAATCTGGAAAACAATTTCGTGAAGAAAAGTGTGCGCGATCAATTGTTTATTAGAAGAAAGTTGAGTGAAATTAAATATAACGAAAGCAGCCTATCATCAAATCATCTTGTTAAGTTTGAAGAGTTGTTCGGTCAATTAAAAGATGCAAATGCTGACATAAAAGAAGAAGAAGAAGTAAGCTACATTTTACTATCAATGCCTAAATCATATGAAGCAGTGATTACAGCACTAGAAACGGGGGAAAGTTTAAAGGTGGATTTTGTGAAAGACAGACTATTGGGTGAAGAAGAAAAACGAAAGAAATCAATGGGAGGAAATCAAGATGTCGATTATGCATACTTGTGCTACGAATGTGGTAAACCAGGTCATAAGAAATGACAATGTCGTCAACGACGACAGAATTATCAAGGATAAGGTAGAAGCTATGCTCTTACGAAATATAGACAAGAGAATTTTCTTACACAAGGATACAACGGTGGAATTAAAAACCAGGACAACAAGAGGACAAGGAAGAGAGTCTCACATGCTGGAAGATCTACGTAACGAAACCATATACGAAAGTGAGGTTCTTAAATGTGAAAATGTAAACAAGGAAAGCGTTGTGTGGTGTATGGATTCTGGGTGTACTGACCACCTGATAAACACAAAAGAGTGGTTTGTTGACTTCATTGAATTGACAAAGCCGAGACAAATAGCTGTGTCCAAGAACGGAATGAGTCTCAAAGCAACAGGTATCGGAAATCTAAAATTGTATAGTATGATAGGTAGGAAAAAGCAAGTGTGTACGATAACAAATGTTTATTATGTACCGCAACAGAGAAAGAATTTACTTTCTGTATCTAAAATTGAAGAGAAAGGTTTTCAAATAGTATTTCCTAGGGGTAAGGTAAAAGTATTTAAAAACAATATATTAACAATGATAGGAAGATAAAGAAGGTAGTCTATATATTGTTGAGACATTTTGTGATATGTTAAACTGCAATTATTCATCAAAGAATGAACAAAATGTAATAAATTTATGGCAAAGACGGTTCGGTCACTTAGGGTTAAATAATTTAAAAATACTGGTACCAAGAAATCTGAGAGTGAAATTGAAAATATGCGAATTGAGAGTACGTTATGTGAATCCTGTACCTTAGGGAAAATGACGAAATTACCATTTAATAGGAAAGGGTATAGAGCGACTAAACCTCTAGAGTTAGTACATACAGATGTTTGCGGACCAATAACACCCGAGACATGGGACGGTAATAAGTATTTTATAACATTTATAGATGACTACACCCATTTTGTTGTCGTGTACCTAATGAGAAGCAAATCGGAAGTGTTCGATAAATTTAAAATTTTTTATTATCATGCAACAAGACATTTTGATACTAACTTGTTTGATGTTGATACATTCATTACATCGGCAGTTATTGGTATTTTTGAATTGAGTCCCCTCCCCGGAACTCCCCCCTCCCCTCAGCCGATATCGCTGAAATTTGACTGGTTGTCCTCATTGGATTTTAATTTTAAATACGAAATTTGATGTTGATACATTCATGACATCGGCAGTTCTTGGAAATTTTGATGTGATCCCCCTCCCCGGAACTCCCCCCTCCCCACAGCCGATATCGCTGAAATTTGACTGGTTATGTAGGGGGGGGGGGGGGGGGGGGGGGGCTAAGTATTAAATTTTTTAGGTTTAGCAACCCCCCCCCCCCCCCCCCCCCCACCTTTCAATATTTTAATATTTTGAGATGACACGTAGCGTGTTTCTCAATTTGGCCTCTAACAATACTACATGTGAAATTTCATGATAATCCGTCCATCCGTATATGAGCTGGAACAATTATTATGCTTGGCCCCCCCCCCCCCCCCACCTTTCAATATTTTGAGATGACACGTAGCGTATTTCTCAATTGGGCCTCTGAGAATACTACATGTGAAATTTCATGATAATCCGTCCATCCGTATATGAGCTAGAACAATTATTATGCTTGCCCCCCCCCCCCCCCCCCACCTTTCAATATTTTGAGATGACACGTAGCGTATTTCTCAATTGGGCCTCTGAGAATACTACATGTGAAATTTCATGATAATCCGTCCATCCGTATATGAGCTAGAACAATTATTATGCTTGCCCCCCCCCCCCCCCCCCCCCCCCCACCTTTCAATATTTTGAGATGACACGTAGCGTATTTCTCAATTTGGCCTCCAAGAATACTGCTTGTGAAATTCCATGATAATCCGACCATCCGTATATGAACCAGAACATATATTATGCTTAGGCCCCCTGTAAGTATTCTTGTGGGGAGGGGGGGCTAAGCATGAAAATTGTTCCAGGTCATATACGGATGGTCGGATTATCATGGAATTTCACATGTAGTATTCTTAGAGGCCAAATTGAGAAATACTCTACGTGTCATCTCAAAATATTGTAAGGGAGTGGGGGTTGTGGGGGGGGGGGGGGGGCAAGCATAAAAATTGTTCTAGCTCATATACGGATGAAATTTGATGTTGATACATTCATTACATCGCCAATTATTGGGATTTTTGAATTGAGTCCCCTCCCCGGAGCTCCCTTCTCCCCTCAGCCGATATCGCTGAAATTGGACTGGTTAGTGGATTTTATTTTAAATACGAAATTTGATGACACATTCATTATCTCCCCCCCCCCCCCCCCCCCCCCACACACACACATACAACAACGGAGTACCAAATCGGAAGTAGAGGAACTTTCCTGAAGGTCGTCAGCTCCAATCAAGGCATTCAATTAAGGGTATTCGTGTAGGGGATGGAGGGGGGGACTAGACATTTATTGTATGGCATCACCTCCACCCCTATCACGAATTACCTCCTTCAACGATGGAACATCAGCCTCCTCCATTTAAATTTATGTATCCAAAGATCTTAACGGTCTAATAATATCTTACAAGGAATAAATTAAATTATATTATTCTTAATTTTCACGCTTACAGTAAAAAAAAATTATGAGAGCTACGAGGTCAGTCAAACGATGTGCAGCCTGAAGTATAATTGGGTGTTTTTGATCGTGAGTCAGACGTGAATTTTGGGTTTTTAGGTTTTTGGTTAATTGTGGTCAACGTTATAATAATACTTGAAAAAATTAGTACAAAAATAATAATATTAATAAATTCAATATATACAGGGTGTCCAAAAAGTATGGAAACGGTCTAATTTCACGGAAATTTCAGGCCCGAATGCAAAAACAAAAAAACACGTGTCCAATATTTTTTCAAAAGCTATTTAACGACACCAATATTGACCCCCCCACCCCACCCCCTGTGGGTGAGGCAGGGGCAACTTTGGAAAGTTAAATGGGAACCCCTATTTTTTATTGCAGATTCGGGTTTCTTGCATCAAAATACGTAAGTTTTGTTCAAAACATTTTTCGAAATTATTGACAAAAAGTACTCAAATTTCGAAAATTAAAACGTGTCCAAAAAGTATGGAAACGGTCCAATTTCTCAAAAATTTCAGGTCCGAATGCTAAAGCAAAAAACACGGGTCCAATATTTTTTCAAAAGCTATTTAACGACACCAATATTGACCCCCCACCCCACCCCCTGTGGGTGAGGCAGGGGGCAACTTTGGAAAGTTAAATGGGAACCCCTATTTTTTATTGCAGATTCGGGTTTCTTGCATCAAAATACGTAAGTTTTGTTCAAAACATTTCTCTCGATTTGCATCAGATCTTGTCGTAATCGTAATGATAAGGTTTTTTCCCGATTTCAAGAGGAAAAACCTCTTAAGGTGGAGGCCCCTTGCCTCTCACCATCGGGGTGCTTGTTTAAGGTGAGGCCCCTTGCCTCTCACCATCGGGGTGCTTGTTTAAGGTGAGGCCCCTTGCCTTTCACCTCGTAGGTAATAACGGCGGATTCCTTAATTAATAAGATATTCAAACTGATGCCCTTCAACTACTTGACAGTGTCCCACCCAATCCTACTTTATAACATCATGTTTTGTCTACATTATCTAACCCCGTTTAACTTTCCAAGCTGCCCCCTGCCCCACCCACAGTACTTTCAATATTGGTGTCATTGGATAGCTTTTAGAAAAATATTGGACACGTGTTTTTTTTCTACCCTACAATCATGAATTATTCATACCGAACGGCGTATCTGCGATCTTGTTTTTAGAAAATTTAATTTTCGAAATTTGAGTACATTTCATCAATAATTTCGAAAAATGTTTCGAACAAAACTTACGTATTTTGATGCAAGAATTACGAATCTGCAATAAAAAATAGGGGTTCCCATTTAACTTTCCAAAGTTGCCCCCTGCCACACCCACAGGGGGTGGGGTGGGGGGGTCAATATTGGTGTCGTTAAATAGCTTTTGAAAAAATATTGGACACGTGTTTTTTTGTTTTTGCATTTGGACCTGAAATTTTTGTGAAATTCGACCGTTTCCATACTTTTTGGACACCCTGTATATATACAGGGTGCCCCAGATAAACGGGCCACAATCCAAATAATTCGGAAACGATTAGTGCTAGCAAAATTTTACAAAGAATAAAGTTGTACGTCTCAACGAGTGGTATGCAGTGATATGAAAAAAAAATGAAAAATGTAATGTAATAGGGCTTAAATGGCCAACGGAAGGAAAGGGTTACCTTTTAAGCCCATTAACAATTAACACAATTTAAAAGGGTGGGGTGGGGGGGTCAATATTGGTGTCGTTAAATAGCTTTTGAAAAAATATTGGACACGTGTTTTTTTGTTTTTGCATTTGGACCTGAATTTTTTGTGAAATTCGACCGTTTCCATACTTTTTGGACACCCTGTATATATACAGGGTGCCCCAGATAAACGGGCCACAATCCAAATAATTCGGAAACGATTAGTGCTAGCAAAATTTTACAAAGAATAAAGTTGTACGTCTCAACGAGTGGTATGCAGTGATATGAAAAAAAAATGAAAAA
Source organism: Aradus depressus (assembly GCA_963662175.1). Taxonomy (NCBI): domain Eukaryota; kingdom Metazoa; phylum Arthropoda; class Insecta; order Hemiptera; family Aradidae; genus Aradus; species Aradus depressus. The sequence goes on along the minus strand of OY759218.1, from coordinate 48,379,578 downwards.
TTTAATGTAATAGGGCTTAAATGGCCAACGGAAGGAAAGGGTTACCTTTTGGGCCCATTAACAATTAACACAATTTAAAAGTACTTAAAAAGTTGGGAAGAACCCCGCTAAAGAAATCTTTGTACCTGTAAAACTACCGGAGATATGTTGGTTCAAAATCTGAAAAGTGTTAAACCCAGTGTTTGACGTGTTAAACCTTTGAAAAGAGTGAGTATTGTAACTAAAATTAAGAATGGTTCTTAATGTATTTTTTTCGTTACTTTCATATAAAAATACTCAGATTTTAATAATTATAATAATAAAAAGGCATAATTTGAGCCATATTTTGAATATGTGTTTATATCCTGAAAGACAAGATTATTCCTCATGGCTGCTACCAAATCACCATGGAGGGGCCGGACATCGGTAATAAATGAACTGTCCGGATGGTCGTGAGCCCCAATCAAGCCCATCATTCAAGGGTTCCCCCCCCCCCCCCCTGCTCAAAATCCTGGCTACGCCCCTAGTACTTGATTTTATTTTATTAATAAGTAAATTGTTGGAAGATTGTTTTAATTTTTTTTTTTTTTATTTACTCATTGTAATTTATTAGATATTTCTATAAAAATAAGCCTTTAATTTTGTTTGTTTTAAATTTACTTCCATTTGTATATCTGGGCGAGTTTCTTCATTATTGTACGTGACTTTATTTTATAAATAAGTAAATTGTGGTGTGGGTTAGATGAATAAAGGGAATTTGCGCTTAACAAAACACAATGTTTCAGAAATATTATTTGTGTTTGTATCCTGACAGACTATATTATTCCTCACGGCTTCATGTATCTGGGTAGACATTTTTGTTGTATGGTCTATGGGTCATTCTTTTTAAAATTTACCCATCATTTTGTCGAAGATCTCCGAATCAGTTTAAATTTTTTTTACAGTTTCCTACATCATCGAAAAGTAAGAAAACGATTTTGTCGATTTTTTTTGTCAAGTCATAAGCACAAGAAAAATAAATTTTAAATTATCTTGAAAAAATCGTTTAAAAACTGGTCAAACGTAAATTGACGCATACACAGAAGAAAATCGTGTGGAAAAAATAGGTGTTCTATTTTTTTTATATCTGTATAGTCCAATTAACAGAAAAACGTGTCAAATTAAAGTGCGCATACAAGTATGATCGAGTTTTAATTCGATTAATGCAAAATTGACCTATGTCGATAAAAATTAATTACTCAAATACTCCATCACCGATTTTGGGTTTCTTGCATGCAAAATGTTAAGGACACTTGGACCTAACATCCTACAAATTCAGCTGATTCGGAGATCCTCGACAAAATGATGGGTAAATTTTAAAAAGAATGACCCCTATCCAGATTCATCATCTCTAACAAGAACCTATTTGAATCAGCCTCCTCCATTTTAATGTGGTCATAACCCCACATTGGCCGAAGATGACAGAATGGCGGAAGATCGTTGCGGAGGCCCAGGTTCTACAAGGACCGTAGCGCCAGGGCGAGTAAAGTAAGTATTCTCAATTTTCAAGCTTACAGTAAAAAAAAAATTGTTAATTTTGAGAGCTACGAGGTACGTCAAACGATGTGTAACTGGAAGCATAATTGGGTCTTTTTGATCGTTAGTCAGACGTGAAATTTCAAATCTACTACTCACCCTGATCAATCCGCCTTGATCTAAGCAGGGAGACAATGCGTTTAACTTGCTTTTCTTATGCACATAATAATAATTCTTACGAAATTCTTCTTGTTGAACCATTCCAGTAATTATTATTAGAGATCGATTTAAGAATTTAATTTGGTTTTTATATCCTGGCAGAGAAGTATATTTAGAATTTAATATGGTGTTTACATCCTGACGAAAAATTATATTTACAATTTATTGTGGTGTTAATATCCTGACAGAGAATTATTTTTAGAATTTAATGCGTTGTTTTTATATGTTGTTGTGACTAGAAATTATATTTAGAATTTAATATGGTGTTTATATCCTGACAGGAAATTATAGTTAGAATTTTATATATTGTTTCTATCCTGACAGGGAATTATATTTAGAATTTAATATGTGTTTATATCCTGAAAGACAAGATTATTCCTCATGGCTGCTACCAAATCACCATGGAGGGCCGGACATCGGTAATAAATGAACTGTCCGGATGGTCGTGAGCCCCAATCAAGCCCATCATTCAAGGGTCTTCGCTGTTGTAAGTGGGAGCACTTGGACTACGTTTTGTTGTATCGTGGACCAAGGACCCCCACATACAACAACGTAGTACCAAATCACCACTGAGAAACCAGACATCGGAAGTAGACAGACTTTCCAGAAAGAGGTCAGCTCCAATCAAGGCAATCAATTAAGGGTATTCGTGAAGGGGTTGGAGGAGGTGACTGTGCATTTTTGTTGTACGGCACCTCTTCCAACCCTATCACGAACTACCTCCTTCAACGATGGGAACATCAACCTCCTCCATTTTTACATGCGCAGTAAAAATGCCAAGCGCAGCAGCAGCAAAGGCACGCTATTGGATGATAATAAAAAGTCTGCAACGATAACCTCGGAAACTGCGGGCTGTGCTTCCGGGAGTGTATACCTCCCACCCTCGAAACCTAACTTTGCCCCCCCCCCCCCCCCCCTGCTCAAAATCCTGGCTACGCCCCTAGTACTTGATTTTATTTTATTAATAAGTAAATTGTTGCAAGATTGTTTTAATTTTTTTTTTTTTTATTTACTCATTGTAATTTATTAGATATTTCTATAAAAATAAGCCTTTAATTTTGTTTGTTTTAAATTTACTTCCATTTGTATATCTGGGCGAGTTTCTTCATTATTGTACGTGACTTTATTTTATAAATAAGTAAATTGTGGTGTGGGTTAGATGAATAAAGGGAATTTGCGCTTAACAAAACACAATGTTTCAGAAATATTATTTGTGTTTGTATCCTGACAGACTATATTATTCCTCACGGCTTCATGTATCTGGGTAGACATTTTTGTTGTATGGTCTATGGGTCATTCTTTTTAAAATTTACCCATCATTTTGTCGAGGATCTCCGAATCAGTTTAAATTTTTTTTACAGTTTCCTACATCATCGAAAAGTAAGAAAACGATTTTGTCGATTTTTTTTGTCAAGTCATAAGCACAAGAAAAATAAATTTTAAATTATCTTGAAAAAATCGTTTAAAAACTGGTCAAACGTAAATTGACGCATACACAGAAGAAAATCGTGTGGAAAAAATAGGTGTTCTATTTTTTTTATATCTGTATAGTCCAATTAACAGAAAAACGTGTCAAATTAAAGTGCGCATACAAGTATGATCGAGTTTTAATTCGATTAATGCAAAATTGACCTATGTCGATAAAAATTAATTACTCAAATACTCCATCACCGATTTTGGGTTTCTTGCATGCAAAATGTTAAGGACACTTGGACTTAACATCCTACAAATTCAGCTGATTCGGAGATCCTCGACAAAATGATGGGTAAATTTTAAAAAGAATGACCCCTATCCAGATTCATCATCTCTAACAAGAACCTATTTGAATCAGCCTCCTCCATTTTAATGTGGTCATAACCCCACATTGGCCGAAGATGACAGAATGGCGGAAGATCGTTGCGGAGGCCCAGGTTCTACAAGGACCGTAGCGCCAGGGCGAGTAAAGTAAGTATTCTCAATTTTCAAGCTTACAGTAAAAAAAAAATTGTTAATTTTGAGAGCTACGAGGTACGTCAAACGATGTGTAACTGGAAGCATAATTGGGTCTTTTTGATCGTTAGTCAGACGTGAAATTTCAAATCTACTACTCACCCTGATCAATCCGCCTTGATCTAAGCAGGGAGACAATGCGTTTAACTTGCTTTTCTTATGCACATAATAATAATTCTTACGAAATTCTTCTTGTTGAACCATTCCAGTAATTATTATTAGAGATCGATTTAAGAATTTAATTTGGTTTTTATATCCTGGCAGAGAAGTATATTTAGAATTTAATATGGTGTTTACATCCTGACGAAAAATTATATTTACAATTTATTGTGGTGTTAATATCCTGACAGAGAATTATTTTTAGAATTTAATGCGTTGTTTTTATATGTTGTTGTGACTAGAAATTATATTTAGAATTTAATATGGTGTTTATATCCTGACAGGAAATTATAGTTAGAATTTTATATATTGTTTCTATCCTGACAGGGAATTATATTTAGAATTTAATATGTGTTTATATCCTGAAAGACAAGATTATTCCTCATGGCTGCTACCAAATCACCATGGAGGGCCGGACATCGGTAATAAATGAATTGTCCGGATGGTCGTGAGCCCCAATCAAGCCCATCATTCAAGGGTCTTCGCTGTTGTAAGTGGGAGCACTTGGACTACGTTTTGTTGTATCGTGGACCAAGGACCCCCACATACAACAACGTAGTACCAAATCACCACTGAGAAACCAGACATCGGAAGTAGACAGACTTTCCAGAAAGAGGTCAGCTCCAATCAAGGCAATCAATTAAGGGTATTCGTGAAGGGGTTGGAGGAGGTGACTGTGCATTTTTGTTGTACGGCACCTCTTCCAACCCTATCACGAACTACCTCCTTCAACGATGGGAACATCAACCTCCTCCATTTTTACATGCGCAGTAAAAATGCCAAGCGCAGCTGCAGCAAAGGCACGCTATTGGATGATAATAAAAAGTCTGCAACGATAACCTCGGAAACTGCGGGCTGTGCTTCCGGGAGTGTATACCTCCCACCCTCGAAACCTAACTTTGCCCCCCCCCCCCCCCTGCTCAAAATCCTGGCTACGCCCCTAGTACTTGATTTTATTTTATTAATAAGTAAATTGTTGCAAGATTGTTTTAATTTTTTTTTTTTTTTATTTACTCATTGTAATTTATTAGATATTTCTATAAAAATAAGCCTTTAATTTTGTTTGTTTTAAATTTACTTCCATTTGTATATCTGGGCGAGTTTCTTCATTATTGTACGTGACTTTATTTTATAAATAAGTAAATTGTGGTGTGGGTTAGATGAATAAAGGGAATTTGCGCTTAACAAAACACAATGTTTCAGAAATATTATTTGTGTTTGTATCCTGACAGACTATATTATTCCTCACGGCTTCATGTATCTGGGTAGACATTTTTGTTGTATGGTCTATGGGTCATTCTTTTTAAAATTTACCCATCATTTTGTCGAGGATCTCCGAATCAGTTTAAATTTTTTTTACAGTTTCCTACATCATCGAAAAGTAAGAAAATGATTTTGTCGATTTTTTTTGTCAAGTCATAAGCACAAGAAAAATAAATTTTAAATTATCTTGAAAAAATCGTTTAAAAACTGGTCAAACGTAAATTGACGCATACACAGAAGAAAATCGTGTGGAAAAAATAGGTGTTCTATTTTTTTTATATCTGTATAGTCCAATTAACAGAAAAACGTGTCAAATTAAAGTGCGCATACAAGTATGATCGAGTTTTAATTCGATTAATGCAAAATTGACCTATGTCGATAAAAATTAATTACTCAAATACTCCATCACCGATTTTGGGTTTCTTGCATGCAAAATGTTAAGGACACTTGGACTTAACATCCTACAAATTCAGCTGATTCGGAGATCCTCGACAAAATGATGGGTAAATTTTAAAAAGAATGACCCCTATCCAGATTCATCATCTCTAACAAGAACCTATTTGAATCAGCCTCCTCCATTTTAATGTGGTCATAACCCCACATTGGCCGAAGATGACAGAATGGCGGAAGATCGTTGCGGAGGCCCAGGTTCTACAAGGACCGTAGCGCCAGGGCGAGTAAAGTAAGTATTCTCAATTTTCAAGCTTACAGTAAAAAAAAAATTGTTAATTTTGAGAGCTACGAGGTACGTCAAACGATGTGTAACTGGAAGCATAATTGGGTCTTTTTGATCGTTAGTCAGACGTGAAATTTCAAATCTACTACTCACCCTGATCAATCCGCCTTGATCTAAGCAGGGAGACAATGCGTTTAACTTGCTTTTCTTATGCACATAATAATAATTCTTACGAAATTCTTCTTGTTGAACCATTCCAGTAATTATTATTAGAGATCGATTTAAGAATTTAATTTGGTTTTTATATCCTGGCAGAGAAGTATATTTAGAATTTAATATGGTGTTTACATCCTGACGAAAAATTATATTTACAATTTATTGTGGTGTTAATATCCTGACAGAGAATTATTTTTAGAATTTAATGCGTTGTTTTTATATGTTGTTGTGACTAGAAATTATATTTAGAATTTAATATGGTGTTTATATCCTGACAGGAAATTATAGTTAAAATTTTATATATTGTTTCTATCCTGACAGGGAATTATATTTAGAATTTAATATGTGTTTATATCCTGAAAGACAAGATTATTCCTCATGGCTGCTACCAAATCACCATGGAGGGCCGGACATCGGTAATAAATGAACTGTCCGGATGGTCGTGAGCCCCAATCAAGCCCATCATTCAAGGGTCTTCGCTGTTGTAAGTGGGAGCACTTGGACTACGTTTTGTTGTATCGTGGACCAAGGACCCCCACATACAACAACGTAGTACCAAATCACCACTGAGAAACCAGACATCGGAAGTAGACAGACTTTCCAGAAAGAGGTCAGCTCCAATCAAGGCAATCAATTAAGGGTATTCTTGAAGGGGTTGGAGGAGGTGACTATACATTTTTGTTGTATGGCACCTCCTCCAACCCTGTCAAGAACTACCTCCTTCAACGATGGAACATCAGCCTCCTCCTTTTTTACATGCGCAGTAAAAATGCCAAGCGCAGCAGCAGCAAAGGCACGCTATTGGATGATAATAAAAAGTCTGCAACGATAACCTCGGAAACTGCGGGCTGTGCTTCCGGGAGTGTATACCTCCCACCCTCGAAACCTAACTTTGCCCCCCCCCCCCCCTGCTCAAAATCCTGGCTACGCCCCTAGTACTTGATTTTATTTTATTAATAAGTAAATTGTTGCAAGATTGTTTTAATTTTTTTTTTTTTTATTTACTCATTGTAATTTATTAGATATTTCTATAAAAATAAGCCTTTAATTTTGTTTGTTTTAAATTTACTTCCATTTGTATATCTGGGCGAGTTTCTTCATTATTGTACGTGACTTTATTTTATAAATAAGTAAATTGTGGTGGTGTGGGTTAGATGAATAAAGGGAATTTGCGCTTAACAAAACACAATGTTTCAGAAATATTATTTGTGTTTGTATCCTGACAGACTATATTATTCCTCACGGCTTCATGTATCTGGGTAGACATTTTTGTTGTATGGTCTATGGGTCATTCTTTTTAAAATTTACCCATCATTTTGTCGAGGATCTCCGAATCAGTTTAAATTTTTTTTACAGTTTCCTACATCATCGAAAAGTAAGAAAACGATTTTGTCGATTTTTTTTGTCAAGTCATAAGCACAAGAAAAATAAATTTTAAATTATCTTGAAAAAATCGTTTAAAAACTGGTCAAACGTAAATTGACGCATACACAGAAGAAAATCGTGTGGAAAAAATAGGTGTTCTATTTTTTTTATATCTGTATAGTCCAATTAACAGAAAAACGTGTCAAATTAAAGTGCGCATACAAGTATGATCGAGTTTTAATTCGATTAATGCAAAATTGACCTATGTCGATAAAAATTAATTACTCAAATACTCCATCACCGATTTTGGGTTTCTTGCATGCAAAATGTTAAGGACACTTGGACCTAACATCCTACAAATTCAGCTGATTCGGAGATCCTCGACAAAATGATGGGTAAATTTTAAAAAGAATGACCCCTATCCAGATTCATCATCTCTAACAAGAACCTATTTGAATCAGCCTCCTCCATTTTAATGTGGTCATAACCCCACATTGGCCGAAGATGACAGAATGGCGGAAGATCGTTGCGGAGGCCCAGGTTCTACAAGGACCGTAGCGCCAGGGCGAGTAAAGTAAGTATTCTCAATTTTCAAGCTTACAGTAAAAAAAAAATTGTTAATTTTGAGAGCTACGAGGTACGTCAAACGATGTGTAACTGGAAGCATAATTGGGTCTTTTTGATCGTTAGTCAGACGTGAAATTTCAAATCTACTACTCACCCTGATCAATCCGCCTTGATCTAAGCAGGGAGACAATGCGTTTAACTTGCTTTTCTTATGCACATAATAATAATTCTTACGAAATTCTTCTTGTTGAACCATTCCAGTAATTATTATTAGAGATCGATTTAAGAATTTAATTTGGTTTTTATATCCTGGCAGAGAAGTATATTTAGAATTTAATATGGTGTTTACATCCTGACGAAAAATTATATTTACAATTTATTGTGGTGTTAATATCCTGACAGAGAATTATTTTTAGAATTTAATGCGTTGTTTTTATATGTTGTTGTGACTAGAAATTATATTTAGAATTTAATATGGTGTTTATATCCTGACAGGAAATTATAGTTAAAATTTTATATATTGTTTCTATCCTGACAGGGAATTATATTTAGAATTTAATATGTGTTTATATCCTGAAAGACAAGATTATTCCTCATGGCTGCTACCAAATCACCATGGAGGGCCGGACATCGGTAATAAATGAACTGTCCGGATGGTCGTGAGCCCCAATCAAGCCCATCATTCAAGGGTCTTCGCTGTTGTAAGTGGGAGCACTTGGACTACGTTTTGTTGTATCGTGGACCAAGGACCCCCACATACAACAACGTAGTACCAAATCACCACTGAGAAACCAGACATCGGAAGTAGACAGACTTTCCAGAAAGAGGTCAGCTCCAATCAAGGCAATCAATTAAGGGTATTCTTGAAGGGGTTGGAGGAGGTGACTATACATTTTTGTTGTATGGCACCTCCTCCAACCCTGTCAAGAACTACCTCCTTCAACGATGGAACATCAGCCTCCTCCTTTTTTACATGCGCAGTAAAAATGCCAAGCGCAGCAGCAGCAAAGGCACGCTATTGGATGATAATAAAAAGTCTGCAACGATAACCTCGGAAACTGCGGGCTGTGCTTCCGGGAGTGTATACCTCCCACCCTCGAAACCTAACTTTGCCCCCCCCCCCCCCCTGCTCAAAATCCTGGCTACGCCCCTAGTACTTGATTTTATTTTATTAATAAGTAAATTGTTGGAAGATTGTTTTAATTTTTTTTTTTTTTATTTACTCATTGTAATTTATTAGATATTTCTATAAAAATAAGCCTTTAATTTTGTTTGTTTTAAATTTACTTCCATTTGTATATCTGGGCGAGTTTCTTCATTATTGTACGTGACTTTATTTTATAAATAAGTAAATTGTGGTGTGGGTTAGATGAATAAAGGGAATTTGCGCTTAACAAAACACAATGTTTCAGAAATATTATTTGTGTTTGTATCCTGACAGACTATATTATTCCTCACGGCTTCATGTATCTGGGTAGACATTTTTGTTGTATGGTCTATGGGTCATTCTTTTTAAAATTTACCCATCATTTTGTCGAGGATCTCCGAATCAGTTTAAATTTTTTTTACAGTTTCCTACATCATCGAAAAGTAAGAAAACGATTTTGTCGATTTTTTTTGTCAAGTCATAAGCACAAGAAAAATAAATTTTAAATTATCTTGAAAAAATCGTTTAAAAACTGGTCAAACGTAAATTGACGCATACACAGAAGAAAATCGTGTGGAAAAAATAGGTGTTCTATTTTTTTTATATCTGTATAGTCCAATTAACAGAAAAACGTGTCAAATTAAAGTGCGCATACAAGTATGATCGAGTTTTAATTCGATTAATGCAAAATTGACCTATGTCGATAAAAATTAATTACTCAAATACTCCATCACCGATTTTGGGTTTCTTGCATGCAAAATGTTAAGGACACTTGGACCTAACATCCTACAAATTCAGCTGATTCGGAGATCCTCGACAAAATGATGGGTAAATTTTAAAAAGAATGACCCCTATCCAGATTCATCATCTCTAACAAGAACCTATTTGAATCAGCCTCCTCCATTTTAATGTGGTCATAACCCCACATTGGCCGAAGATGACAGAATGGCGGAAGATCGTTGCGGAGGCCCAGGTTCTACAAGGACCGTAGCGCCAGGGCGAGTAAAGTAAGTATTCTCAATTTTCAAGCTTATAGTAAAAAAAAAATTGTTAATTTTGAGAGCTACGAGGTACGTCAAACGATGTGTAACTGGAAGCATAATTGGGTCTTTTTGATCGTTAGTCAGACGTGAAATTTCAAATCTACTACTCACCCTGATCAATCCGCCTTGATCTAAGCAGGGAGACAATGCGTTTAACTTGCTTTTCTTATGCACATAATAATAATTCTTACGAAATTCTTCTTGTTGAACCATTCCAGTAATTATTATTAGAGATCGATTTAAGAATTTAATTTGGTTTTTATATCCTGGCAGAGAAGTATATTTAGAATTTAATATGGTGTTTACATCCTGACGAAAAATTATATTTACAATTTATTGTGGTGTTAATATCCTGACAGAGAATTATTTTTAGAATTTAATGCGTTGTTTTTATATGTTGTTGTGACTAGAAATTATATTTAGAATTTAATATGGTGTTTATATCCTGACAGGAAATTATAGTTAAAATTTTATATATTGTTTCTATCCTGACAGGGAATTATATTTAGAATTTAATATGTGTTTATATCCTGAAAGACAAGATTATTCCTCATGGCTGCTACCAAATCACCATGGAGGGCCGGACATCGGTAATAAATGAACTGTCCGGATGGTCGTGAGCCCCAATCAAGCCCATCATTCAAGGGTCTTCGCTGTTGTAAGTGGGAGCACTTGGACTACGTTTTGTTGTATCGTGGACCAAGGACCCCCACATACAACAACGTAGTACCAAATCACCACTGAGAAACCAGACATCGGAAGTAGACAGACTTTCCAGAAAGAGGTCAGCTCCAATCAAGGCAATCAATTAAGGGTATTCTTGAAGGGGTTGGAGGAGGTGACTATACATTTTTGTTGTATGGCACCTCCTCCAACCCTGTCAAGAACTACCTCCTTCAACGATGGAACATCAGCCTCCTCCTTTTTTACATGCGCAGTAAAAATGCCAAGCGCAGCAGCAGCAAAGGCACGCTATTGGATGATAATAAAAAGTCTGCAACGATAACCTCGGAAACTGCGGGCTGTGCTTCCGGGAGTGTATACATCCCACCCTCGAAACCTAACTTTGCCCCCCCCCCCCCCCCCTGCTCAAAATCCTGGCTACGCCCCTAGTACTTGATTTTATTTTATTAATAAGTAAATTGTTGCAAGATTGTTTTAATTTTTTTTTTTTTTTATTTACTCATTGTAATTTATTAGATATTTCTATAAAAATAAGCCTTTAATTTTGTTTGTTTTAAATTTACTTCTATTTGTATATCTGGGCGAGTTTCTTCATTATTGTACGTGACTTTATTTTATAAATAAGTAAATTGTGGTGTGGGTTAGATGAATAAAGGGAATTTGCGCTTAACAAAACACAATGTTTCAGAAATATTATTTGTGTTTGTATCCTGACAGACTATATTATTCCTCACGGCTTCATGTATCTGGGTAGACATTTTTGTTGTATGGTCTATGGGTCATTCTTTTTAAAATTTACCCATCATTTTGTCGAGGATCTCCGAATCAGTTTAAATTTTTTTTACAGTTTCCTACATCATCGAAAAGTAAGAAAACGATTTTGTCGATTTTTTTTGTCAAGTCATAAGCACAAGAAAAATAAATTTTAAATTATCTTGAAAAAATCGTTTAAAAACTGGTCAAACGTAAATTGACGCATACACAGAAGAAAATCGTGTGGAAAAAATAGGTGTTCTATTTTTTTTATATCTGTATAGTCCAATTAACAGAAAAACGTGTCAAATTAAAGTGCGCATACAAGTATGATCGAGTTTTAATTCGATTAATGCAAAATTGACCTATGTCGATAAAAATTAATTACTCAAATACTCCATCACCGATTTTGGGTTTCTTGCATGCAAAATGTTAAGGACACTTGGACCTAACATCCTACAAATTCAGCTGATTCGGAGATCCTCGACAAAATGATGGGTAAATTTTAAAAAGAATGACCCCTATCCAGATTCATCATCTCTAACAAGAACCTATTTGAATCAGCCTCCTCCATTTTAATGTGGTCATAACCCCACATTGGCCGAAGATGACAGAATGGCGGAAGATCGTTGCGGAGGCCCAGGTTCTACAAGGACCGTAGCGCCAGGGCGAGTAAAGTAAGTATTCTCAATTTTCAAGCTTACAGTAAAAAAAAAATTGTTAATTTTGAGAGCTACGAGGTACGTCAAACGATGTGTAACTGGAAGCATAATTGGGTCTTTTTGATCGTTAGTCAGACGTGAAATTTCAAATCTACTACTCACCCTGATCAATCCGCCTTGATCTAAGCAGGGAGACAATGCGTTTAACTTGCTTTTCTTATGCACATAATAATAATTCTTACGAAATTCTTCTTGTTGAACCATTCCAGTAATTATTATTAGAGATCGATTTAAGAATTTAATTTGGTTTTTATATCCTGGCAGAGAAGTATATTTAGAATTTAATATGGTGTTTACATCCTGACGAAAAATTATATTTACAATTTATTGTGGTGTTAATATCCTGACAGAGAATTATTTTTAGAATTTAATGCGTTGTTTTTATATGTTGTTGTGACTAGAAATTATATTTAGAATTTAATATGGTGTTTATATCCTGACAGGAAATTATAGTTAGAATTTTATATATTGTTTCTATCCTGACAGGGAATTATATTTAGAATTTAATATGTGTTTATATCCTGAAAGACAAGATTATTCCTCATGGCTGCTACCAAATCACCATGGAGGGCCGGACATCGGTAATAAATGAACTGTCCGGATGGTCGTGAGCCCCAATCAAGCCCATCATTCAAGGGTCTTCGCTGTTGTAAGTGGGAGCACTTGGACTACGTTTTGTTGTATCGTGGACCAAGGACCCCCACATACAACAACGTAGTACCAAATCACCACTGAGAAACCAGACATCGGAAGTAGACAGACTTTCCAGAAAGAGGTCAGCTCCAATCAAGGCAATCAATTAAGGGTATTCTTGAAGGGGTTGGAGGAGGTGACTATACATTTTTGTTGTATGGCACCTCCTCCAACCCTGTCAAGAACTACCTCCTTCAACGATGGAACATCAGCCTCCTCCTTTTTTACATGCGCAGTAAAAATGCCAAGCGCAGCAGCAGCAAAGGCACGCTATTGGATGATAATAAAAAGTCTGCAACGATAACCTCGGAAACTGCGGGCTGTGCTTCCGGGAGTGTATACCTCCCACCCTCGAAACCTAACTTTGCCCCCCCCCCCCCCTGCTCAAAATCCTGGCTACGCCCCTAGTACTTGATTTTATTTTATTAATAAGTAAATTGTTGCAAGATTGTTTTAATTTTTTTTTTTTTTATTTACTCATTGTAATTTATTAGATATTTCTATAAAAATAAGCCTTTAATTTTGTTTGTTTTAAATTTACTTCCATTTGTATATCTGGGCGAGTTTCTTCATTATTGTACGTGACTTTATTTTATAAATAAGTAAATTGTGGTGTGGGTTAGATGAATAAAGGGAATTTGCGCTTAACAAAACACAATGTTTCAGAAATATTATTTGTGTTTGTATCCTGACAGACTATATTATTCCTCACGGCTTCATGTATCTGGGTAGACATTTTTGTTGTATGGTCTATGGGTCATTCTTTTTAAAATTTACCCATCATTTTGTCGAGGATCTCCGAATCAGTTTAAATTTTTTTTACAGTTTCCTACATCATCGAAAAGTAAGAAAACGATTTTGTCGATTTTTTTTGTCAAGTCATAAGCACAAGAAAAATAAATTTTAAATTATCTTGAAAAAATCGTTTAAAAACTGGTCAAACGTAAATTGACGCATACACAGAAGAAAATCGTGTGGAAAAAATAGGTGTTCTATTTTTTTTATATCTGTATAGTCCAATTAACAGAAAAACGTGTCAAATTAAAGTGCGCATACAAGTATGATCGAGTTTTAATTCGATTAATGCAAAATTGACCTATGTCGATAAAAATTAATTACTCAAATACTCCATCACCGATTTTGGGTTTCTTGCATGCAAAATGTTAAGGACACTTGGACCTAACATCCTACAAATTCAGCTGATTCGGAGATCCTCGACAAAATGATGGGTAAATTTTAAAAAGAATGACCCCTATCCAGATTCATCATCTCTAACAAGAACCTATTTGAATCAGCCTCCTCCATTTTAATGTGGTCATAACCCCACATTGGCCGAAGATGACAGAATGGCGGAAGATCGTTGCGGAGGCCCAGGTTCTACAAGGACCGTAGCGCCAGGGCGAGTAAAGTAAGTATTCTCAATTTTCAAGCTTACAGTAAAAAAAAAATTGTTAATTTTGAGAGCTACGAGGTACGTCAAACGATGTGTAACTGGAAGCATAATTGGGTCTTTTTGATCGTTAGTCAGACGTGAAATTTCAAATCTACTACTCACCCTGATCAATCCGCCTTGATCTAAGCAGGGAGACAATGCGTTTAACTTGCTTTTCTTATGCACATAATAATAATTCTTACGAAATTCTTCTTGTTGAACCATTCCAGTAATTATTATTAGAGATCGATTTAAGAATTTAATTTGGTTTTTATATCCTGGCAGAGAAGTATATTTAGAATTTAATATGGTGTTTACATCCTGACGAAAAATTATATTTACAATTTATTGTGGTGTTAATATCCTGACAGAGAATTATTTTTAGAATTTAATGCGTTGTTTTTATATGTTGTTGTGACTAGAAATTATATTTAGAATTTAATATGGTGTTTATATCCTGACAGGAAATTATAGTTAGAATTTTATATATTGTTTCTATCCTGACAGGGAATTATATTTAGAATTTAATATGTGTTTATATCCTGAAAGACAAGATTATTCCTCATGGCTGCTACCAAATCACCATGGAGGGCCGGACATCGGTAATAAATGAACTGTCCGGATGGTCGTGAGCCCCAATCAAGCCCATCATTCAAGGGTCTTCGCTGTTGTAAGTGGGAGCACTTGGACTACGTTTTGTTGTATCGTGGACCAAGGACCCCCACATACAACAACGTAGTACCAAATCACCACTGAGAAACCAGACATCGGAAGTAGACAGACTTTCCAGAAAGAGGTCAGCTCCAATCAAGGCAATCAATTAAGGGTATTCTTGAAGGGGTTGGAGGAGGTGACTATACATTTTTGTTGTATGGCACCTCCTCCAACCCTGTCAAGAACTACCTCCTTCAACGATGGAACATCAGCCTCCTCCTTTTTTACATGCGCAGTAAAAATGCCAAGCGCAGCAGCAGCAAAGGCACGCTATTGGATGATAATAAAAAGTCTGCAACGATAACCTCGGAAACTGCGGGCTGTGCTTCCGGGAGTGTATACCTCCCACCCTCGAAACCTAACTTTGCCCCCCCCCCCCCTGCTCAAAATCCTGGCTACGCCCCTAGTACTTGATTTTATTTTATTAATAAGTAAATTGTTGCAAGATTGTTTTAATTTTTTTTTTTTTTATTTACTCATTGTAATTTATTAGATATTTCTATAAAAATAAGCCTTTAATTTTGTTTGTTTTAAATTTACTTCCATTTGTATATCTGGGCGAGTTTCTTCATTATTGTACGTGACTTTATTTTATAAATAAGTAAATTGTGGTGTGGGTTAGATGAATAAAGGGAATTTGCGCTTAACAAAACACAATGTTTCAGAAATATTATTTGTGTTTGTATCCTGACAGACTATATTATTCCTCACGGCTTCATGTATCTGGGTAGACATTTTTGTTGTATGGTCTATGGGTCATTCTTTTTAAAATTTACCCATCATTTTGTCGAGGATCTCCGAATCAGTTTAAATTTTTTTTACAGTTTCCTACATCATCGAAAAGTAAGAAAACGATTTTGTCGATTTTTTTTGTCAAGTCATAAGCACAAGAAAAATAAATTTTAAATTATCTTGAAAAAATCGTTTAAAAACTGGTCAAACGTAAATTGACGCATACACAGAAGAAAATCGTGTGGAAAAAATAGGTGTTCTATTTTTTTTATATCTGTATAGTCCAATTAACAGAAAAACGTGTCAAATTAAAGTGCGCATACAAGTATGATCGAGTTTTAATTCGATTAATGCAAAATTGACCTATGTCGATAAAAATTAATTACTCAAATACTCCATCACCGATTTTGGGTTTCTTGCATGCAAAATGTTAAGGACAATTGGACCTAACATCCTACAAATTCAGCTGATTCGGAGATCCTCGACAAAATGATGGGTAAATTTTAAAAAGAATGACCCCTATCCAGATTCATCATCTCTAACAAGAACCTATTTGAATCAGCCTCCTCCATTTTAATGTGGTCATAACCCCACATTGGCCGAAGATGACAGAATGGCGGAAGATCGTTGCGGAGGCCCAGGTTCTACAAGGACCGTAGCGCCAGGGCGAGTAAAGTAAGTATTCTCAATTTTCAAGCTTACAGTAAAAAAAAAATTGTTAATTTTGAGAGCTACGAGGTACGTCAAACGATGTGTAACTGGAAGCATAATTGGGTCTTTTTGATCGTTAGTCAGACGTGAAATTTCAAATCTACTACTCACCCTGATCAATCCGCCTTGATCTAAGCAGGGAGACAATGCGTTTAACTTGCTTTTCTTATGCACATAATAATAATTCTTACGAAATTCTTCTTGTTGAACCATTCCAGTAATTATTATTAGAGATCGATTTAAGAATTTAATTTGGTTTTTATATCCTGGCAGAGAAGTATATTTAGAATTTAATATGGTGTTTACATCCTGACGAAAAATTATATTTACAATTTATTGTGGTGTTAATATCCTGACAGAGAATTATTTTTAGAATTTAATGCGTTGTTTTTATATGTTGTTGTGACTAGAAATTATATTTAGAATTTAATATGGTGTTTATATCCTGACAGGAAATTATAGTTAAAATTTTATATATTGTTTCTATCCTGACAGGGAATTATATTTAGAATTTAATATGTGTTTATATCCTGAAAGACAAGATTATTCCTCATGGCTGCTACCAAATCACCATGGAGGGCCGGACATCGGTAATAAATGAACTGTCCGGATGGTCGTGAGCCCCAATCAAGCCCATCATTCAAGGGTCTTCGCTGTTGTAAGTGGGAGCACTTGGACTACGTTTTGTTGTATCGTGGACCAAGGACCCCCACATACAACAACGTAGTACCAAATCACCACTGAGAAACCAGACATCGGAAGTAGACAGACTTTCCAGAAAGAGGTCAGCTCCAATCAAGGCAATCAATTAAGGGTATTCTTGAAGGGGTTGGAGGAGGTGACTATACATTTTTGTTGTATGGCACCTCCTCCAACCCTGTCAAGAACTACCTCCTTCAACGATGGAACATCAGCCTCCTCCTTTTTTACATGCGCAGTAAAAATGCCAAGCGCAGCAGCAGCAAAGGCACGCTATTGGATGATAATAAAAAGTCTGCAACGATAACCTCGGAAACTGCGGGCTGTGCTTCCGGGAGTGTATACCTCCCACCCTCGAAACCTAACTTTGCCCCCCCCCCCCCCCCTGCTCAAAATCCTGGCTACGCCCCTAGTACTTGATTTTATTTTATTAATAAGTAAATTGTTGCAAGATTGTTTTAATTTTTTTTTTTTTTATTTACTCATTGTAATTTATTAGATATTTCTATAAAATTAAGCCTTTAATTTTGTTTGTTTTAAATTTACTTCCATTTGTATATCTGGGCGAGTTTCTTCATTATTGTACGTGACTTTATTTTATAAATAAGTAAATTGTGGTGTGGGTTAGATGAATAAAGGGAATTTGCGCTTAACAAAACACAATGTTTCAGAAATATTATTTGTGTTTGTATCCTGACAGACTATATTATTCCTCACGGCTTCATGTATCTGGGTAGACATTTTTGTTGTATGGTCTATGGGTCATTCTTTTTAAAATTTACCCATCATTTTGTCGAGGATCTCCGAATCAGTTTAAATTTTTTTTACAGTTTCCTACATCATCGAAAAGTAAGAAAACGATTTTGTCGATTTTTTTTGTCAAGTCATAAGCACAAGAAAAATAAATTTTAAATTATCTTGAAAAAATCGTTTAAAAACTGGTCAAACGTAAATTGACGCATACACAGAAGAAAATCGTGTGGAAAAAATAGGTGTTCTATTTTTTTTATATCTGTATAGTCCAATTAACAGAAAAACGTGTCAAATTAAAGTGCGCATACAAGTATGATCGAGTTTTAATTCGATTAATGCAAAATTGACCTATGTCGATAAAAATTAATTACTCAAATACTCCATCACCGATTTTGGGTTTCTTGCATGCAAAATGTTAAGGACACTTGGACCTAACATCCTACAAATTCAGCTGATTCGGAGATCCTCGACAAAATGATGGGTAAATTTTAAAAAGAATGACCCCTATCCAGATTCATCATCTCTAACAAGAACCTATTTGAATCAGCCTCCTCCATTTTAATGTGGTCATAACCCCACATTGGCCGAAGATGACAGAATGGCGGAAGATCGTTGCGGAGGCCCAGGTTCTACAAGGACCGTAGCGCCAGGGCGAGTAAAGTAAGTATTCTCAATTTTCAAGCTTACAGTAAAAAAAAAATTGTTAATTTTGAGAGCTACGAGGTACGTCAAACGATGTGTAACTGGAAGCATAATTGGGTCTTTTTGATCGTTAGTCAGACGTGAAATTTCAAATCTACTACTCACCCTGATCAATCCGCCTTGATCTAAGCAGGGAGACAATGCGTTTAACTTGCTTTTCTTATGCACATAATAATAATTCTTACGAAATTCTTCTTGTTGAACCATTCCAGTAATTATTATTAGAGATCGATTTAAGAATTTAATTTGGTTTTTATATCCTGGCAGAGAAGTATATTTAGAATTTAATATGGTGTTTACATCCTGACGAAAAATTATATTTACAATTTATTGTGGTGTTAATATCCTGACAGAGAATTATTTTTAGAATTTAATGCGTTGTTTTTATATGTTGTTGTGACTAGAAATTATATTTAGAATTTAATATGGTGTTTATATCCTGACAGGAAATTATAGTTAAAATTTTATATATTGTTTCTATCCTGACAGGGAATTATATTTAGAATTTAATATGTGTTTATATCCTGAAAGACAAGATTATTCCTCATGGCTGCTACCAAATCACCATGGAGGGCCGGACATCGGTAATAAATGAACTGTCCGGATGGTCGTGAGCCCCAATCAAGCCCATCATTCAAGGGTCTTCGCTGTTGTAAGTGGGAGCACTTGGACTACGTTTTGTTGTATCGTGGACCAAGGACCCCCACATACAACAACGTAGTACCAAATCACCACTGAGAAACCAGACATCGGAAGTAGACAGACTTTCCAGAAAGAGGTCAGCTCCAATCAAGGCAATCAATTAAGGGTATTCTTGAAGGGGTTGGAGGAGGTGACTATACATTTTTGTTGTATGGCACCTCCTCCAACCCTGTCAAGAACTACCTCCTTCAACGATGGAACATCAGCCTCCTCCTTTTTTACATGCGCAGTAAAAATGCCAAGCGCAGCAGCAGCAAAGGCACGCTATTGGATGATAATAAAAAGTCTGCAACGATAACCTCGGAAACTGCGGGCTGTGCTTCCGGGAGTGTATACCTCCCACCCTCGAAACCTAACTTTGCCCCCCCCCCCCCCTGCTCAAAATCCTGGCTACGCCCCTAGTACTTGATTTTATTTTATTAATAAGTAAATTGTTGCAAGATTGTTTTAATTTTTTTTTTTTTTTATTTACTCATTGTAATTTATTAGATATTTCTATAAAAATAAGCCTTTAATTTTGTTTGTTTTAAATTTACTTCCATTTGTATATCTGGGCGAGTTTCTTCATTATTGTACGTGACTTTATTTTATAAATAAGTAAATTGTGGTGTGGGTTAGATGAATAAAGGGAATTTGCGCTTAACAAAACACAATGTTTCAGAAATATTATTTGTGTTTGTATCCTGACAGACTATATTATTCCTCACGGCTTCATGTATCTGGGTAGACATTTTTGTTGTATGGTCTATGGGTCATTCTTTTTAAAATTTACCCATCATTTTGTCGAGGATCTCCGAATCAGTTTAAATTTTTTTTACAGTTTCCTACATCATCGAAAAGTAAGAAAACGATTTTGTCGATTTTTTTTGTCAAGTCATAAGCACAAGAAAAATAAATTTTAAATTATCTTGAAAAAATCGTTTAAAAACTGGTCAAACGTAAATTGACGCATACACAGAAGAAAATCGTGTGGAAAAAATAGGTGTTCTATTTTTTTTATATCTGTATAGTCCAATTAACAGAAAAACGTGTCAAATTAAAGTGCGCATACAAGTATGATCGAGTTTTAATTCGATTAATGCAAAATTGACCTATGTCGATAAAAATTAATTACTCAAATACTCCATCACCGATTTTGGGTTTCTTGCATGCAAAATGTTAAGGACACTTGGACCTAACATCCTACAAATTCAGCTGATTCGGAGATCCTCGACAAAATGATGGGTAAATTTTAAAAAGAATGACCCCTATCCAGATTCATCATCTCTAACAAGAACCTATTTGAATCAGCCTCCTCCATTTTAATGTGGTCATAACCCCACATTGGCCGAAGATGACAGAATGGCGGAAGATCGTTGCGGAGGCCCAGGTTCTACAAGGACCGTAGCGCCAGGGCGAGTAAAGTAAGTATTCTCAATTTTCAAGCTTACAGTAAAAAAAAAATTGTTAATTTTGAGAGCTACGAGGTACGTCAAACGATGTGTAACTGGAAGCATAATTGGGTCTTTTTGATCGTTAGTCAGACGTGAAATTTCAAATCTACTACTCACCCTGATCAATCCGCCTTGATCTAAGCAGGGAGACAATGCGTTTAACTTGCTTTTCTTATGCACATAATAATAATTCTTACGAAATTCTTCTTGTTGAACCATTCCAGTAATTATTATTAGAGATCGATTTAAGAATTTAATTTGGTTTTTATATCCTGGCAGAGAAGTATATTTAGAATTTAATATGGTGTTTACATCCTGACGAAAAATTATATTTACAATTTATTGTGGTGTTAATATCCTGACAGAGAATTATTTTTAGAATTTAATGCGTTGTTTTTATATGTTGTTGTGACTAGAAATTATATTTAGAATTTAATATGGTGTTTATATCCTGACAGGAAATTATAGTTAGAATTTTATATATTGTTTCTATCCTGACAGGGAATTATATTTAGAATTTAATATGTGTTTATATCCTGAAAGACAAGATTATTCCTCATGGCTGCTACCAAATCACCATGGAGGGCCGGACATCGGTAATAAATGAACTGTCCGGATGGTCGTGAGCCCCAATCAAGCCCATCATTCAAGGGTCTTCGCTGTTGTAAGTGGGAGCACTTGGACTACGTTTTGTTGTATCGTGGACCAAGGACCCCCACATACAACAACGTAGTACCAAATCACCACTGAGAAACCAGACATCGGAAGTAGACAGACTTTCCAGAAAGAGGTCAGCTCCAATCAAGGCAATCAATTAAGGGTATTCTTGAAGGGGTTGGAGGAGGTGACTATACATTTTTGTTGTATGGCACCTCCTCCAACCCTGTCAAGAACTACCTCCTTCAACGATGGAACATCAGCCTCCTCCTTTTTTACATGCGCAGTAAAAATGCCAAGCGCAGCAGCAGCAAAGGCACGCTATTGGATGATAATAAAAAGTCTGCAACGATAACCTCGGAAACTGCGGGCTGTGCTTCCGGGAGTGTATACCTCCCACCCTCGAAACCTAACTTTGCCCCCCCCCCCCCCTGCTCAAAATCCTGGCTACGCCCCTAGTACTTGATTTTATTTTATTAATAAGTAAATTGTTGCAAGATTGTTTTAATTTTTTTTTTTTTTTATTTACTCATTGTAATTTATTAGATATTTCTATAAAAATAAGCCTTTAATTTTGTTTGTTTTAAATTTACTTCCATTTGTATATCTGGGCGAGTTTCTTCATTATTGTACGTGACTTTATTTTATAAATAAGTAAATTGTGGTGTGGGTTAGATGAATAAAGGGAATTTGCGCTTAACAAAACACAATGTTTCAGAAATATTATTTGTGTTTGTATCCTGACAGACTATATTATTCCTCACGGCTTCATGTATCTGGGTAGACATTTTTGTTGTATGGTCTATGGGTCATTCTTTTTAAAATTTACCCATCATTTTGTCGAGGATCTCCGAATCAGTTTAAATTTTTTTTACAGTTTCCTACATCATCGAAAAGTAAGAAAACGATTTTGTCGATTTTTTTTGTCAAGTCATAAGCACAAGAAAAATAAATTTTAAATTATCTTGAAAAAATCGTTTAAAAACTGGTCAAACGTAAATTGACGCATACACAGAAGAAAATCGTGTGGAAAAAATAGGTGTTCTAATTTTTTTATATCTGTATAGTCCAATTAACAGAAAAACGTGTCAAATTAAAGTGCGCATACAAGTATGATCGAGTTTTAATTCGATTAATGCAAAATTGACCTATGTCGATAAAAATTAATTACTCAAATACTCCATCACCGATTTTGGGTTTCTTGCATGCAAAATGTTAAGGACACTTGGACCTAACATCCTACAAATTCAGCTGATTCGGAGATCCTCGACAAAATGATGGGTAAATTTTAAAAAGAATGACCCCTATCCAGATTCATCATCTCTAACAAGAACCTATTTGAATCAGCCTCCTCCATTTTAATGTGGTCATAACCCCACATTGGCCGAAGATGACAGAATGGCGGAAGATCGTTGCGGAGGCCCAGGTTCTACAAGGACCGTAGCGCCAGGGCGAGTAAAGTAAGTATTCTCAATTTTCAAGCTTACAGTAAAAAAAAAATTGTTAATTTTGAGAGCTACGAGGTACGTCAAACGATGTGTAACTGGAAGCATAATTGGGTCTTTTTGATCGTTAGTCAGACGTGAAATTTCAAATCTACTACTCACCCTGATCAATCCGCCTTGATCTAAGCAGGGAGACAATGCGTTTAACTTGCTTTTCTTATGCACATAATAATAATTCTTACGAAATTCTTCTTGTTGAACCATTCCAGTAATTATTATTAGAGATCGATTTAAGAATTTAATTTGGTTTTTATATCCTGGCAGAGAAGTATATTTAGAATTTAATATGGTGTTTACATCCTGACGAAAAATTATATTTACAATTTATTGTGGTGTTAATATCCTGACAGAGAATTATTTTTAGAATTTAATGCGTTGTTTTTATATGTTGTTGTGACTAGAAATTATATTTAGAATTTAATATGGTGTTTATATCCTGACAGGAAATTATAGTTAGAATTTTATATATTGTTTCTATCCTGACAGGGAATTATATTTAGAATTTAATATGTGTTTATATCCTGAAAGACAAGATTATTCCTCATGGCTGCTACCAAATCACCATGGAGGGCCGGACATCGGTAATAAATGAACTGTCCGGATGGTCGTGAGCCCCAATCAAGCCCATCATTCAAGGGTCTTCGCTGTTGTAAGTGGGAGCACTTGGACTACGTTTTGTTGTATCGTGGACCAAGGACCCCCACATACAACAACGTAGTACCAAATCACCACTGAGAAACCAGACATCGGAAGTAGACAGACTTTCCAGAAAGAGGTCAGCTCCAATCAAGGCAATCAATTAAGGGTATTCTTGAAGGGGTTGGAGGAGGTGACTATACATTTTTGTTGTATGGCACCTCCTCCAACCCTGTCAAGAACTACCTCCTTCAACGATGGAACATCAGCCTCCTCCTTTTTTACATGCGCAGTAAAAATGCCAAGCGCAGCAGCAGCAAAGGCACGCTATTGGATGATAATAAAAAGTCTGCAACGATAACCTCGGAAACTGCGGGCTGTGCTTCCGGGAGTGTATACCTCCCACCCTCGAAACCTAACTTTGCCCCCCCCCCCTGCTCAAAATCCTGGCTACGCCCCTAGTACTTGATTTTATTTTATTAATAAGTAAATTGTTGCAAGATTGTTTTAATTTTTTTTTTTTTTATTTACTCATTGTAATTTATTAGATATTTCTATAAAAATAAGCCTTTAATTTTGTTTGTTTTAAATTTACTTCCATTTGTATATCTGGGCGAGTTTCTTCATTATTGTACTTGACTTTATTTTATAAATAAGTAAATTGTGGTGTGGGTTAGATGAATAAAGGGAATTTGCGCTTAACAAAACACAATGTTTCAGAAATATTATTTGTGTTTGTATCCTGACAGACTATATTATTCCTCACGGCTTCATGTATCTGGGTAGACATTTTTGTTGTATGGTCTATGGGTCATTCTTTTTAAAATTTACCCATCATTTTGTCGAGGATCTCCGAATCAGTTTAAATTTTTTTTACAGTTTCCTACATCATCGAAAAGTAAGAAAACGATTTTGTCGATTTTTTTTGTCAAGTCATAAGCACAAGAAAAATAAATTTTAAATTATCTTGAAAAAATCGTTTAAAAACTGGTCAAACGTAAATTGACGCATACACAGAAGAAAATCGTGTGGAAAAAATAGGTGTTCTATTTTTTTTATATCTGTATAGTCCAATTAACAGAAAAACGTGTCAAATTAAAGTGCGCATACAAGTATGATCGAGTTTTAATTCGATTAATGCAAAATTGACCTATGTCGATAAAAATTAATTACTCAAATACTCCATCACCGATTTTGGGTTTCTTGCATGCAAAATGTTAAGGACACTTGGACTTAACATCCTACAAATTCAGCTGATTCGGAGATCCTCGACAAAATGATGGGTAAATTTTAAAAAGAATGACCCCTATCCAGATTCATCATCTCTAACAAGAACCTATTTGAATCAGCCTCCTCCATTTTAATGTGGTCATAACCCCACATTGGCCGAAGATGACAGAATGGCGGAAGATCGTTGCGGAGGCCCAGGTTCTACAAGGACCGTAGCGCCAGGGCGAGTAAAGTAAGTATTCTCAATTTTCAAGCTTACAGTAAAAAAAAAATTGTTAATTTTGAGAGCTACGAGGTACGTCAAACGATGTGTAACTGGAAGCATAATTGGGTCTTTTTGATCGTTAGTCAGACGTGAAATTTCAAATCTACTACTCACCCTGATCAATCCGCCTTGATCTAAGCAGGGAGACAATGCGTTTAACTTGCTTTTCTTATGCACATAATAATAATTCTTACGAAATTCTTCTTGTTGAACCATTCCAGTAATTATTATTAGAGATCGATTTAAGAATTTAATTTGGTTTTTATATCCTGGCAGAGAAGTATATTTAGAATTTAATATGGTGTTTACATCCTGACGAAAAATTATATTTACAATTTATTGTGGTGTTAATATCCTGACAGAGAATTATTTTTAGAATTTAATGCGTTGTTTTTATATGTTGTTGTGACTAGAAATTATATTTAGAATTTAATATGGTGTTTATATCCTGACAGGAAATTATAGTTAGAATTTTATATATTGTTTCTATCCTGACAGGGAATTATATTTAGAATTTAATATGTGTTTATATCCTGAAAGACAAGATTATTCCTCATGGCTGCTACCAAATCACCATGGAGGGCCGGACATCGGTAATAAATGAACTGTCCGGATGGTCGTGAGCCCCAATCAAGCCCATCATTCAAGGGTCTTCGCTGTTGTAAGTGGGAGCACTTGGACTACGTTTTGTTGTATCGTGGACCAAGGACCCCCACATACAACAACGTAGTACCAAATCACCACTGAGAAACCAGACATCGGAAGTAGACAGACTTTCCAGAAAGAGGTCAGCTCCAATCAAGGCAATCAATTAAGGGTATTCGTGAAGGGGTTGGAGGAGGTGACTGTGCATTTTTGTTGTACGGCACCTCTTCCAACCCTATCACGAACTACCTCCTTCAACGATGGGAACATCAACCTCCTCCATTTTTACATGCGCAGTAAAAATGCCAAGCGCAGCAGCAGCAAAGGCACGATATTGGATGATAATAAAAAGTCTGCAACGATAACCTCGGAAACTGCGGGCTGTGCTTCCGGGAGTGTATACCTCCCACCCTCGAAACCTAACTTTGCCCCCCCCCCCCCTGCTCAAAATCCTGGCTACGCCCCTAGTACTTGATTTTATTTTATTAATAAGTAAATTGTTGCAAGATTGTTTTAATTTTTTTTTTTTTTATTTACTCATTGTAATTTATTAGATATTTCTATAAAAATAAGCCTTTAATTTTGTTTGTTTTAAATTTACTTCCATTTGTATATCTGGGCGAGTTTCTTCATTATTGTACTTGACTTTATTTTATAAATAAGTAAATTGTGGTGTGGGTTAGATGAATAAAGGGAATTTGCGCTTAACAAAACACAATGTTTCAGAAATATTATTTGTGTTTGTATCCTGACAGACTATATTATTCCTCACGGCTTCATGTATCTGGGTAGACATTTTTGTTGTATGGTCTATGGGTCATTCTTTTTAAAATTTACCCATCATTTTGTCGAGGATCTCCGAATCAGTTTAAATTTTTTTTACAGTTTCCTACATCATCGAAAAGTAAGAAAACGATTTT
This sequence comes from Aradus depressus, assembly GCA_963662175.1. Taxonomy (NCBI): domain Eukaryota; kingdom Metazoa; phylum Arthropoda; class Insecta; order Hemiptera; family Aradidae; genus Aradus; species Aradus depressus. The sequence goes on along the minus strand of OY759218.1, from coordinate 48,352,852 downwards.
GTCGATTTTTTTTGTCAAGTCATAAGCACAAGAAAAATAAATTTTAAATTATCTTGAAAAAATCGTTTAAAAACTGGTCAAACGTAAATTGACGCATACACAGAAGAAAATCGTGTGGAAAAAATAGGTGTTCTATTTTTTTTATATCTGTATAGTCCAATTAACAGAAAAACGTGTCAAATTAAAGTGCGCATACAAGTATGATCGAGTTTTAATTCGATTAATGCAAAATTGACCTATGTCGATAAAAATTAATTACTCAAATACTCCATCACCGATTTTGGGTTTCTTGCATGCAAAATGTTAAGGACACTTGGACTTAACATCCTACAAATTCAGCTGATTCGGAGATCCTCGACAAAATGATGGGTAAATTTTAAAAAGAATGACCCCTATCCAGATTCATCATCTCTAACAAGAACCTATTTGAATCAGCCTCCTCCATTTTAATGTGGTCATAACCCCACATTGGCCGAAGATGACAGAATGGCGGAAGATCGTTGCGGAGGCCCAGGTTCTACAAGGACCGTAGCGCCAGGGCGAGTAAAGTAAGTATTCTCAATTTTCAAGCTTACAGTAAAAAAAAAATTGTTAATTTTGAGAGCTACGAGGTACGTCAAACGATGTGTAACTGGAAGCATAATTGGGTCTTTTTGATCGTTAGTCAGACGTGAAATTTCAAATCTACTACTCACCCTGATCAATCCGCCTTGATCTAAGCAGGGAGACAATGCGTTTAACTTGCTTTTCTTATGCACATAATAATAATTCTTACGAAATTCTTCTTGTTGAACCATTCCAGTAATTATTATTAGAGATCGATTTAAGAATTTAATTTGGTTTTTATATCCTGGCAGAGAAGTATATTTAGAATTTAATATGGTGTTTACATCCTGACGAAAAATTATATTTACAATTTATTGTGGTGTTAATATCCTGACAGAGAATTATTTTTAGAATTTAATGCGTTGTTTTTATATGTTGTTGTGACTAGAAATTATATTTAGAATTTAATATGGTGTTTATATCCTGACAGGAAATTATAGTTAGAATTTTATATATTGTTTCTATCCTGACAGGGAATTATATTTAGAATTTAATATGTGTTTATATCCTGAAAGACAAGATTATTCCTCATGGCTGCTACCAAATCACCATGGAGGGCCGGACATCGGTAATAAATGAACTGTCCGGATGGTCGTGAGCCCCAATCAAGCCCATCATTCAAGGGTCTTCGCTGTTGTAAGTGGGAGCACTTGGACTACGTTTTGTTGTATCGTGGACCAAGGACCCCCACATACAACAACGTAGTACCAAATCACCACTGAGAAACCAGACATCGGAAGTAGACAGACTTTCCAGAAAGAGGTCAGCTCCAATCAAGGCAATCAATTAAGGGTATTCGTGAAGGGGTTGGAGGAGGTGACTGTGCATTTTTGTTGTACGGCACCTCTTCCAACCCTATCACGAACTACCTCCTTCAACGATGGGAACATCAACCTCCTCCATTTTTACATGCGCAGTAAAAATGCCAAGCGCAGCAGCAGCAAAGGCACGCTATTGGATGATAATAAAAAGTCTGCAACGATAACCTCGGAAACTGCGGGCTGTGCTTCCGGGAGTGTATACCTCCCACCCTCGAAACCTAACTTTGCCCCCCCCCCCCCCCCCTGCTCAAAATCCTGGCTACGCCCCTAGTACTTGATTTTATTTTATTAATAAGTAAATTGTTGCAAGATTGTTTTAATTTTTTTTTTTTTTATTTACTCATTGTAATTTATTAGATATTTCTATAAAAATAAGCCTTTAATTTTGTTTGTTTTAAATTTACTTCCATTTGTATATCTGGGCGAGTTTCTTCATTATTGTACGTGACTTTATTTTATAAATAAGTAAATTGTGGTGTGGGTTAGATGAATAAAGGGAATTTGCGCTTAACAAAACACAATGTTTCAGAAATATTATTTGTGTTTGTATCCTGACAGACTATATTATTCCTCACGGCTTCATGTATCTGGGTAGACATTTTTGTTGTATGGTCTATGGGTCATTCTTTTTAAAATTTACCCATCATTTTGTCGAAGATCTCCGAATCAGTTTAAATTTTTTTTACAGTTTCCTACATCATCGAAAAGTAAGAAAACGATTTTGTCGATTTTTTTTGTCAAGTCATAAGCACAAGAAAAATAAATTTTAAATTATCTTGAAAAAATCGTTTAAAAACTGGTCAAACGTAAATTGACGCATACACAGAAGAAAATCGTGTGGAAAAAATAGGTGTTCTATTTTTTTTATATCTGTATAGTCCAATTAACAGAAAAACGTGTCAAATTAAAGTGCGCATACAAGTATGATCGAGTTTTAATTCGATTAATGCAAAATTGACCTATGTCGATAAAAATTAATTACTCAAATACTCCATCACCGATTTTGGGTTTCTTGCATGCAAAATGTTAAGGACACTTGGACCTAACATCCTACAAATTCAGCTGATTCGGAGATCCTCGACAAAATGATGGGTAAATTTTAAAAAGAATGACCCCTATCCAGATTCATCATCTCTAACAAGAACCTATTTGAATCAGCCTCCTCCATTTTAATGTGGTCATAACCCCACATTGGCCGAAGATGACAGAATGGCGGAAGATCGTTGCGGAGGCCCAGGTTCTACAAGGACCGTAGCGCCAGGGCGAGTAAAGTAAGTATTCTCAATTTTCAAGCTTACAGTAAAAAAAAAATTGTTAATTTTGAGAGCTACGAGGTACGTCAAACGATGTGTAACTGGAAGCATAATTGGGTCTTTTTGATCGTTAGTCAGACGTGAAATTTCAAATCTACTACTCACCCTGATCAATCCGCCTTGATCTAAGCAGGGAGACAATGCGTTTAACTTGCTTTTCTTATGCACATAATAATAATTCTTACGAAATTCTTCTTGTTGAACCATTCCAGTAATTATTATTAGAGATCGATTTAAGAATTTAATTTGGTTTTTATATCCTGGCAGAGAAGTATATTTAGAATTTAATATGGTGTTTACCTCCTGACGAAAAATTATATTTACAATTTATTGTGGTGTTAATATCCTGACAGAGAATTATTTTTAGAATTTAATGCGTTGTTTTTATATGTTGTTGTGACTAGAAATTATATTTAGAATTTAATATGGTGTTTATATCCTGACAGGAAATTATAGTTAGAATTTTATATATTGTTTCTATCCTGACAGGGAATTATATTTAGAATTTAATATGTGTTTATATCCTGAAAGACAAGATTATTCCTCATGGCTGCTACCAAATCACCATGGAGGGCCGGACATCGGTAATAAATGAACTGTCCGGATGGTCGTGAGCCCCAATCAAGCCCATCATTCAAGGGTCTTCGCTGTTGTAAGTGGGAGCACTTGGACTACGTTTTGTTGTATCGTGGACCAAGGACCCCCACATACAACAACGTAGTACCAAATCACCACTGAGAAACCAGACATCGGAAGTAGACAGACTTTCCAGAAAGAGGTCAGCTCCAATCAAGGCAATCAATTAAGGGTATTCTTGAAGGGGTTGGAGGAGGTGACTATACATTTTTGTTGTATGGCACCTCCTCCAACCCTGTCAAGAACTACCTCCTTCAACGATGGAACATCAGCCTCCTCCTTTTTTACATGCGCAGTAAAAATGCCAAGCGCAGCAGCAGCAAAGGCACGCTATTGGATGATAATAAAAAGTCTGCAACGATAACCTCGGAAACTGCGGGCTGTGCTTCCGGGAGTGTATACCTCCCACCCTCGAAACCTAACTTTGCCCCCCCCCCCCCCCTGCTCAAAATCCTGGCTACGCCCCTAGTACTTGATTTTATTTTATTAATAAGTAAATTGTTGCAAGATTGTTTTAATTTTTTTTTTTTTTATTTACTCATTGTAATTTATTAGATATTTCTATAAAAATAAGCCTTTAATTTTGTTTGTTTTAAATTTACTTCCATTTGTATATCTGGGCGAGTTTCTTCATTATTGTACGTGACTTTATTTTATAAATAAGTAAATTGTGGTGTGGGTTAGATGAATAAAGGGAATTTGCGCTTAACAAAACACAATGTTTCAGAAATATTATTTGTGTTTGTATCCTGACAGACTATATTATTCCTCACGGCTTCATGTATCTGGGTAGACATTTTTGTTGTATGGTCTATGGGTCATTCTTTTTAAAATTTACCCATCATTTTGTCGAGGATCTCCGAATCAGTTTAAATTTTTTTTACAGTTTCCTACATCATCGAAAAGTAAGAAAACGATTTTGTCGATTTTTTTTGTCAAGTCATAAGCACAAGAAAAATAAATTTTAAATTATCTTGAAAAAATCGTTTAAAAACTGGTCAAACGTAAATTGACGCATACACAGAAGAAAATCGTGTGGAAAAAATAGGTGTTCTATTTTTTTTATATCTGTATAGTCCAATTAACAGAAAAACGTGTCAAATTAAAGTGCGCATACAAGTATGATCGAGTTTTAATTCGATTAATGCAAAATTGACCTATGTCGATAAAAATTAATTACTCAAATACTCCATCACCGATTTTGGGTTTCTTGCATGCAAAATGTTAAGGACACTTGGACTTAACATCCTACAAATTCAGCTGATTCGGAGATCCTCGACAAAATGATGGGTAAATTTTAAAAAGAATGACCCCTATCCAGATTCATCATCTCTAACAAGAACCTATTTGAATCAGCCTCCTCCATTTTAATGTGGTCATAACCCCACATTGGCCGAAGATGACAGAATGGCGGAAGATCGTTGCGGAGGCCCAGGTTCTACAAGGACCGTAGCGCCAGGGCGAGTAAAGTAAGTATTCTCAATTTTCAAGCTTACAGTAAAAAAAAAATTGTTAATTTTGAGAGCTACGAGGTACGTCAAACGATGTGTAACTGGAAGCATAATTGGGTCTTTTTGATCGTTAGTCAGACATGAAATTTCAAATCTACTACTCACCCTGATCAATCCGCCTTGATCTAAGCAGGGAGACAATGCGTTTAACTTGCTTTTCTTATGCACATAATAATAATTCTTACGAAATTCTTCTTGTTGAACCATTCCAGTAATTATTATTAGAGATCGATTTAAGAATTTAATTTGGTTTTTATATCCTGGCAGAGAAGTATATTTAGAATTTAATATGGTGTTTACATCCTGACGAAAAATTATATTTACAATTTATTGTGGTGTTAATATCCTGACAGAGAATTATTTTTAGAATTTAATGCGTTGTTTTTATATGTTGTTGTGACTAGAAATTATATTTAGAATTTAATATGGTGTTTATATCCTGACAGGAAATTATAGTTAGAATTTTATATATTGTTTCTATCCTGACAGGGAATTATATTTAGAATTTAATATGTGTTTATATCCTGAAAGACAAGATTATTCCTCATGGCTGCTACCAAATCACCATGGAGGGCCGGACATCGGTAATAAATGAACTGTCCGGATGGTCGTGAGCCCCAATCAAGCCCATCATTCAAGGGTCTTCGCTGTTGTAAGTGGGAGCACTTGGACTACGTTTTGTTGTATCGTGGACCAAGGACCCCCACATACAACAACGTAGTACCAAATCACCACTGAGAAACCAGACATCGGAAGTAGACAGACTTTCCAGAAAGAGGTCAGCTCCAATCAAGGCAATCAATTAAGGGTATTCGTGAAGGGGTTGGAGGAGGTGACTGTGCATTTTTGTTGTACGGCACCTCTTCCAACCCTATCACGAACTACCTCCTTCAACGATGGGAACATCAACCTCCTCCATTTTTACATGCGCAGTAAAAATGCCAAGCGCAGCAGCAGCAAAGGCACGCTATTGGATGATAATAAAAAGTCTGCAACGATAACCTCGGAAACTGCGGGCTGTGCTTCCGGGAGTGTATACCTCCCACCCTCGAAACCTAACTTTGCCCCCCCCCCCCCCCCCCCCTGCTCAAAATCCTGGCTACGCCCCTAGTACTTGATTTTATTTTATTAATAAGTAAATTGTTGCAAGATTGTTTTAATTTTTTTTTTTTTTATTTACTCATTGTAATTTATTAGATATTTCTATAAAAATAAGCCTTTAATTTTGTTTGTTTTAAATTTACTTCCATTTGTATATCTGGGCGAGTTTCTTCATTATTGTACGTGACTTTATTTTATAAATAAGTAAATTGTGGTGTGGGTTAGATGAATAAAGGGAATTTGCGCTTAACAAAACACAATGTTTCAGAAATATTATTTGTGTTTGTATCCTGACAGACTATATTATTCCTCACGGCTTCATGTATCTGGGTAGACATTTTTGTTGTATGGTCTATGGGTCATTCTTTTTAAAATTTACCCATCATTTTGTCGAGGATCTCCGAATCAGTTTAAATTTTTTTTACAGTTTCCTACATCATCGAAAAGTAAGAAAACGATTTTGTCGATTTTTTTTGTCAAGTCATAAGCACAAGAAAAATAAATTTTAAATTATCTTGAAAAAATCGTTTAAAAACTGGTCAAACGTAAATTGACGCATACACAGAAGAAAATCGTGTGGAAAAAATAGGTGTTCTATTTTTTTTATATCTGTATAGTCCAATTAACAGAAAAACGTGTCAAATTAAAGTGCGCATACAAGTATGATCGAGTTTTAATTCGATTAATGCAAAATTGACCTATGTCGATAAAAATTAATTACTCAAATACTCCATCACCGATTTTGGGTTTCTTGCATGCAAAATGTTAAGGACACTTGGACTTAACATCCTACAAATTCAGCTGATTCGGAGATCCTCGACAAAATGATGGGTAAATTTTAAAAAGAATGACCCCTATCCAGATTCATCATCTCTAACAAGAACCTATTTGAATCAGCCTCCTCCATTTTAATGTGGTCATAACCCCACATTGGCCGAAGATGACAGAATGGCGGAAGATCGTTGCGGAGGCCCAGGTTCTACAAGGACCGTAGCGCCAGGGCGAGTAAAGTAAGTATTCTCAATTTTCAAGCTTACAGTAAAAAAAAAATTGTTAATTTTGAGAGCTACGAGGTACGTCAAACGATGTGTAACTGGAAGCATAATTGGGTCTTTTTGATCGTTAGTCAGACGTGAAATTTCAAATCTACTACTCACCCTGATCAATCCGCCTTGATCTAAGCAGGGAGACAATGCGTTTAACTTGCTTTTCTTATGCACATAATAATAATTCTTACGAAATTCTTCTTGTTGAACCATTCCAGTAATTATTATTAGAGATCGATTTAAGAATTTAATTTGGTTTTTATATCCTGGCAGAGAAGTATATTTAGAATTTAATATGGTGTTTACATCCTGACGAAAAATTATATTTACAATTTATTGTGGTGTTAATATCCTGACAGAGAATTATTTTTAGAATTTAATGCGTTGTTTTTATATGTTGTTGTGACTAGAAATTATATTTAGAATTTAATATGGTGTTTATATCCTGACAGGAAATTATAGTTAGAATTTTATATATTGTTTCTATCCTGACAGGGAATTATATTTAGAATTTAATATGTGTTTATATCCTGAAAGACAAGATTATTCCTCATGGCTGCTACCAAATCACCATGGAGGGCCGGACATCGGTAATAAATGAACTGTCCGGATGGTCGTGAGCCCCAATCAAGCCCATCATTCAAGGGTCTTCGCTGTTGTAAGTGGGAGCACTTGGACTACGTTTTGTTGTATCGTGGACCAAGGACCCCCACATACAACAACGTAGTACCAAATCACCACTGAGAAACCAGACATCGGAAGTAGACAGACTTTCCAGAAAGAGGTCAGCTCCAATCAAGGCAATCAATTAAGGGTATTCGTGAAGGGGTTGGAGGAGGTGACTGTGCATTTTTGTTGTACGGCACCTCTTCCAACCCTATCACGAACTACCTCCTTCAACGATGGGAACATCAACCTCCTCCATTTTTACATGCGCAGTAAAAATGCCAAGCGCAGCAGCAGCAAAGGCACGCTATTGGATGATAATAAAAAGTCTGCAACGATAACCTCGGAAACTGCGGGCTGTGCTTCCGGGAGTGTATACCTCCCACCCTCGAAACCTAACTTTGCCCCCCCCCCCCCCTGCTCAAAATCCTGGCTACGCCCCTAGTACTTGATTTTATTTTATTAATAAGTAAATTGTTGCAAGATTGTTTTAATTTTTTTTTTTTTTATTTACTCATTGTAATTTATTAGATATTTCTATAAAAATAAGCCTTTAATTTTGTTTGTTTTAAATTTACTTCCATTTGTATATCTGGGCGAGTTTCTTCATTATTGTACGTGACTTTATTTTATAAATAAGTAAATTGTGGTGTGGGTTAGATGAATAAAGGGAATTTGCGCTTAACAAAACACAATGTTTCAGAAATATTATTTGTGTTTGTATCCTGACAGACTATATTATTCCTCACGGCTTCATGTATCTGGGTAGACATTTTTGTTGTATGGTCTATGGGTCATTCTTTTTAAAATTTACCCATCATTTTGTCGAGGATCTCCGAATCAGTTTAAATTTTTTTTACAGTTTCCTACATCATCGAAAAGTAAGAAAACGATTTTGTCGATTTTTTTTGTCAAGTCATAAGCACAAGAAAAATAAATTTTAAATTATCTTGAAAAAATCGTTTAAAAACTGGTCAAACGTAAATTGACGCATACACAGAAGAAAATCGTGTGGAAAAAATAGGTGTTCTATTTTTTTTATATCTGTATAGTCCAATTAACAGAAAAACGTGTCAAATTAAAGTGCGCATACAAGTATGATCGAGTTTTAATTCGATTAATGCAAAATTGACCTATGTCGATAAAAATTAATTACTCAAATACTCCATCACCGATTTTGGGTTTCTTGCATGCAAAATGTTAAGGACACTTGGACCTAACATCCTACAAATTCAGCTGATTCGGAGATCCTCGACAAAATGATGGGTAAATTTTAAAAAGAATGACCCCTATCCAGATTCATCATCTCTAACAAGAACCTATTTGAATCAGCCTCCTCCATTTTAATGTGGTCATAACCCCACATTGGCCGAAGATGACAGAATGGCGGAAGATCGTTGCGGAGGCCCAGGTTCTACAAGGACCGTAGCTCCAGGGCGAGTAAAGTAAGTATTCTCAATTTTCAAGCTTACAGTAAAAAAAAAATTGTTAATTTTGAGAGCTACGAGGTACGTCAAACGATGTGTAACTGGAAGCATAATTGGGTCTTTTTGATCGTTAGTCAGACGTGAAATTTCAAATCTACTACTCACCCTGATCAATCCGCCTTGATCTAAGCAGGGAGACAATGCGTTTAACTTGCTTTTCTTATGCACATAATAATAATTCTTACGAAATTCTTCTTGTTGAACCATTCCAGTAATTATTATTAGAGATCGATTTAAGAATTTAATTTGGTTTTTATATCCTGGCAGAGAAGTATATTTAGAATTTAATATGGTGTTTACCTCCTGACGAAAAATTATATTTACAATTTATTGTGGTGTTAATATCCTGACAGAGAATTATTTTTAGAATTTAATGCGTTGTTTTTATATGTTGTTGTGACTAGAAATTATATTTAGAATTTAATATGGTGTTTATATCCTGACAGGAAATTATAGTTAGAATTTTATATATTGTTTCTATCCTGACAGGGAATTATATTTAGAATTTAATATGTGTTTATATCCTGAAAGACAAGATTATTCCTCATGGCTGCTACCAAATCACCATGGAGGGCCGGACATCGGTAATAAATGAACTGTCCGGATGGTCGTGAGCCCCAATCAAGCCCATCATTCAAGGGTCTTCGCTGTTGTAAGTGGGAGCACTTGGACTACGTTTTGTTGTATCGTGGACCAAGGACCCCCACATACAACAACGTAGTACCAAATCACCACTGAGAAACCAGACATCGGAAGTAGACAGACTTTCCAGAAAGAGGTCAGCTCCAATCAAGGCAATCAATTAAGGGTATTCGTGAAGGGGTTGGAGGAGGTGACTGTGCATTTTTGTTGTACGGCACCTCTTCCAACCCTATCACGAACTACCTCCTTCAACGATGGGAACATCAACCTCCTCCATTTTTACATGCGCAGTAAAAATGCCAAGCGCAGCAGCAGCAAAGGCACGCTATTGGATGATAATAAAAAGTCTGCAACGATAACCTCGGAAACTGCGGGCTGTGCTTCCGGGAGTGTATACCTCCCACCCTCGAAACCTAACTTTGCCCCCCCCCCCTGCTCAAAATCCTGGCTACGCCCCTAGTACTTGATTTTATTTTATTAATAAGTAAATTGTTGCAAGATTGTTTTAATTTTTTTTTTTTTTATTTACTCATTGTAATTTATTAGATATTTCTATAAAAATAAGCCTTTAATTTTGTTTGTTTTAAATTTACTTCCATTTGTATATCTGGGCGAGTTTCTTCATTATTGTACGTGACTTTATTTTATAAATAAGTAAATTGTGGTGTGGGTTAGATGAATAAAGGGAATTTGCGCTTAACAAAACACAATGTTTCAGAAATATTATTTGTGTTTGTATCCTGACAGACTATATTATTCCTCACGGCTTCATGTATCTGGGTAGACATTTTTGTTGTATGGTCTATGGGTCATTCTTTTTAAAATTTACCCATCATTTTGTCGAGGATCTCCGAATCAGTTTAAATTTTTTTTACAGTTTCCTACATCATCGAAAAGTAAGAAAACGATTTTGTCGATTTTTTTTGTCAAGTCATAAGCACAAGAAAAATAAATTTTAAATTATCTTGAAAAAATCGTTTAAAAACTGGTCAAACGTAAATTGACGCATACACAGAAGAAAATCGTGTGGAAAAAATAGGTGTTCTATTTTTTTTATATCTGTATAGTCCAATTAACAGAAAAACGTGTCAAATTAAAGTGCGCATACAAGTATGATCGAGTTTTAATTCGAATAATGCAAAATTGACCTATGTCGATAAAAATTAATTACTCAAATACTCCATCACCGATTTTGGGTTTCTTGCATGCAAAATGTTAAGGACACTTGGACCTAACATCCTACAAATTCAGCTGATTCGGAGATCCTCGACAAAATGATGGGTAAATTTTAAAAAGAATGACCCCTATCCAGATTCATCATCTCTAACAAGAACCTATTTGAATCAGCCTCCTCCATTTTAATGTGGTCATAACCCCACATTGGCCGAAGATGGCAGAATGGCGGAAGATCGTTGCGGAGGCCCAGGTTCTACAAGGACCGTAGCGCCAGGGCGAGTAAAGTAAGTATTCTCAATTTTCAAGCTTACAGTAAAAAAAAAATTGTTAATTTTGAGAGCTACGAGGTACGTCAAACGATGTGTAACTGGAAGCATAATTGGGTCTTTTTGATCGTTAGTCAGACGTGAAATTTCAAATCTACTACTCACCCTGATCAATCCGCCTTGATCTAAGCAGGGAGACAATGCGTTTAACTTGCTTTTCTTATGCACATAATAATAATTCTTACGAAATTCTTCTTGTTGAACCATTCCAGTAATTATTATTAGAGATCGATTTAAGAATTTAATTTGGTTTTTATATCCTGGCAGAGAAGTATATTTAGAATTTAATATGGTGTTTACATCCTGACGAAAAATTATATTTACAATTTATTGTGGTGTTAATATCCTGACAGAGAATTATTTTTAGAATTTAATGCGTTGTTTTTATATGTTGTTGTGACTAGAAATTATATTTAGAATTTAATATGGTGTTTATATCCTGACAGGAAATTATAGTTAGAATTTTATATATTGTTTCTATCCTGACAGGGAATTATATTTAGAATTTAATATGTGTTTATATCCTGAAAGACAAGATTATTCCTCATGGCTGCTACCAAATCACCATGGAGGGCCGGACATCGGTAATAAATGAACTGTCCGGATGGTCGTGAGCCCCAATCAAGCCCATCATTCAAGGGTCTTCGCTGTTGTAAGTGGGAGCACTTGGACTACGTTTTGTTGTATCGTGGACCAAGGACCCCCACATACAACAACGTAGTACCAAATCACCACTGAGAAACCAGACATCGGAAGTAGACAGACTTTCCAGAAAGAGGTCAGCTCCAATCAAGGCAATCAATTAAGGGTATTCGTGAAGGGGTTGGAGGAGGTGACTGTGCATTTTTGTTGTACGGCACCTCTTCCAACCCTATCACGAACTACCTCCTTCAACGATGGGAACATCAACCTCCTCCATTTTTACATGCGCAGTAAAAATGCCAAGCGCAGCAGCAGCAAAGGCACGCTATTGGATGATAATAAAAAGTCTGCAACGATAACCTCGGAAACTGCGGGCTGTGCTTCCGGGAGTGTATACCTCCCACCCTCGAAACCTAACTTTGCCCCCCCCCCCTGCTCAAAATCCTGGCTACGCCCCTAGTACTTGATTTTATTTTATTAATAAGTAAATTGTTGCAAGATTGTTTTAATTTTTTTTTTTTTTATTTACTCATTGTAATTTATTAGATATTTCTATAAAATTAAGCCTTTAATTTTGTTTGTTTTAAATTTACTTCCATTTGTATATCTGGGCGAGTTTCTTCATTATTGTACTTGACTTTATTTTATAAATAAGTAAATTGTGGTGTGGGTTAGATGAATAAAGGGAATTTGCGCTTAACAAAACACAATGTTTCAGAAATATTATTTGTGTTTGTATCCTGACAGACTATATTATTCCTCACGGCTTCATGTATCTGGGTAGACATTTTTGTTGTATGGTCTATGGGTCATTCTTTTTAAAATTTACCCATCATTTTGTCGAGGATCTCCGAATCAGTTTAAATTTTTTTTACAGTTTCCTACATCATCGAAAAGTAAGAAAACGATTTTGTCGATTTTTTTTGTCAAGTCATAAGCACAAGAAAAATAAATTTTAAATTATCTTGAAAAAATCGTTTAAAAACTGGTCAAACGTAAATTGACGCATACACAGAAGAAAATCGTGTGGAAAAAATAGGTGTTCTATTTTTTTTATATCTGTATAGTCCAATTAACAGAAAAACGTGTCAAATTAAAGTGCGCATACAAGTATGATCGAGTTTTAATTCGATTAATGCAAAATTGACCTATGTCGATAAAAATTAATTACTCAAATACTCCATCACCGATTTTGGGTTTCTTGCATGCAAAATGTTAAGGACACTTGGACCTAACATCCTACAAATTCAGCTGATTCGGAGATCCTCGACAAAATGATGGGTAAATTTTAAAAAGAATGACCCCTATCCAGATTCATCATCTCTAACAAGAACCTATTTGAATCAGCCTCCTCCATTTTAATGTGGTCATAACCCCACATTGGCCGAAGATGGCAGAATGGCGGAAGATCGTTGCGGAGGCCCAGGTTCTACAATGACCGTAGCGCCAGGGCGAGTAAAGTAAGTATTCTCAATTTTCAAGCTTACAGTAAAAAAAAAATTGTTAATTTTGAGAGCTACGAGGTACGTCAAACGATGTGTAACTGGAAGCATAATTGGGTCTTTTTGATCGTTAGTCAGACGTGAAATTTCAAATCTACTACTCACCCTGATCAATCCGCCTTGATCTAAGCAGGGAGACAATGCGTTTAACTTGCTTTTCTTATGCACATAATAATAATTCTTACGAAATTCTTCTTGTTGAACCATTCCAGTAATTATTATTAGAGATCGATTTAAGAATTTAATTTGGTTTTTATATCCTGGCAGAGAAGTATATTTAGAATTTAATATGGTGTTTACATCCTGACGAAAAATTATATTTACAATTTATTGTGGTGTTAATATCCTGACAGAGAATTATTTTTAGAATTTAATGCGTTGTTTTTATATGTTGTTGTGACTAGAAATTATATTTAGAATTTAATATGGTGTTTATATCCTGACAGGAAATTATAGTTAGAATTTTATATATTGTTTCTATCCTGACAGGGAATTATATTTAGAATTTAATATGTGTTTATATCCTGAAAGACAAGATTATTCCTCATGGCTGCTACCAAATCACCATGGAGGGCCGGACATCGGTAATAAATGAACTGTCCGGATGGTCGTGAGCCCCAATCAAGCCCATCATTCAAGGGTCTTCGCTGTTGTAAGTGGGAGCACTTGGACTACGTTTTGTTGTATCGTGGACCAAGGACCCCCACATACAACAACGTAGTACCAAATCACCACTGAGAAACCAGACATCGGAAGTAGACAGACTTTCCAGAAAGAGGTCAGCTCCAATCAAGGCAATCAATTAAGGGTATTCGTGAAGGGGTTGGAGGAGGTGACTATACATTTTTGTTGTATGGCACCTCCTCCAACCCTGTCAAGAACTACCTCCTTCAACGATGGAACATCAGCCTCCTCCTTTTTTACATGCGCAGTAAAAATGCCAAGCGCAGCAGCAGCAAAGGCACGCTATTGGATGATAATAAAAAGTCTGCAACGATAACCTCGGAAACTGCGGGCTGTGCTTCCGGGAGTGTATACCTCCCACCCTCGAAACCTAACTTTGCCCCCCCCCCCCCCCTGCTCAAAATCCTGGCTACGCCCCTAGTACTTGATTTTATTTTATTAATAAGTAAATTGTTGCAAGATTGTTTTAATTTTTTTTTTTTTTTATTTACTCATCAGCCTCCTCCTTTTTTACATGCGCAGTAAAAATGCCAAGCGCAGCAGCAGCAAAGGCACGCTATTGGATGATAATAAAAAGTCTGCAACGATAACCTCGGAAACTGCGGGCTGTGCTTCCGGGAGTGTATACCTCCCACCCTCGAAACCTAACTTTGCCCCCCCCCCCCTGCTCAAAATCCTGGCTACGCCCCTAGTACTTGATTTTATTTTATTAATAAGTAAATTGTTGCAAGATTGTTTTAATTTTTTTTTTTTTTATTTACTCATTGTAATTTATTAGATATTTCTATAAAAATAAGCCTTTAATTTTGTTTGTTTTAAATTTACTTCCATTTGTATATCTGGGCGAGTTTCTTCATTATTGTACGTGACTTTATTTTATAAATAAGTAAATTGTGGTGTGGGTTAGATGAATAAAGGGAATTTGCGCTTAACAAAACACAATGTTTCAGAAATATTATTTGTGTTTGTATCCTGACAGACTATATTATTCCTCACGGCTTCATGTATCTGGGTAGACATTTTTGTTGTATGGTCTATGGGTCATTCTTTTTAAAATTTACCCATCATTTTGTCGAGGATCTCCGAATCAGTTTAAATTTTTTTTACAGTTTCCTACATCATCGAAAAGTAAGAAAACGATTTTGTCGATTTTTTTTGTCAAGTCATAAGCACAAGAAAAATAAATTTTAAATTATCTTGAAAAAATCGTTTAAAAACTGGTCAAACGTAAATTGACGCATACACAGAAGAAAATCGTGTGGAAAAAATAGGTGTTCTATTTTTTTTATATCTGTATAGTCCAATTAACAGAAAAACGTGTCAAATTAAAGTGCGCATACAAGTATGATCGAGTTTTAATTCGATTAATGCAAAATTGACCTATGTCGATAAAAATTAATTACTCAAATACTCCATCACCGATTTTGGGTTTCTTGCATGCAAAATGTTAAGGACACTTGGACTTAACATCCTACAAATTCAGCTGATTCGGAGATCCTCGACAAAATGATGGGTAAATTTTAAAAAGAATGACCCCTATCCAGATTCATCATCTCTAACAAGAACCTATTTGAATCAGCCTCCTCCATTTTAATGTGGTCATAACCCCACATTGGCCGAAGATGACAGAATGGCGGAAGATCGTTGCGGAGGCCCAGGTTCTACAAGGACCGTAGCGCCAGGGCGAGTAAAGTAAGTATTCTCAATTTTCAAGCTTACAGTAAAAAAAAAATTGTTAATTTTGAGAGCTACGAGGTACGTCAAACGATGTGTAACTGGAAGCATAATTGGGTCTTTTTGATCGTTAGTCAGACATGAAATTTCAAATCTACTACTCACCCTGATCAATCCGCCTTGATCTAAGCAGGGAGACAATGCGTTTAACTTGCTTTTCTTATGCACATAATAATAATTCTTACGAAATTCTTCTTGTTGAACCATTCCAGTAATTATTATTAGAGATCGATTTAAGAATTTAATTTGGTTTTTATATCCTGGCAGAGAAGTATATTTAGAATTTAATATGGTGTTTACATCCTGACGAAAAATTATATTTACAATTTATTGTGGTGTTAATATCCTGACAGAGAATTATTTTTAGAATTTAATGCGTTGTTTTTATATGTTGTTGTGACTAGAAATTATATTTAGAATTTAATATGGTGTTTATATCCTGACAGGAAATTATAGTTAAAATTTTATATATTGTTTCTATCCTGACAGGGAATTATATTTAGAATTTAATATGTGTTTATATCCTGAAAGACAAGATTATTCCTCATGGCTGCTACCAAATCACCATGGAGGGCCGGACATCGGTAATAAATGAACTGTCCGGATGGTCGTGAGCCCCAATCAAGCCCATCATTCAAGGGTCTTCGCTGTTGTAAGTGGGAGCACTTGGACTACGTTTTGTTGTATCGTGGACCAAGGACCCCCACATACAACAACGTAGTACCAAATCACCACTGAGAAACCAGACATCGGAAGTAGACAGACTTTCCAGAAAGAGGTCAGCTCCAATCAAGGCAATCAATTAAGGGTATTCTTGAAGGGGTTGGAGGAGGTGACTATACATTTTTGTTGTATGGCACCTCCTCCAACCCTGTCAAGAACTACCTCCTTCAACGATGGAACATCAGCCTCCTCCTTTTTTACATGCGCAGTAAAAATGCCAAGCGCAGCAGCAGCAAAGGCACGCTATTGGATGATAATAAAAAGTCTGCAACGATAACCTCGGAAACTGCGGGCTGTGCTTCCGGGAGTGTATACCTCCCACCCTCGAAACCTAACTTTGCCCCCCCCCCCCCCCCCCCTGCTCAAAATCCTGGCTACGCCCCTAGTACTTGATTTTATTTTATTAATAAGTAAATTGTTGCAAGATTGTTTTAATTTTTTTTTTTTTTATTTACTCATTGTAATTTATTAGATATTTCTATAAAAATAAGCCTTTAATTTTGTTTGTTTTAAATTTACTTCCATTTGTATATCTGGGCGAGTTTCTTCATTATTGTACGTGACTTTATTTTATAAATAAGTAAATTGTGGTGTGGGTTAGATGAATAAAGGGAATTTGCGCTTAACAAAACACAATGTTTCAGAAATATTATTTGTGTTTGTATCCTGACAGACTATATTATTCCTCACGGCTTCATGTATCTGGGTAGACATTTTTGTTGTATGGTCTATGGGTCATTCTTTTTAAAATTTACCCATCATTTTGTCGAGGATCTCCGAATCAGTTTAAATTTTTTTTACAGTTTCCTACATCATCGAAAAGTAAGAAAACGATTTTGTCGATTTTTTTTGTCAAGTCATAAGCACAAGAAAAATAAATTTTAAATTATCTTGAAAAAATCGTTTAAAAACTGGTCAAACGTAAATTGACGCATACACAGAAGAAAATCGTGTGGAAAAAATAGGTGTTCTATTTTTTTTATATCTGTATAGTCCAATTAACAGAAAAACGTGTCAAATTAAAGTGCGCATACAAGTATGATCGAGTTTTAATTCGATTAATGCAAAATTGACCTATGTCGATAAAAATTAATTACTCAAATACTCCATCACCGATTTTGGGTTTCTTGCATGCAAAATGTTAAGGACACTTGGACCTAACATCCTACAAATTCAGCTGATTCGGAGATCCTCGACAAAATGATGGGTAAATTTTAAAAAGAATGACCCCTATCCAGATTCATCATCTCTAACAAGAACCTATTTGAATCAGCCTCCTCCATTTTAATGTGGTCATAACCCCACATTGGCCGAAGATGACAGAATGGCGGAAGATCGTTGCGGAGGCCCAGGTTCTACAAGGACCGTAGCGCCAGGGCGAGTAAAGTAAGTATTCTCAATTTTCAAGCTTACAGTAAAAAAAAAATTGTTAATTTTGAGAGCTACGAGGTACGTCAAACGATGTGTAACTGGAAGCATAATTGGGTCTTTTTGATCGTTAGTCAGACGTGAAATTTCAAATATACTACTCACCCTGATCAATCCGCCTTGATCTAAGCAGGGAGACAATGCGTTTAACTTGCTTTTCTTATGCACATAATAATAATTCTTACGAAATTCTTCTTGTTGAACCATTCCAGTAATTATTATTAGAGATCGATTTAAGAATTTAATTTGGTTTTTATATCCTGGCAGAGAAGTATATTTAGAATTTAATATGGTGTTTACATCCTGACGAAAAATTATATTTACAATTTATTGTGGTGTTAATATCCTGACAGAGAATTATTTTTAGAATTCAATGCGTTGTTTTTATATGTTGTTGTGACTAGAAATTATATTTAGAATTTAATATGGTGTTTATATCCTGACAGGAAATTATAGTTAGAATTTTATATATTGTTTCTATCCTGACAGGGAATTATATTTAGAATTTAATATGTGTTTATATCCTGAAAGACAAGATTATTCCTCATGGCTGCTACCAAATCACCATGGAGGGCCGGACATCGGTAATAAATGAACTGTCCGGATGGTCGTGAGCCCCAATCAAGCCCATCATTCAAGGGTCTTCGCTGTTGTAAGTGGGAGCACTTGGACTACGTTTTGTTGTATCGTGGACCAAGGACCCCCACATACAACAACGTAGTACCAAATCACCACTGAGAAACCAGACATCGGAAGTAGACAGACTTTCCAGAAAGAGGTCAGCTCCAATCAAGGCAATCAATTAAGGGTATTCGTGAAGGGGTTGGAGGAGGTGACTGTGCATTTTTGTTGTACGGCACCTCTTCCAACCCTATCACGAACTACCTCCTTCAACGATGGGAACATCAACCTCCTCCATTTTTACATGCGCAGTAAAAATGCCAAGCGCAGCAGCAGCAAAGGCACGCTATTGGATGATAATAAAAAGTCTGCAACGATAACCTCGGAAACTGCGGGCTGTGCTTCCGGGAGTGTATACCTCCCACCCTCGAAACCTAACTTTGCCCCCCCGCCCCCTGCTCAAAATCCTGGCTACGCCCCTAGTACTTGATTTTATTTTATTAATAAGTAAATTGTTGGAAGATTGTTTTAATTTTTTTTTTTTTTTATTTACTCATTGTAATTTATTAGATATTTCTATAAAAATAAGCCTTTAATTTTGTTTGTTTTAAATTTACTTCCATTTGTATATCTGGGCGAGTTTCTTCATTATTGTACGTGACTTTATTTTATAAATAAGTAAATTGTGGTGTGGGTTAGATGAATAAAGGGAATTTGCGCTTAACAAAACACAATGTTTCAGAAATATTATTTGTGTTTGTATCCTGACAGACTATATTATTCCTCACGGCTTCATGTATCTGGGTAGACATTTTTGTTGTATGGTCTATCCAGATTCATCATCTCCAACAAGAACCTATTTGAATCAGCCTCCTCCATTTTAATGTGGTCATAACCCCACATTGGCCGAAGATGACAGAATGGCGGAAGATCGTTGCGGAGGCCCAGGTTCTACAAGGACCGTAGCGCCAGGGCGAGTAAAGTAAAGTAAGTATTCTCAATTTTCAAGCTTACAGTAAAAAAAAATTGTTAATTTTGAGATCCACGACAGGGAATTATAGTTAGAATTATATATATTGTTTCTATCCTGACAGGGAATTATATTTAGAATTTAATATGTGTTTATATCCTGAAAGATAAGATTATTCCTCATGGCTGCTACCAAATCACAACTGAGAAACCGGACATCGGAAGTAGAGGTACTCTCCTGAAGGTGGTCAGCCCCAATCAAGCCCATCATTTAAGGGTATTCGCTGTTGAGGGTGAGGGCACTGCGTATACGTCTTGTTGTATCGTAGTACCCTGACCTGCAACAACGGACATGCGCAGTAAAAATGCAAAGCGCAGCAGCAGCAAATGCACGCTATTGGATGATAATAAAAAGTCTGCAACGATAACCACCGTCAAACGATGTGTAACTGGAAGCATAATTGGTTGTTTTTGATCGTGAGTCAGACGTGAAATTTCGAATCTACCGCCCACCCTGATCAATCCGCCTTGACCTAAGCAGGGAGACAATGCGATTAATTTGCTTTTCTTGTGCACATAATAATAATTTTTATAATTCTTTATTCTCACAAATAACTGTAATTACAATTTAATATGGTGTTAATATCCTGACCGGGGATTATATTTAAAATTTGATGTGTTGTTTATATTCTGATAGGGAATTATATTAAGAATTTAATGTGGTGTTTATATCTTGACAGGGAATTATTTTTAGATTTTAATATGATGTTCATATCCTGACAGGGAATTATATTTGGAATGTAATGTGGTGTTTATATCCTGACAGGAATTGTATTTTGAATTTAATGTGGTGTTTATATCCTGACAAACAAGATTATTCCTTACGGCTGCTACCAAAACATGATGGAGGGGCACATCGGTAATAGATGGACTGTCCAGATGGAGAGCCAAAATTCAATGATAACATCGGCTGAAGGGAAGAGGGGTCAGTTAAAAAAAAAACCTAATAACTGCCGATGTCATCTATGTATCGACACAAAATTTAGTATGAGGATTTAGGAGCCCCTATGTAAGTCCACTGTGGGATATTAGTGCAAAAGGTCGACTGGTTTTAGAGGGGGAGAGAAGATTTAATTGATTAATTCGTTCTTGGAAAGTACCTTGCCCGTGTTTTCCCGACGATTTTTGTCTGGTTATGTTCAAAGGGTCAATCCTTTGTTTGGTGGATCTTCGAAGATGACACTTCGTATTTTGAAAATGTTAAGTAACTCAAAATGAGGGTCAAGGATGTTTCCAATTCAGGACCTTTCGGATTACTTAACCAGTGGGTCAGGTCAGGTTACGATGTCTGTCTGCTCGTCCTTCAACTGTTCTGTGACTGACTCCACAACACAATGCCCTCCTGCCATGTTGTCCTGTAGCTTTCTCAGATACGATAAGGCACACAATACTAATCAATATATATTTTTATTTCCGTTAAACCATAACGTGGGAATAGGATACATCATAAGAATGTATACAATAAGATAGCCAATAAATCAGATACATAAGCAGATATCAACTCTTAAGAGTCTGACACACATGGATTAGAATTAAAAATATTACTAAAAAAAAGAATGAAATTAATAAATAAATACTTGAAAAAATTAGTAGAAAATATTAATATTAATAAATTCAGTAGATATTTTTTTTTTAATTTAGTTAAAATAAAAGTAATAATTTTTAATAACTTGTCCGGGTCACGATGTGCGAAATGTCGAAAAGAGAAATAAAACAAAATAACAATGACAAATATAAAAAAATATATACAAATAGATAAATAAAACAATAGTTATAAATAAATAGAAAATAATGAAAATACATAAAAGAAAAAACGAAGAGAAATAAAATAAATTATATAGGGTTCTCTAAATGCTCATACTAAACTTTGTATCGTAACATTCATTACATCGGAAGTTATTAGAGTATTTGAGTCGAGCCTCCCTTCTCCGGTCCTCCCTTCAACCGATTTGAGTCGAGCCTCCCTTCTCTGGTCCTCCCTTCAACCGATTTGAGTCGAGCCTCCCTTCTCTGGTCCTCCCTTCAACCGATTCTCCCTTCAACCGATTTGAGTCGAGCCTCCCTTCTCCGGTCCTCCCTTCAACCGATTTGAGTCGAGCCTCCCTTCTCCGGTCCTCCCTCCAACCGATTTGAGTCGAGCCTCCCTTCTCTGGTCCTCCCTTCAACCGATTTCGCGGAAACTTAATAGGTGTGTTTCTTATGGGATTTATAAAATAACATGTTCCAAGCAACGAGCTTTAGATATGGATTCTTTCAAAGAGGTAGGGTTTTTTGTCGTCATGAGAAGATAGTATCATCCTCAAAAAGCTAGGTAAATCATTATTGTATATGATTCATACGTGAACATGTATACTTTGTAGAATCCCGACATTATATAAGGTATAATGTCTAGTCATATATCTTTATAAATAAATATTAAGGAGGCGGGGTGCACCTAGATTTTATCCGTTTCAAGTTAAACAAAAACCATTCGAGTGGCTTTAAACTCTCGGGTCTGTTTGTCAACTGTTCGTCATCATCACGGAAAAATAGTAGAACATATTTCAAGCAAACTTCGTATTTAGAATCTGCCTATCCAGAAATAACATTTATAATTGCAAAATCACTGAATAGAGGGGATTACTTTGAGACAGAAAAAATGTCGATGAATCACCTCCCTCCAACCGATTTGAGTCGAGCCTCCCTTCTCTGGTCCTCCCTTCAACCGATTTCGCGGAAACTTAATAGGTGTGTTTCTTATGGGATTTATAAAATAACATGTTCCAAGCAACGAGCTTTAGATATGGATTCTTTCAAAGAGGTAGGGTTTTTTGTCAACCGATTTGAGTCAAGCCTCCCTTCTCCGGTCCTCCCTTCAACCGATTTGAGTCGAGCCTCTCTTCTCTGGTCCTCCCTTCAACCGATTTGAGTCGAGCCTCCCTTCTCTGGTCCTCCCTTCAACCGATTTGAGTCGAACCTCCCTTCTCCGGTCCTCCCTTCAACCGATTTGAGTCGAGCCTCCCTTCTCTGGTCCTCCCTTCAACCGATTCTCCCTTCAACCGATTTGAGTCGAGCCTCCCTTCTCCGGTCCTCCCTTCAACCGATTTGAGTCGAGCCTCCCTTCTCCGGTCCTCCCTCCAACCGATTTGAGTCGAGCCTCCCTTCTCTGGTCCTCCCTTCAACCGATTTCGCGGAAACTTAATAGGTGTGTTTCTTATGGGATTTATAAAATAACATGTTCCAAGCAACGAGCTTTAGATATGGATTCTTTCAAAGAGGTAGGGTTTTTTGTCGTCATGAGAAGATAGTATCATCCTCAAAAAGCTAGGTAAATCATTATTGTATATGATTCATACGTGAACATGTATACTTTGTAGAATCCCGACATTATATAAGGTATAATGTCTAGTCATATATCTTTATAAATAAATATTAAGGAGGCGGGGTGCACCTAGATTTTATCCGTTTCAAGTTAAACAAAAACCATACGAGTGGCTTTAAACTCTCGGGTCTGTTTGTCAACTGTTCGTCATCATCACGGAAAAATAGTAGAACATATTTCAAGCAAACTTCGTATTTAGAATCTGCCTATCCAGAAATAACATTTATAATTGCAAAATCACTGAATAGAGGGGATTACTTTGAGACAGAAAAAATGTCGATGAATCACCTCCCTCCAACCGATTTGAGTCGAGCCTCCCTTCTCTGGTCCTCCCTTCAACCGATTTCGCGGAAACTTAATAGGTGTGTTTCTTATGGGATTTATAAAATAACATGTTCCAAGCAACGAGCTTTAGATATGGATTCTTTCAAAGAGGTAGGGTTTTTTGTCAACCGATTTGAGTCAAGCCTCCCTTCTCCGGTCCTCCCTTCAACCGATTTGAGTCGAGCCTCTCTTCTCTGGTCCTCCCTTCAACCGATTTGAGTCGAGCCTCCCTTCTCTGGTCCTCCCTTCAACCGATTTGAGTCGAACCTCCCTTCTCCGGTCCTCCCTTCAACCGATTTGAGTCGAGCCTCCCTTCTCTGGTCCTCCCTTCAACCGATTCTCCCTTCAACCGATTTGAGTCGAGCCTCCCTTCTCCGGTCCTCCCTTCAACCGATTTGAGTCGAGCCTCCCTTCTCCGGTCCTCCCTCCAACCGATTTGAGTCGAGCCTCCCTTCTCTGGTCCTCCCTTCAACCGATTTCGCGGAAACTTAATAGGTGTGTTTCTTATGGGATTTATAAAATAACATGTTCCAAGCAACGAGCTTTAGATATGGATTCTTTCAAAGAGGTAGGGTTTTTTGTCGTCATGAGAAGATAGTATCATCCTCAAAAAGCTAGGTAAATCATTATTGTATATGATTCATACGTGAACATGTATACTTTGTAGAATCCCGACATTATATAAGGTATAATGTCTAGTCATATATCTTTATAAATAAATATTAAGGAGGCGGGGTGCACCTAGATTTTATCCGTTTCAAGTTAAACAAAAACCATACGAGTGGCTTTAAACTCTCGGGTCTGTTTGTCAACTGTTCGTCATCATCACGGAAAAATAGTAGAACATATTTCAAGCAAACTTCGTATTTAGAATCTGCCTATCCAGAAATAACATTTATAATTGCAAAATCACTGAATAGAGGGGATTACTTTGAGACAGAAAAAATGTCGATGAATCACCTCCCTCCAACCGATTTGAGTCGAGCCTCCCTTCTCTGGTCCTCCCTTCAACCGATTTCGCGGAAACTTAATAGGTGTGTTTCTTATGGGATTTATAAAATAACATGTTCCAAGCAACGAGCTTTAGATATGGATTCTTTCAAAGAGGTAGGGTTTTTTGTCAACCGATTTGAGTCAAGCCTCCCTTCTCCGGTCCTCCCTTCAACCGATTTGAGTCGAGCCTCTCTTCTCTGGTCCTCCCTTCAACCGATTTGAGTCGAGCCTCCCTTCTCTGGTCCTCCCTTCAACCGATTTGAGTCGAACCTCCCTTCTCCGGTCCTCCCTTCAACCGATTTGAGTCGAGCCTCCCTTCTCTGGTCCTCCCTTCAACCGATTCTCCCTTCAACCGATTTGAGTCGAGCCTCCCTTCTCCGGTCCTCCCTTCAACCGATTTGAGTCGAGCCTCCCTTCTCCGGTCCTCCCTCCAACCGATTTGAGTCGAGCCTCCCTTCTCTGGTCCTCCCTTCAACCGATTTCGCGGAAACTTAATAGGTGTGTTTCTTATGGGATTTATAAAATAACATGTTCCAAGCAACGAGCTTTAGATATGGATTCTTTCAAAGAGGTAGGGTTTTTTGTCGTCATGAGAAGATAGTATCATCCTCAAAAAGCTAGGTAAATCATTATTGTATATGATTCATACGTGAACATGTATACTTTGTAGAATCCCGACATTATATAAGGTATAATGTCTAGTCATATATCTTTATAAATAAATATTAAGGAGGCGGGGTGCACCTAGATTTTATCCGTTTCAAGTTAAACAAAAACCATACGAGTGGCTTTAAACTCTCGGGTCTGTTTGTCAACTGTTCGTCATCATCACGGAAAAATAGTAGAACATATTTCAAGCAAACTTCGTATTTAGAATCTGCCTATCCAGAAATAACATTTATAATTGCAAAATCACTGAATAGAGGGGATTACTTTGAGACAGAAAAAATGTCGATGAATCACTGGCTATGTACTTCCCCAGCAGCACAAATTAGTCAATTAAATTTTCGCTCTCCCTCCAAAGCCAATCGACCGTTAGGGCTAAAACTCAATAGTTGACTTATATAGCCGCATCTAAATCCTCATACTAAATTTTCTGTCAATACATTCATTCATAGGAACTTATTAGATTTGAGTCGAGTCCCCTTCGACGAAATTAATAGGTGTCATTTTTGGGTTTTTTAAAAATTAAATATGAAATTTCATGTCGATACATACATTATACTGGCAGTTATTGGGGTTTTTGAGTTGAGACCTCTAAGAACGTCCTTTGGCCTATTCCGTGATGAAATTTTATTTCGATACATTCATTTTAACGACAGTTATTACAGCTTTTGTTGTAAGCTTCCCTCCCCCTAATAGCCCACTTTCCAATGGCCGATTTGGCTGAAAATCAATAGGTGTGGTCCTCAAGGGGTGCCGGACACATAAACGTGTCGATACATTCATTCTATCGGGAAATATCGTGTTCACAAACAGACTTTTTTTTCATTTTTGGAATCAGAATGTGTCAAAATACAAGATACCAAAGAAAACCCAACATCGAATTTCTGACCAATTACATAACTTGGGCTATACTTGATATAGCTGGGGAGAGAGAGATTGTGGTTTTAGGGCGAAGAGTTGCCATCATTAACATCGCTCGAAAGAAAAACTAATTAATTAGAAAGGAAACCAAAAAAAGAAAAACAGTGTTAATCCGTCCGTGTATATTATTACTCTATGACCGGGTATTTCTTTTATAATTTCAGCTAAATTGAATTCAATTTCGAAATTGTATGACTTCAAACGGAATGAACATTTCAGGCGGGTAAACGTCCATGGAGGGGTAACTTCTCTGTCGCTGCAACAGGGTTTGCCATCAGAAATGTGTCCGCCGAGCCGAGCCATAAACAAATCTACCGTAGTCCTTTTTGCATAAACAAATCAACCGTAGTCCTTTTTGCATCTGATTAAGGACTGATAAATTCTCAAGAGCGAGGTTCTATGTGTGTTGTTCAGGGCTTTCAGTATGCTCAGTTTATTTTTGCATCTTTCCAGTTAGCTGAAAGGTTTAATAATTTCCTTGTTTTGGGAGGGAGAATAAAAAAAAGTCAAAATTACAACATGAAAACCTTGGATGATGCGCCATCAAAACTGTGGTAAAATCATCTAGAATTAGGACGTAGCTTATTTCAAAATTGTGGATGTGAAGGCTGGAAGGCCACGCATTCGTGATGGTTCAGTCCTTGACATGATTCACTCCGCGAACCTGCATTGCCCCTCAAATATCTTTTGAACATTGTGGGAACTCCAACGAATTGAGGTGTAGCAAGTAATGTACCTATATTCATTCTATCGGGAGTTATCGTTGAGGTGTAGCAAGTAATGTACCTATATTCATTCTATCGGGAGTTATCGTTGAGGTGTAGCAAGTAATGTACCTAATAATGCTGTTTCACTTAAAAAAATTAAAAGTCGTGAATCACCGGCAATGTACTTCCCCATCGCTCCCCCTCGAAAACCAGTCGACCGTTTGCGCTAATATTCAACAGTGGACTTACATACATAGGGGCTCCTCAATCCTCATACTAAATATTGGGTAGATAAATTCATTATATCCAAAGGACGGCGCCTCAAGATTTTTTCACTTTCCAGATAAAAAAACCTAATGGCTTCGGCCGGGTTTCAACCCCGCGATTTTGAGGTCAGTAGGTCTCTGAGCTACCGGTATATTTTTGGTAACCACTTAGACATAGTATATACTATGTTATTTCACCTTCTTCAAATAACATGAACTGTCTTGTTTGTTTTAAATTTACTTCCATTTGTATATCTGGCCGAGTATCTCTCAAGTAAATTGGTGGAAGATTGTTTTACTTTTTTTTTTTTGGCCTAACGGTGAATGAATACTAATATTTCGATATTGTTAAATTGCATCAAGGTTTGCGCTAATATTCAACAGTGGACTTACATACTCCTCGTTAGGCCAAAAAAAAAAAAGTAAAACAATCTTCCACCAATTTACTTGAGAGATACTCGGCCAGATATACAAATGGAAGTAAATTTAAAACAAACAAGACAGTTCATGTTATTTGAAGAAGGTGAAATAACATAGTATATACTATGTCTAAGTGGTTACCAAAAATATACCGGTAGCTCAGAGACCTACTGACCTCAAAATCGCGGGGTTGAAACCCGGCCGAAGCCATTAGGTTTTTTTATCTGGAAAGTGAAAAAATCTTGAGGCGCCGTCCTTTGGATATCAAATTGGTGGAAGATTGTTTTACTTTTTTTTTTTTGGCCTAACGGTGAATGAATACTAATATTTCGATATTGTTAAATTGCATCAAGGTATTTGTTTTTTTAGTTTCCTCCGTAGTAAATATATTGACCTGAAATTTTACATTTAATTTCATTATTTAATTTTCCGCGAAATCGGCTAATGAGAAGTGGGACAGCGGAACGTTTCAAAAACCAATATGAAAATTTAGTGTGGGGATTCAGAAGCCCTTATGTAAGTAAACTACTTTTTTTTCGCCCAGACGGTGGAATGGTTTTGGAGGGAGAGGAAAAACTTTGATTAATTCGTGCTGGGGAAGTACATTGCCAGTGATTCACTGACCACTTTATGTTTGTGTATAAACCTTTGAAGGGGGCTTCAAATTGTGGTCCGATTGCAACGGTACTACTTATTAAGGAGTGATGCCTAGCACAGGCAGAGTTGTAGGCCGTACATGAAACAGCCTGGTTGGAGTTGGAAGCAGTGCCTGGGGTCTCACATAGATGAGGATTATTACGAGAATTCTCTGCAGGAGAAACAGCTGAAAAATAGGGAACCTGATTCAGAATGATGAAGTTGGCGGACCTCATCTTAGAATTATCAGGATGCAAACTGGTATGGTGTAGATTGCTATGGGAGGATCTACAGGTGGATTTCGACGTACAGCTACTTCTCGAATGCCTGCCGATGCAGTTGAAGCATCTATTTGTTTCTCTTAAAAAAAGGTACTTATCATTAATAGGTGTTTTTAGAAAGTTAGGACAGTGACAAAATAAATGATGATTTCTACATTTAGGACACGAAATCGGTTTATTTTGAAAGGAAGGAATTTTCAGAATGGGCGTAAACTAACATTACACGCGATATGGGATACTAACTAATTCTAACAACATCAGACAATCCACCGGTATGAACTTGTATAACAAATTCCATTAACTGACTAGAATTTGGAATTTCTTCTGAAGCACATTTATTTTCAAAACCTCTTCCAGTATAGGATCTAAATTTTTTAAGTTAATGAAAACAACAGGAAGTCCGCTAAATCAAGTATATTAAAGCCTTAATGGCATTAAGTGAGGTTTAATGGACATTTAAGAAATATTTTGAATTGCTTAATGATAATGTCGCGGCTTTAAAGGTCAAAATACTATTTAAATAAGTACTGGCTAGACTCCGCTTATTTTGGAATCCAGTTTGTAATGCGTCATAAGCAATGGCATAATTTCCGGAAGTTAATTCATACCCTGAAATTACGGCCATAGCTTCCCCAGATAAGGCCGATTTCAAGTATTGAAACTTCTCTATTGCATCCAAAGCTATGTTATTATGAACTAATGAATTATAAATGGCATTAAAGTCCAGCCAATTTTCAACTTTTCAGTCAACAATAGGAATTTGAATCTGGGGTAGTATATTGTTATTATCAAAGAAATTTGTTAGGTTAGGTTTAGGTTTTATGACTCATGCCCGGGCTTTAACTACGAGGTCATATCGCCTACTACCAGAGCGCTCTTTCGTCACTCTGGTGGACATGAGCCCGACTCTACTATGGGAGTCCTAAATTTTGCCTACCCTAAATTTTTATTCACCTAGGGCAGGGGTCTTTAACGAGTACCTACAGTACGTACAGGCTCGGGATCATCGCTTAACGTCCCATCCGAAGGGTGGTGTGCTTAAGTTTATTTTAACTCCCAGATAAAATAAACTAAGGGCCTCGGTCGGGTTCGAACCCACGTTCTTGAGCTCAGAAGGTAAGCACGCATACCACTGAGCTACCGGCGTCCCCAAAGAAATTTGTTGTTACTGGGTTAGAGGATAAGGGTTCAGTTTTTTTTTTTCATTTTAATATAGAAACTTTATTGCAATAACTAGGGTATCAAAGTATCTATCCTATCTTTTAAAGCTAAATGCATATTTCGTTGATTAACTAAATTCTGAATTTCAAAGAAATTTGGTTCAATTCGGAAATCATATCAAATCGTGATTTTAATTCATCCAAATCATCTACAGTGAATTTTTTTATTTTAGTCCAAATATTATTAAGTCTTGCAAATTGCAACTCACGTTCAGAAATTAATTCTAAAACTTTGTTGTATGATGATACGTAAATGGGATTTCGCTAAGCCGTGCTTGAAACTTAAACTTAAAGATGCCACTGAACGATTTTACAATTTAGGATGCTTATTAATACAAAATATAATCTTGGCTCGGACGGACCAAAAAAGTTAATGTATACGCCTTTGAGGGGGGGGCTTCACGTTGTGGTCCGATTATGGCGTATATAAACACTGGGATGGGTAGCGAGATTGTGTATAACGTATGAATGCAACCTATGGGAGCATTAGTGGACTGTATGAGAAAATAAGTATGCAAGTCACAACGGCTTACCAATAACGCGAAATTCTATGGTTCTTCGCAGATCAGGAGGGTTCTCCGGCTAAAATGAAACATTGGCCAATGGTCCCTAATAGCCGAATAAACGCGCTTACCTTGATCTGCAATAACTGGACTTCTGAGGAGACGTCTGGGGGCAGCAGGAGGCAGAAATAATAATATATATGGGAGCTTGGTCACACGTAACTGGGGTGGGAACCTACTTCCCAGGAAGCTCGTTGAAGAAGAGAAGAGACTAAACTAGACAGATATAGAGCACCCTCTAGATGGGAGATGAGTACACTAATTTAATTAGTTTAGCCAAAAATCAATAGAAAGCCCTCAGCACATTGAACTAAAAGGCAGCAACAGTTTCAATTACTTTGGAATCAGGGGTCGGAAAACATGAAATTCCGGTGAAAACAAACATAGAATTTTTGACTTTTTCCTCTAGTCTTTTTATAGATGGGAAAGTAAAATTGAGGATAAAAGCCGGGCGGCCACAAACACAGAGTTATTTTATAAACCTACTTCCTCTTGGAAAGTAAGCTAAAAAGATCGTTCAATGCTACATTAGACCGAAAAGAGGATGCGAAACCAATACTAAATTGAAACATGACGAGGGGAAAGGAATACGGTATGTGATATAGCATTCCGTCACGGTGTTTACCTGGTCCGATTGTGTGCTTCGGAAACCGATCAGTACGTGACAGTTGGACAAACTCGCTTTGTCACTCACCACCACACACGGCAATCATAACACGAACAAGCCCTTTATCACTGCACAGAATGGTGCCCCAGGAGGTTCCCAACAAACTTCAGAACGAACCGAGATAAAAAAGAAAGTCGTCGGTGAATCACCGATTGTGTTTTGACTTTAAATCTGAAATTTCATGTGGATAGAGCCATGTGGATACATTCAATACATCGGCAGTTATTGGGGATTTTGAGTTGAGCCCCTCTGATCCCCCCTTCACTCCCGCCGATTCCGCTGAAAATTAATAAGTGTCGTCCTTATAGAGTTTTCAATTCACATATTAAAGTTTGTGACGATACATTGATTACAGTTTCGAGTTAAGGCTCTCCCCTAATCCTCCCTCTCCCCTTTGGCCGATTTGGCTAAAAATCGATAGGTGTTGTCCTTACGATCACTCATATGAAATTTCGTATCGATACACATTCATTCTAACGGCCGTTATTGAGTTTATATATTAATCCTCCCCCTAATCCTCCTCTTCCCTTTGATCGATTTGGCTGAAAAACAATAGGTGTCATCGTTAAATGGTTCTGGATTCACAAATAAAATTTTTTGTCGATACATTTTTCTGTCGGGAGTTATCGTGTTCAATCTAGAGGTCGGAAAACATGAAATTCAGTTGAAAACACGGCATCGAAGTTTCAATCAAATTACTCCCCCTTTATTTCGTATAGCTGGGAAAGTAATAAAAAAAACACTTTTCTATAAAAATTAAAAAGTTACGCTTTTCACAGAAAAAAATATTGAGAATTAAATAATAAATTAATAAATAAATAATAAATTTGCATTTAATAAATAAAATAATAAAAAATTTGCAATTAATAAATAAAATAATAAATTTGCAATCTATATACAATATATACATAATAAGCAAATATGTGGTAAAAGAAAAATATAACGTCACTTGATGGGAGAAGCCAGCCAGCGCTGACACTCCCTCGAAAGTTAATTGTCATTATTCACTATCCTCCGAGAGAAGATCGCGAGGCCACCTCCTGTTCAAGCGGCGGGGAGGATTGTCAGGATGGGAATGAGAGGAAAGGTCTTGTGCGAGAGGATTTGAATGGGAAGAAAGGTTTCGGTGGAATGATTGGAATCGGGATTTGATTAATTCATTTACAGTGGGAATACTGAGATCTCTGTGTAGGACTTTATTGGTGACATAGAAAGGAGCATTGACAATTCGTCGGAGGAGTTTGGACTGGAATGCTTGGATACGATTGATGTTGGATTGTTTAGCTGTACCCCAAAGTTCGAGTCCGTAAATCCAAATTGGACGTATAATGGTCTTGTAAATCGTAAGTTTGTTGTTAGTCGTCAGTTTCGATTTTGGTCCAAGTAGTCGACGTAACAGTCCGTATCTTCGATTCAGTTCTTGTCGTTTAGTCGTGTATGTGGGTTCCAAGTCTACTGTCTAGGTAAAACCCGAGATAGCGGACTTGGTTTGAAGAGGGAATCAGGATGTTGTTAATGATGACGGGAGGACAGGATTGACGGCGTAGGGTAAATGTGACTTGAACACATTTCTGCTCATTTAATTTAATTCTCCAGAGGTTGCACCACCTCTCTATTTCAGTGAGGTGCTCCTGGAGGATGAGTGAGGCTACAGCAGGATCAGGATTGGTGGAAAGGATTGCTGTATCGTCAGCGTAAGTCGTCAGTAATGTCTGAGGATGAATAGGAATGTCGGCAGTATATGTATTGTAAAGGATGGGACCTAGGATGCTATCCTGTGGGACACCGGCCCGAATAGGTTTGAGTTCTGAGTACTCAGAGCCTACTCGGACCTTGAAATGGCGATCACTAAGGTAAGATTTCAGGATGAGGTAGTAGGTACTGGGAAGGAAGTGTTTCAGTTTGAAGAGCAGCCCCGGGTGCCAGACTCGATCAAAGGCTTGCGCCACGTCGAGAAAGGCGCCCGTGCAATACTCCTTGCATTCTAATGCATTAGATATGCAATCGACAACCCGAAAACACTGTTGGGTAGTGGAATGTTCAGGACGAAATCCAAACTGGTGTTTAGGTAAAATGGATTGAGATTCAAGGATTGGGATAAAACGTTTCAACAAGAGTTTTTCAAGGATTTTAGAGAAGATTGGGAGCAAGCTAATAGGACGGTAGGAAGAGACATCAGAGAGAGGTTTGTTGGGTTTGAGAATAACAGTAAGGATGGAATACTTCCATTGGACAGGAAAGTAGGTAGTTCTGAGGACTGAGTTGTATATAAGGGTGAGGAATAGGACAGCTTTGCGGGGAAGGTTTCGTAGGATTTTCCCTGTGATCAGGTCAAATCCAGGAGACTTACAGATTGGAATTTTATTTAGAATGTGTTGTACATCAGAGGGATGAAAGGCCTTTGACGGAGGATAGACAGGCAAAGGACTGGTAAGGAACTCTTCAACTTCTGAAGTATGAAGGGCGTTATAATCAGGATGGGGTGTGAACGTATTTTTGAGGTGAGAGGCAAAGAGCTGAGCCTTCTCCTCGTCGGATCTGACCCAGGAGCCATTTTGCTTGATGGGATAGGATAAAGGACTATATTTTAGAATTTTTCGGGTTGCAAACCACAGGGAATTATCTTTGGTGGAAAGGGAAGCTAGGTATTCATTATAATTTTCGGAGCGGAATTGTGAAAGTTGGATTTTGAGGTTTCGGGAAAGGTTATTGAAGGCAGTTTTGTCGGAAGGATACCGTGTTCGTTGCCATAGGGCACGAGCGCGGCGTTTTTCTGAAAGGAGAAGTTGGATGTGGCGAGGAAGAGGAGGGTTCGGGTTTGAAACTGTAGGAGGAGTAGGAGTAGATGAAGCGTTCCAAGCACAGTCCTGTATGGCTTTAGTGAATTTTTGTACGGCTTCATATAAGTCCTCAGGAGTTTTAAGGATTACATTTAAGTCAATTTGGTTTTCTAAGGAGGTTCTGAAGAGGTCCCAATTCACTGGGCCGGGAGTTAAGGAAGGCTTTGATGGGACAGATAACGGGGTTAGACCAACGGTGAGGAGAACAGGACTATGGTCTGAGGATAAGTCGGGGAAGGAATAGGTAGAGGAGAATAAGGATCCTGTGCCAGATCCAACAAAGAAGTCTACGAGGTCTGGGTTGCGGTTAGGATCAGTAGGCCAATAGGTGGGAGAGCCGGGGGAGTAGATGTTATAGTGTTGGGTGTTAATAACATCGTTTAGGATTCGTCCTCGGGAATTTGGAACTCTGCTTCCCCATTGGTGGTGCTTCGCATTGAAGTCACCGCCAACGATGAAGCGAGGCCCCAGGGATCGGAAAAGGGTGAGGAACTCGTGATGGAGAATGAGTTTACTGGGAGTACAATATACTGCCGAGATAGTGACAGGGAAGGGAAAAAGTGACAAGGAGATCGTAGCGATTTGGAATGATTCTGTAGCCTGTGAGGAGAAAAGGTGATGGGATAAGGACTGTTTGATAAGGATGAGTGCGCCACCTCGGGCCCTATCTCCTGGGTAGTCAGACCTGTAGCTCCGGTATCCTGGGATACTGAAGTACAGGCTGGTTGTCAAGTGGGTTTCCGTAATGAGAGCGATGTCTACATGTCTGTCAGTTAGTAGTAGTTCTAGTTCTTGTCTATGGGGTAACAGCCCATTCGAATTCCAAAGGAGGATCTGGAGAGGAAAAGAATTTAAAGGGATCATCGGGAGGATTCGGGTAGGAGTTTAGAGACGAGGAGGCTTAACATTGATATGAGAGGGGTGATTAACGACTTAAAGTCATTGAGAAAGGAGGTGAGGTGACTGATAACATGAGGGGTTGAGGATGTAGGGAGCTGGCTGGATGGGAGAGGATGAGGAAGGTGATTAAATAAATAAAAACGAAGAACTTGTTAAACTTTTATATTGTCTAATATTAATAAGTCCTACCTTAACATTTACATTATTTGAGTTGTCAATAATCTAATAAAATAAAGGAAATATAATAGTGAGAAATTTATTTTTAAAAATGTTTATAATAGAATACATAATATATGTATATAAGAAATAAGGGCTATATCCAAGTACAAAAAGAAAAAGAAAAATACTTGTATACTCTTTATAATAAATATATTAAATATATTGTGTATATTTATTAGTATAAATTTTATACTAACTTAGTGGCGTTAACAGGGCTGAAAATTTGAGGTGAGTTTGGTCGTTCAAACAATTTCCATTTTTTTATAGTTCTATTAATTTCTAGCTGTTCCAGAGAGTCAAGCTGTCTACCTTTAGGTACTTCATTCCCGTTGCTTTGTTGATAATGTGACCTATATCGTTGATATGTTTAGCCAATGTCATTTTCCCCGTTTTTTCTTATTTTAGTTGTGTGTTCTGACTGACTTATACAAACCTAACTGCACGATCCTATTTTTATTTTATATTTAGTTTAAGTTATATGTGGATTAATCGTATTTCGCATTTTGAAACCATTTTTT
The DNA here is from genome assembly GCA_963662175.1 of Aradus depressus. Lineage (NCBI taxonomy): Eukaryota > Metazoa > Arthropoda > Insecta > Hemiptera > Aradidae > Aradus > Aradus depressus. Next base: position 48,317,656 of record OY759218.1, on the reverse strand, counting down.
CTAAGGGTGTTTCCTACTTGTTCACAGATGTGTCCATGAATACGGTAAACTAACCCATTTCACTCTTTATTGCAATTAATCGATTTTAAGACCGTCAAATTATTTGTTCCGATTTTACTTCCCCAGCTATATGAAGTATAGGGGACGTTATGTAAATCGGTCAAAAATGTTTTCCAACTTCTAGATTCAAAATATTTAAAAAAACCCTGTGTACCCGTGAACAAGATAACTACCATACGAATGAATGTATCGACACCAAATTATATATATATGGATTCAGAACCCTCTCCATTGACGACACCTATTGTTTTTATGCCAGTTCGACGAAAAAGGAAGGAGGGAAACAAAAAAACTCGAATAACTATCGATAGAATTAAATGTCTCCCCACAACCCCATAAGGACAAGACCTATGGATTTTCAGCCAAATCGGCTAAAGGGGGAGGGAGATTAGGGGACTCTAATAGCGTCTCGTGTAATGAATATATCAACACAAAATTTCATATATGAATTCAGAACCTCAAAAGAACGACACTTATTAATTTTCAGCGGACACGGCAGATGGGAAGAGGGATCAGAACGGGGGCTGGTTCAACTAAAAAAACCCAATAACTACCGGTGTAATGAATGTATCGACATGAAATTTCATATCTAAAGTCAAAACCTAATGAGGACGTAACCTGTCAAATTTCAGTGATATCGGCTGAAGGGAAAGGAAGTTTCCGGGGAGGGGCTCAATTCAAAAACCCTAATAACTGTCGATATTTTCGCAAAGAGGGCTTCACAAACCATTTCGCTCATTACTTGAGTAAACCTGTAACCGATGCTTATTACTTCCCAACCAGCAAGACCCACCTTAGCGCTGTATAAACCTCTATAAAACAACATATTTTTTCTTACACAATCCTAAACAAATTTTTTTTTAGGGATCCATAGGTTGAAAACGGAATCTTACAGTGAGCTATTAAAAATGTTTGAGGAGTATGTAGATGACCTTGAAAGAAAAATCCTGTAAAAACATTGCACTTATGACTTATTTGGCCTGCAATTCAACGAGGGTATCTTGTATATTAGGCGAGCGGAATGAACTTGTCTTGAGCAAGGGTCACAGTTTGAATATTTGTTATAAATAAAAAAATTTATTATTTCATAATTTTTCCCAAAAGTTATTACATATAACTTTTTTAGTGATGAAAAGATTGTTTTTTTTTTTTTTTAATAATATTTTCGTCAATGGAGGACTTTTCTTATCAGTAAAAGAGTGAAATATAAAATTTTAGAGTTGAGCCCTCTCATCCCCCCGCTTCTTCCGCTGATTGCGCTGAAAATCAATAGATGTCGTCATTAGCGGGAAGCAGTTTACATAGGTAATTTCGTGTCAAAACCTTCACAACAACGGCAGTTATTAGAGTTCTTGTGTTAAACCCACCCCTAATCTCCCCTTTCCCTGTGACCGATTTGGCTGAAAATCAACAGGTGTTGTTCTCAGATGCTTTTGGATATACATATAAAAGATTTTTTTGTATACCTTTTTGGAATCAGGAGGTTGGGAAATATGAAATTCCGTTAAAAATGTTGCATAAAACTTTTGGGTCATTACATAATTTCCCCTATACCTTGTATAGCTAGAACGTTAGATAACCCCGCGTTACAAGCTACAAAGTTTCAAAGCCTTTTTGAAGGACCATATAAAATTATAGAGTGTTTTGGAGAAACTACGTATTTATAAGTGCACCCGGAAGACGAAAATAATATTCGAGGAAAGTTTCACTCGACTTTGTTGAAACCGCATTTTAAGAGAGTAGATTGAATATAAATCGAAAACTGAGTGAGTAGAAAAGCCACATTTTTTGTTTCTACTACTCGACCGATTTTAAGTTGAATTATTTGGTGAATAAGAATCACCCTTAACATAGTTTTTTAATTTATACATATTAATATAATATATTTATATACATACATATATATATATATATATAAAATATATATATATATATTAATATTTTATATATATATATATATATATTAATATATTAAATTATATATATTAAAAAACTATGTTAAGGGTGATTCTTACTCACCAAATAATTTAACTTAAAAACGGTCATATACATATATATATATATATATATATATATATATTTAAGCTTATGCATATAGAGATATATAATACATCGCAGCAGATAAGCAACCCGACATTCGTAGAGTTGTTGATGGACGGGTGTCGTGTTTTCCACATAGGCCAGGATGTTCAAAGAACACATAGGAAGTCCATTGTTAAGAAAAATAGGATGTCTTGGTTGGAAAAACTTCAGGATGTTTAGTTAAAAGGAACTCAGGATATGTTGGTCCAAAGAGCTCCAAACTAATTGACATAAACAGGAAAGTCAAGCTCCTTGGAAAGTTAAGGTGCCGCAAGGAGTTTCGGATATCTTAAATTAGTAGTAGTAAGAAATTTCCCTGTCAATTTTAGTTCAGAGGGAACTGTTTACAATAATTATTATTAGAATAAGGAGGGATGTCACTCATAGGTTAGTCCAATATACAGGGTGTCCCAGCATGGAGGTAAAAAACTTTGAGGTTTTAAAGGAAATTCAATTTTGAACAAAAAATTTCCTATAAACATAGGTCCGATTCGGAACCGTTTCAGAAATATTCAACATCTTCCAATTTTTGTACTTAGCACTATTTTTTTTCATAAAATCTCTTATTCCTCCTTAAGTATAAAAGCTAACACACATTTAACTATACCATCATAAAGAGCGGTAAATTACCTTTAAAATAAGTTTACTTTATTATTACAATTACAAGAATTTGACAGTTTATAGGCAGCAAAAAATCGAAGGACTGTGTAATTCGGAAATTCTTTGGCAAACTGTAGCTCACGTTTTTTTAAAAAAATGCCTTATTGTATATCTTAATTTTTATTTAGAAAACTTGTGCATTTAATAAGCTTTCAAACGATAAAACATTATATTACATGACCCTTATACTTGTGTAGCAATATTATGGTTTTAGTGAAAAAAGAAGGTAAAAGTAAATGACATGCCTCATAATCCATACAGTGTTTACAATGAATTGAGGATTACTATATGTATATACCTCAGCTATACGAAAGTATAGAGAAAGTTATGTAATCGGTAAGAAATTTTATGTTCAGTTTTCACCGGAATATCATCTTTTTCGATCCTCTGGTTTGAAAATTGAACATCAATAGGTGCCTTGTTCAGAGACTTCTGAATCCTCATACTATGTAGTTTCTGGAGGGCGCCGGTAGCTCAGTGGTATGCTTGCTTGCTTACTGAGCTCAAAATCGCGGATTCAAAACACGGTCGAGGCCCCTATTTTATTCAACTGGGAAGTAAAACAAACTTATGCAAGGCGTCCTAAGGATGGGACAATAAGCTATGATGGTCCCGAGCCTGTACGATTTTAGGTACTCGTTAAAGACCTCTAGCCTAGATGAATATAAATTAAGGGTATGCGAAATTTAGGACTCCCATAGTAGAGTCGGACTCATGTCCACCAGAGCGAGGACATTTTTTTGAAAAAACGTGAGCTACAGTTTGCCAAAGAATTTCCGAATTACACAGTCCTTCGGTTTATGCTGCCTATAAACTGTCAAATTCTTGTAATTGTAATAATAAAGTGAACTTATTTTAAAGGTAATTTACCGCTCTTTATGATGGTATAATTAACTTTGTGTTAACTCTTATACTTAAAGGCTAGTACAGACATGCGAGCAACGAACCGAGCACTGTTCGGCTCGTTTTCAGTTTTCAACGAACACACTCCAAGCCGAACAGAGACGAGCCGAGCATTTGGATGCTCCACAACCATACTAACTAACATAACCTGCACAAGTTAACCTGCAGATAACAAATTTACGTTTATTTGTATATCATTTTATTACTATTCAAAATCTTCAATCAGAAAATGCTGAAGGTAGGTAGCTACTTAAGTAATTAATTTACATATTTGTAGACAATTAATACGGATACGAATTTATTATGATACGTAATTTATTTTTGTGTGATTGTTTAAAATGAACACTTTTTTAGGAAAAGTGTTTGAATAATTCCTCCCAAGCATCCAATCTCTTTATTTTATTAAAATGTAATTTGTGTTTTAAATCCCATATGACTGGGTACTGTCTCATAGCCTGAGCAAACTGAATTTGAAGCTCCTGAGACCAGTCTTCAGAAGCCATAATAAAATATAATTTATTGAATAATACTTAAATATATATTTAATTAAAAAAAAAAAAAAAAGAACGTGCACTTCCAAAAACCTAAATATTTGAGAAGGTTATAATATTGGTTATAAACAACAGTGCTCGGGTCAAGTCGGGACGGTTCGGCTTGGTACCAGTCCACACACACCGCAGCCCGAGCCGAACATTCCTTTGATGGTTCGTCAAAAAACCGACAACAGGTGGAGCAGATCCCGAACCTACCTTGTTCGTCGAGCGCCTGCTCACTATTCCCCAGGCATGCGCACTGACTAATGTTCGGCTCGTTGCTCGCGTGTCTATACGCCTCTTAAGGAGGAATAAGAGATTTTATGCAAAAAATAGTGCTAAGTACAAAAATTGGAAGATGTTGAATATTTCTGAAAAGGTTCCGAATCGGACCTATGTTTATAGGAAATTTTTTGTTCTAAATTAAATTTCCTTTAAGACCTCAAAGTTTTTTACCTCCATGCTGGGACACCCTGTATATTAGACATTGGAGAATTTTTATTAGTATTCCTAGGTTAATTTTTATTGTAGCGTGGGCAAGAAACCATATTTCTGAGTGACTTTTTTATATCCAGTAATACCAGTGTGAATAGAATTTTAGATGGGATGTGGAGGGTGTGATATATACAAGAGTAGTAATATATACAAGAAAAAAAATATATATATATATACAAGTGTGGTTGGTATAAGAAAGTTCTTTTATGACCACATCATATATATTTTAATTTTTTTTTTATTTTCATCCTTCACAATAAAAAGTTTTTTTTTATAATTTGTTGCTATGCACTTCAATTTCCTAAGAAACATACGGGTCCTATCTCAAATCTGAGGCCTTTCATGTCGTTAATTGGAAATTTAATAGGGAACATTTTTTGTAATAATTATTTTCTCGATAAGACTGTTTTGGCGCAAATCGAGCAAACGTCTAAAAAAATGAAAATTTCAGTTTTCTCTACAACTTTTATTTGAAAAGGTTTTTGATTAGGTCATAAATATAAGCGGTATTTTGTAAAATGTATTTAAGCCCTGATATAAAAATGTCTCAACTCTCGTCCGATTATTTATAAAAATTCTTTAGACAAAAATGTCTATATATAGATATATATATTTGATGTAATAATAATATATTTAACGTATAATATACCTATATATATATATATTTAAAAAAGTTGCGTAACTTTTCAACCCATGTTAGGTCTGGGGCACACTTGCAATTTTCAGTTGAGCAACTGTTTGATTGCATGTTTGTGTCATATGAAGTGCTATGGGCCTGCGCACACATGCAACTACAACTGATTAACCAGTTGCAGCAACTTTTTTTCTTGTATAATGTTTACGAAATCAAAATAAAATTTACTATAGAAATGGGGGGGAATACCTTAAACTTTTTTGACCTAAATTTAAAAATAATAAACAATAAACTAGAATACAACATTTACAGAAAACCAACAACCACAGACTCCATCATACACAATACATCAAACGCTCCCACAACACACAAACATGCAGCATTTTATTCACTACTTCACAGAGCCTACACAATACACTGTGGTACGCCAAATGGGACAACATCAGACAACACCTGAAAGTTATACATTCGGAGCTGATCCACAATAGTCCCAAAAACTGGAACGGCTCAAGTGCAAGACTCCCTCTGACAAGGCCACATTACAGTACAAAAAATAAAATATAGGGTTTCATCCCCCCCTCATGACTTTTTTAAAAATATATTACCACCAGTCATAAGTCTGTATCCTGTACACTTGAGAATGCTCTAACGAGCGAAATATATTGTGTTTTTCATATAAATAAAGTGGAATTTTTTGACTCGTTCCTAGTTTTTTATTCAGTAGTATTCACAATGAACTTCCACAAGATCTCTGGCGAAAACATCTCTAATTTCATTATTGTGTTAAAATTTTCGCCAAGTGTTATACTTAATGCGATTATTTTCGACAGAAAATGTTATTTCCATTAAAAAAAATTTCGATTTGAAAGAACAATTACTTTCCTTTTTTTGCCTTATGTCCGATGCATATTAGCCATGTCACAGTGGGGAGGGAGTTCTATCTACGAAATAAAACCAAATGGGACCATGCGGCCAACGCCGTGGAGCGTGGGCTCTAGCCCGCACGGCCACCATGGCCCCGAACAAAATTACTTATTTTTGCATGAAAAGCTTCAACTTACAGAATTAATAATTTAACTTTATACAATTTATACCCTTTCAGCCCCACAAAGGGGAGTCATAGATAACTCACTTTTCTAATTTCATATGTTTACTTAATAACAATAATATTTTAAGTGGGTCTTGTGTAGTAATTCTTGTTTATTACATACATACATTAACGATTGGACATTTAATAAGAACCAATGTTCCGATAGGACAAACCGTTTTCGCGTAAATCAAGCAAACGTCTAAAAAAAAAAACCTTTTTCGGTCAAAATCGACTCCGTAAAGTTTGCATTGCTATAATCGTTTTTTTAGTTAGAGAGCTCACAAAGTTTTAATCACATACAGACAGACATCATCGCAAAAATGGTCAAAACAATTTGAAGAAATTCCGTTCAAAACTCGATCTCGGATTTTCACGTTTCAAGGTCCTCTGAACACAGTTTGACCATTTTCGCGATTCCATCTGTCTATGATGGAAAGTCGTCAGTGCCCTAATGCAGAAACGATTGTAGCTATGAACGTAAAATTTGGAATGAAGATGTCACATGTGCTAAATCAGATCTGAATTTTGGTCAATATCGGACGAAAATTGAGACCAGTTAACTCCGAGGCCTAAGTACATTTTACAAGATACCGCTTATATTTATGACTTAATCAAGTCATAAGAAAACTTTCTTATACCAACCACATTTGTACAGATCGTTCTCCCTCCCCTTCCCCTCCTCACTTTCATAATCATTTCATATTGGCATTACTGGTTATATGAAAGTAATGTGCTGCAGATTTTCTTTGTTTCATTGTACAGCCTTACCTAAGGTCCTACCTTAGATCTGAGCAGTGGCGGATCCAAGGGGGGCGGGCGATCGCCCCCCCTCCCCCCTGAGAGATTTTGTTTTTTAAAATTTTAAGATATCATTTCTTGTCAAATTACAGATGAATAAATAAAAATTTAATATTTCGTTTTATCGTATAAAAAATTTTTGATATTTAAATAAAATTAAGTTTTGGCGCCATAACGGGTGACATCTGTCGGATTTTTTACGAAATTAATAACGTTTTGCCACTCACGTGGCATGAAGTTAGTTGTGGGTGGATGAGTCTACAGTTCTATAAAATATACTAGATTGTAACTTGTAACGATTCTAACCATGTTGCATACGATATTGTTTACCAAAAGTCAACAAAAGAGCGATTTTGCGAGTGGGAAACGGGTGTTTTCCTTCTAACATCAAATTTCAAGAAAGAGTAAACATATTTTAAATGTGTGGAAACATTAGAAAACTCCCCTGAGAGGTTTTCTGGATCCGCCACTGGATCTGAGGGCATTTGGTTAGTTGACAATTTAATAAGGACAATTTTTGGTAGAAACCAATTTTCCGATAGGACTAACCGTTGTTTGCATAAATTGAGCAAACTTCTAAAAAATAAAATGTGTTTCTTCTACATCCCTTATATAGCTAACAAAGCTCTTTCTAAGAATTAATTAGGCTTCACTCATGGAAGTTGATGGAAAAACTAATTTGATTTTTTTTACCATGAAGCCAGTTCCTGAACCTGAATTACCTGTAATTGAACGTTCAGATAACTGACGTTCGGATAATCGACGCTCTACTGTACATGCCGAAAATTTAAAATCTCGTTCTGAAAACAATTGCTTTAGACATTTGCTTAATTTACTTTAATATGCTCCTTATTAAATTTCCAATAGTCAATATTTCCTCAAATTTGATATAGGACCAATATGAATAAAATTGTAGAGCCCCAAAGAATGTAAAATAAATTTTTGTATGAAATATTTTTAAGTAATGTTTAAATTGTAACGCACATTATACGAATTTTTGCAGGTTGCCCGGTTTACGAGATACATATCGAAACCCGTCCTGAAATGTAGTTTTGAAACACATATTTTTAGACGTTTCCTTCATCTACCAAAAAACTGTTAGTCTTATCGAAAAGTTGGTTCTTACACTAAGTATTCCTCATTAAATTTCTAACCATTATTTTGTCATCACATTGGAGATAGGATCAATACCACTAAAGTTATACTTATCGCCTCAAAGAATGTAAAATAAATTTCCGTAAGAAATATTTCAAAATAACGTTTAAATTATACCTCATAGCAATGAACCTGCCAATAATAAAAATATCATTCATAAATTATATTTTTATTATTGGCAGGTATTTATTAAAAATTATAAAAATAAAGTATTTGTGATGTGGCCTTAACAAGACTTTCTTATACCAACCAGGCTTTTACAGATTACTATCTCCCCCTCCTTCTCAAAAATAATTTCTTAACTGGGTACTCTCAGAATTACATTGTACAATGAAACAAAGGATCAAGAACGTGGGTTCGTAACCCGACCGAGGCCCTTAGTTTACTTTATCTGGGACTTAAAATAAACTTAAGCACGCCGTCCTTCGGATGGGACGTTAAGCGATGGTCCCGAGCCTGTACGATGTCAGGTACTCGTTAAAGACCCCTGCCCTAAGTGAATAAAAATTTAGGGTAGGCAAAATTTAGGACTCCGGCAGTAGAGTCGGGCTCATGTCTACCAGAGTGACGAAAGAGCGCTCTGGTAGTAGGCGATATGACCTCGTAGTTAAAGCCATAATGAGTGATAAAACCTAACCTGAAACAAAGGAAACCGCTGTCGCCAACTCATCACACCACGAGAGATATTTTTTTAATGTAAAAATAATTTTCCGTACAAGGCAACAGCTGGCTACTGGGATTTAGTCGAGTAATAGTTTAAAGCATAAAAAAACAGTTACAATTGTTAAGGAAACAGAGAGGCGTTGACATAATTGAGTGGCATCAAATAATGTTGTTGCACACATTCTTTAGGAAGAAATTAAATACAACAAATCTGGTAACGGTTATTATACCAAAATATTCAATGCTTAAGCAATAAAAAATTAGAATTAGAAATACTTATTTCACAATTTTCGAAACCAATTAATTTTATTTGTCTTACTGAACACTGACTCAATGAGTTACAGATGGCTATAATTAATATAGAAGGCTATGATATTGTAAGTTCATTCAATAGGTCACACAGAAAGCACGGCGGTGCTTGCATACTTGAAAACATAACTCTCAAATAGCATATAGAACAATGGAATTAAATAAATGTTGTGTTGAAGAACACATTGAGTGCTGCAGTCTAAAGATTAAATTTTCTGAAAAGAATACAAATAATTATTATATTATTTGCGTTTATAGACCACCGAATGGTGACCTATATTAACTAGGTACTCTACGTACATATATTACGCCTATTTTCATTCCATAATCAATTACGGTTTAATACATTGGGGCACATGTAGCTCGAGTATTAATATTTTCAGACTCAAAACATTGCTCTTTTCTTTTTGAAAAAAAGTATAACTCATAAAGGAATTAATTTTTTTAATGCCCTTACTGACTTCTTGAAGTCTGATACAATAAAAAAATTTAAACTTGAACTGAAAATGTTTATGTTAGAGGAAACCCTTTACGCGGAAACGGAATTTTATTCTCACTTTACAAAAAAAATAAAATAATCACAATAAAGAATCGTTTTTGGTACCAACTAATCGATTGTTGTTAGACTCAATTAAGAGCAGTTTTGATTCTGAACTATTGTTTACAGTTTATATGTAGCTCTGATGATGCGAAATGCATTAGTTAATAAGACTATTTTGTAAGGAAGGTGTTAATTTTCTTTTTTTATAAAGAATCGTGTTTCATATCCAAAAATATTATTTGATACAAAGCTTTCATTTTTATTTTTTGGGCCGAGTTCCTCCACACCTTAAAGGCCAGTCGAATGTACGTTATGTTTAATCATTATTTTTCACTACTAAGTAGTAATTTATTTTATTTCTCTTGGTATATTATTTAATATATTTTTATTATTTATTTTATTTCTTATTATAATTTAATGGATCAATTTATTTACCTAACATTTTTTATTTATTAATATATATATATTTTTTATTTATTCATTCATATTTTTTTATTAATTTGTTTATATATTTTTGTATTTATTCATTTAGATTATTTATTTATATTATAATAATATATATATATATTTATTATATTGTTATAGTTACATTGTTTTCTTATTTTTTCTATATCTCGCACATTGGGTCCTGATGAAGGGACGTAAGAACGCCCCGAAACATTGTTGTGACAAAGACACTTCCGGAAGGGTATTAAAAAAATTGTTATGTTAATTTTTTTTTAATTGAAAAATGTATCTACTTATTATAAATATATATATAATTGTTTTTTGTACTCATATATTTTCAAGTATTTATTTATTCAGTTTTATTCATTTCATTTTACTTTTTTTAATGGTTCTGTTATTACTAATCGTACGTGTGTTAGACTGAAGTAGTTATAATAATCTAATTTATAAGCTATCTTACTGTATAAATTCTTTTATTGTGCCCTATTTTCATGTATAGCTTTAAAGGAAATAAAATTATTATTATTATTGGCAGTTAAGTGAGTATTGACGCCTGTTGGGATAGGTAACGCAATGTACTTTGGTTGAAAATCAAAAAGTGTCTTGCTCAGTGACTTCTCAATAATGTAAAAAAAATATCAATGTATAAAAAAAATTGTATTTTTTAAACCACTAATAAATATTTATGGATGTATTTTACTTTTCGCACACATTTAAGTTATAAAGCCACTCGACTAAATTACTTAACATGTCTGAAACAGTTTTTTTTTTATTTGACAACAGTTTTAGTACTTACATTAAGGTGGTTTAGTGGAGCAGGAGAGTTGTTGGGTAAAGATGAGCCAAGTGACTGGTCGCCTCTTTGTGGAGGGGTTGACGCGGCCTTCAGCCCCGCTCCTTAGCCGCTACTGTCAGAGAACTACCGCGCTAAATATTACATAATGATGGCAGGCAGGCATAATCTATGGGGGAATTATAACCCGCGCGGTCTTCATTAAAATTTAATGAAGGAATAAATAAAATGAAGCTAAAAAATTAGCAATTTATTCCTAGCCCTAGCAGCCGAAGGGTTTACATCGTGTCCCTGTTGTCCGTTCGATTTTACTGTCAAAGTGCAGTGTTTTAATATATTACTAGAACAAATTGTGCAAAGTTTGACCTGCAATGGACCTTCATGAACTGAGCCAGGTCAGTTCTAAAAGCCTTGTCTCTGTTGAAGAGTGGGGATAATACCCTCAAACTTTCCACTTCTTTTGTTGCCGAGCGGACTGGCTCCCAGGAGTCAGGTAGTGTCCCATCCCTTTCCCCGGGTGTGTCCGGCCAAAAAGTTACTAGTTCGACCTGTCCAGCTTTTGTTAGGCTTTTTGTCAATGAAATAGCAGGAAACAACTAACTAAATTCGCATGCAGCCGTGCAGTGCGGAGCGAGCAAGGCAAAGCAGAATGTGCAAACCCGCGCGCCCCGCGGGGACCCCCGCTGCTCAGCAGGCAGACAGAGACTGGCTGGCCGCCCCGTAATAGCTAATGAGAGTTCATAGTCTTAGGGAATCTGGATCAGGTGAAAGAATTTAGAGGAAACATGAATAATATGTACAAAATTGCCAAAGACTATTTAAAATCCTGGACATGTGAATTCAGCACCGAATTAAAGCACTTTCAGTGCATGTCATTAGCTGATGTCCTAAGATGGGAACAGGCAACAGAAACAATAGACTTTTGTTTAGAAAAAATTTGCAGTTGGAGGACAGTAAATTTTTCATCAATGGCAAAACTTCATAGAATGTATACAGCAAAAAAAAGGGTGACGACATTAAAAAACTATTGGCACATCAAAAGTGGATTGCTTGTTTTAATTTATTTCCTAATGAAGAATTTAATTCGGAACTAATGCAATCGGCAGAATATTACTTTGCAATTCCAGGTCATAATGCCAACATTAAAAGCGTGTTCCTCTTTGATAAACGCCCAATGGACTAAGGAAAGCAATAAATTACACAGACCCAATTGCAACGATAATGCTATTGTTGTGGCATTTAAAATTAACCTGTAAAGAGTTTTACGGTTTGGTTTCCAAAGAGAATGACTTTCTTGATAAAGTAGATACAAATGCCAAATATTAATAGGTACCTATAGATTTTTTTAAATCTAAATATATTTAATTTCCCTAATTGAAATGCTTGATATTTTGTATCACTTATTATTTTATCATGTCTTCTTATAGTCATCACTTCTGCTTATTGTTATTGTTTTTGTACAGATTGTAGAAAAAAAAGGAAATGCTAAAGCCAAATAGTAGCATGTAGCATTTACTTTTATTTTTTAACTTTAATGAAGATCTTTTCTATTTTCATGCCAGAAGAAGAATGGTTAATTTTGCATTTTTATTTGTTTAATGAAGAATTTATAGTTTATTGTGCCAAAAGAAGGCTATTTTTGTTTGTTGTTTAGTATTTATCTATTTAATAGAATTCCTTCACTTTATGTTCAATTAAAAAAATGGAACACTTAGTTGGTATTATAATTCCCAAATGATGAAGCAGTTTATTGATTGTTTTTAGTTATAATATGTATGTAATGTAACATATGGTGATGTTAATATCATGTTAGAAAAGAACATATGAGGATAATAGAGTTTGTCAATCTAAAATAAGAATGAGATTAAAATTTGGTTATGAACCTGTTTTAAAATGTTTTTTTTTTTTAAGTGTAATTATCAAGTTTAATTTTGTAATAAAAACTGTGATTGATTGATTAATAATAAATAATTAAAAATACCTAACTAAGTTTTTTTTTTATCAAAAGGTAGTCCACCAAAAGCCAGTCCGGCTTTTAGGGCAAAATGTCCGCCTAAATATAATGCCAAGTCCGGCTTATCTATTTTTGGGCCAGGCAACCCTGGTTACATATGAAAACTGACATTATTGCAGAGATATTGTGAAATAATTCAAATGGACTTGAAAAAATAAAATAAAACTTGTTTATTTAATATATTGTCTAATTTCACTAACTATATATACATGGGAGTACTTTCGGTATTTTTATGCTTTTGGCTGAGGATGGTAGAAATACCGAAAGTACTCCCATGTATATATAGTTAGTGAAATTAGACAATATCTTAAATAAACAAGTGTTATTTTATTTTTTCAAGTCCACCTGGTTACATACCCAAAAACATTATTTTTATTTTTTTTTGGCAGATATTGACACCACAGATATCCTCCTTTAAGATCTGTCGAATCTACGTTTTGTTTAATCATTATTTTTTTATTACTTATCTGCTAATTTATTTTATTTCTCTTGGTTTATTTTTTTAGGTATTTTTATAACTCATAGTTGAATAGGTACCCAGCCAAGTTTCAAATTGGTAATTTAATTATCTAGTTTTTATTTTATACCTTAGACATTTTATTTTCTCTGTTTACTCATTATAAAGCTTTGGCAATTGAAGGGGCAAGTGGATAAATGTGATATGTTACAATTTGCAATGTTTGAGGATAATAATAGACTCCATTTTTTTAATTTATAGTGAAGTATTGTAAACGTACGAAAATCCGAGTTCGATGGTTTCAAGGTCCCCTGAATAGGTTTTGGACATTTCCGCGATGATATCTCTGTGTCTTGGATTGGAAAATTTTGAGCGCTCTACCGCGAGAATGATTGTAGCTATAAACTTGAAATTTGGAATTACAAATACAAATTATTATTATTAATGTTTTTTTTTATGTATGTACTTATTTTAAAATTCTTTATATAAATATAAGGAGTCGTTACAAAAAAGATAAAATATATGTGAGTAAAGATTACTACATATAGTATTTGTGTCATACTATTTCTATTAATCAATTTTTTTTTTTTTTTTGGGGGGGGGGGCATGTTCTATTGGCACGTAAAATCATAACAGAATACTGCGCCTTGTAAATAAATTGTCTGAAAAAAAAGTTATTTTAGAATATTAGAAAACAGTAGGAGTTTAGAATATTGCCTTTTATAGACATATAATTAATTTTATACGAAGGAATACATAAATTAAAGATAAGAGTGTTTTCGTTTGTTCATCTTGTTTTTTGTGTTTGTTTCTTTTCTAAAAATTTAAAATGTGATTATTACTTTAATACCTCATCAAGAGTGTGCCATATGGTTATTGTTATAGACAACATGTGTATATTGTATACTCAAAATGTTTTTTCCTTTTTTATTATTAGGTATATGTATAGTTAAAAAAAAAAAAAAAAAAGTGAAATATCTATAATGCTAAATTAATGCTATTTACTTAATTTTAATTATGCAGTTTTGTATGAGATATTTTATACTATGAAAGCTGTTATAAAATATTTTAATTTTTACAGTTAGACCTACTTTGAAATATTTCTTTCATATATTTGTACATATAGCATCATGTATTCTACTCATCCAAATAAATGTCATTATAACGTGTAGTTTTTAATGTATGACATTTCGGGCAACTACTTAGAAAAGTATTTTATATTAAATATAAACTGTCACACAATAATTGTCGAAGTAATGAATGTATCGATATAAAGTTTCATAATCGACATGAAAGTCAAAACCCAATGAGGACATCATCTGTCAAATTTCAGCTATATCGGCTAATTAAAGGGGACTCAAATCAAAAACCCTAATAACTGCCGGTGTAATGACTTCATCTACACAAAATTTAGAATGAGGATCTACGAGCCGCTATGTAAGTCAACCGCTGAATATCAAGTGCAAACGGTCGACTGGTTTTGGAGGAGAGAAAGATAATTAATTCGTTCTGGGGAAGTACATTGCCAAACTCGGTAAGTACTCAACGGATTTTAGCCTAAATGTTATTTTCTTCGTAATTAATCAGGGAATAAAACAGCGAATTTTAGTAAAACTTTCATAATTCAGTTGATAATTTCACAAAAGCTTAGAGAACTTGCTGCACTTGATAGCAATGTATTCCCATTAAATCTATTAATATTTTAAGCCCAGTTTCTGAAGGCTAAGACGTGTAGAACCGGAGCAATAACTGCAGTAACTGGAAGGATGAGATAGAGGACAGGTGCTTTAGACAATGCTTTCCTGCAATGATTAAGTCTCATCGAAAGAAAAATGTTCCTATTAATGGCCCGATTTTCCTTTTTTTTTTTACATTTTAACTTTTTTCCAACTCTTTAATGTAAATAAGTGCTATTTTTTAAATAAATATAATGTGTTGTTTTCAGGAAATTGAGTAACTTCGAATTTCCCAGTCTACGATATCGACAATCTGGAAATCCAGAGACAAAATCAAAGAAACGTTTGAAAAAGATGTGATTTTGAAAAAAAAAAAAAAACTTAAAAGCAGCCAACATCAAGATCTAGAAGACGCACTTCTGGCTCTTGGAGTCACTCGGACGTACGTCGCCCTAAATGATGATGTAAATAAACCCGAAACCACAGCTTCATTAAAAGAACTTCATAAATTACATAATTTGCTTACATTTATACTTTTAAAAAAAAGCAAGCAAACTAAAATAGCTGATTTTTTTGTGGAAAATTAATACATATATACTCATGTGTATACATAATTTATGTACTATTTACTATGTAGTAAATTTTATGTAATTTTTTTTTTTTTTTTGTCTTTAATGATAAAGATGCCAACTGTTGCTACGGTGCAACAACCAGCAACTATGATGGTAGGTTTTGAATTGTTGGCGTGAATGGCATATGAGAGGAAGGCCACCCAGTGGTAGGTCCTCGGGACGAAAATTTATCTTAATTGATGGACAAGAACATAAAAATAAAATAAATAAATAAAATGAAAGAAAATAATAATAAAAAAAATAAATAAAAAAAATAAATTAATAGGTTAGGTTTTATGACTCATGCCCGGGCTTTAACAACGAGGTCATATCGCCTACTACCAGAGCGCTCTTTCGTCACTCTGGTGGACATGAGCCCGACTCTACTGTGGGAGTCCTAAATTTTGCCTACCCTAAATTTTTATTCATCTAGGGTAGGGGTCTTTAACGAGTACCTGACATCGTACAGGCTCGGGACCATCGCTTAACGTCCCATCCGAAGGACGGCGTGCTTAAGTTTATTTTACCTCCCAGATAAAATAAACTAAGGGCCTCGGTCGGGTTACGAACCCACGACCTTGAGCTCAGAAGTCAAGCACGCATACCACTGAGCTACCGGCGCCCTCAAATAAATTAATAAATAAAAAGGAATTGAAAGACAATTTTGATGGATGGGTAAGAGAGATGATAAAAGTAAAGGAAAATAATGTAAACAAAATTAAAAATATTAAGAATGATAGGATTTAAGGTGGCAGTAAGTCGCGGTTCCATCTTCTCTTCAACCTTCTTGGGGGGTTTTGTGGTAAGTGTTGTGAAGATAAAGTACGTAATTCTGGGTTTGTATGTGTGTAAAGATTTCTAAAAAAAAAAACGTATGTAAGTAGTTTGTATTGTGTCGGGTACTGTGGTATCATAAGATCGTTATGAAGTTTTCTGTTGTTTATGTATGGGGGGCACTGTGTTATCAGTCTGAGGGAAAATTTTAAAAAGTAAATAAAAATATGTAAACTTTCTCGTTATGATCATTGTAAAACACCTTTTTTTTTTTTTTTTTTAAATAACAAGCCCATACATTTGTATGTAGGATTAACAGTTTGGTTCCGGATATAACGATGTATTTTTCTTGGTCCCTTGAATATCGTTAAAACCGGATTTTACTGTATATATATATATTGACGTGAAAACGTCTATTCGCTCGTTAAGCACAGTGATAGCTGGTCAAACTTTCTTGTGTTACAAAATACCGTCAGATTTCAATCGCTAATAACTACGAGACTAATAATGCGATAACAACGGTTGAGGTCACAATGGATAGACCATGTCTGTACGTGTTTGTTGTGCAGTGTTTGTTTTGCCTGTGACGTTATCGGGCTAGTGTGGGCGCCGGCCGATGATTGTTGCGAATTAGCGTTGTGTAAAATTAGAAATTAGTGTAGCGTGATAACGAGTTTAGATAGGACGTTGATTCGGATGTCATTGCAAAGAGCTTGAGGAGCCCTACTAGGACTCAAAGTGAAACAATAAAAATATTCATCGAAATATATGTAAAAAACGGTAGGTACCTATTAAATTGAAAATTGCAAAAAAATTAAAAATGTCGTCTCATATGAATCGTAAATATGCACGGAATTATAGAAAACGCAAATCAGAGGAAAGCTCACATCAAAAGGAATTTTAAAAAACCTAAAAAGTCTAGTGCCGAGCAAATGCAAGAGCTACGGAAGCATCGAAAGAAAATGAAAAAACTGCGCAAAAATGTTTTCACGGAAAATCTACGCCTCAGTGGGGTTTCACACCAAAGCCGGGCCGAGCCGAGCCGGGCGGAAAACGCTTGAGCGCTAAATACGCAGGGTTTACATGGGAGTATTCAAACCAAGGCCGAGCGGTTTTGAGCAGTACTACCTACCGCCAATTCGAGCGTTTTCTGCCAAGCGGTTTCTTCCGTCATTCAGTCTAGTTCGGTGTTTCAGCCCAGTGAGTTACATCATATTGCGCAATATATTGTTTTTTTATTGTTTCAAGTGGTTTTTGTTTTTTACATTTTTTAATATTATAATGAGTGTTGACATAGAAATATTAATTAGTTCGATTCAAGAAAGACCTCCATTGTTTCTTTTGTGGATTTGAGGACAAATGGATTCCAGTATATAATCAAATGTATGGGTATTCATTCTAAAATATCTCCAAAACCGTTCTTCATCTTCTCGTAGTTTCTCGTATAGAGTTACGAACTGTCCATTAGTCTCGCGGTCTTTATTTATATTGTGAGTCCAGTATCGCCTTCTTTCTCCCACACATTCATCATCAAGTGATGAACTATCCAATAACAACATCATCATCAAAGATGATGACATCATTTTGCACCACGTTTCAACTGAGACTGAATAGGAAAGAAGCACCTCTTACTACAAGGCTAGAAAACCTACTGAGAGCGAATCGGCTTCGGTACGAACGCAGGCAGATTCCGCTCGGCTCGGCTTCGCATCGCTTCGCCCGGCTCGGCTTTGGTGTGTAAGAAGCCTTAGACCTTGACTACGCCTTAATGTTTTTTTTTTTTTTTGACATTATGAACGATGCATATTAGCGATGACTATCTCTCCCCACTGATGAAATTGACTTTTTTTTAATCTCTTATCTACAATTTCCTTGAAACAGACCAGCCCCATCTGTCGTTTGTTGACAAGTTGATTGGTTTCCCTTCTACGAACATCTCATCCTATCGGGAAAACATAGCTCTCGGCTATCAACTATCCTAAATTCATTGGGTTTCTTACCCCCTACAGTACAGGGAAGAGATCTGATGATATTTCGTACAGAGAATATCCTCTAGATACCACTAGTCGTTTATCTCATGCTTTGAATTTGAACAGGTCGTTTGAAAAAAAGAAAAAAAATGTCTCACAGTTCTTCCTTTCTCATTGTTAATTTTGATAATGTAATGTTTTGATTGTTTTATTAAAATTTTTTAAAAGTTTTGAAAATAACAGAAAATATTGTTCACAACTTTACAAAAATACTATATAAGTAAAAATATAATGGTAAATATATTATTCTTGTAAAAATATAATGGTAAATATATTATTCTTGTAAATATTAAGTGGTTATCAACGCTAACCAGCGCCCGTTTAGTGTGATGTAAACAGGTGTTATCTGTTATCATTTCGGTTTCTTTACTTTTTTTTCTCTGTTGTGGAAATAGTTCTGTTGTTAATAATTTATCTTATAACTCAGTTTTAATTATTTAAAATTTGTTAAATAAATAGGTACTTAAAATATGAAAAAATTAAAATTGACTGACTCTGAAATACTTGAAATTTGACTGAAGAAATTCCATCGGATTGTGAGAGTATTGTAACTGATGGTTACGACTCTGATCAAGATCCAGCATTCACGGCATACAGGTGGCCGCGGCTGTTTTACCATTTTTTAGATTGCTGCGTTGTTAACGCGTTTATAATGCATAAAGAACTTAAGATGGACCAACTGTCCCATAAAAATTTTAGAAGAAGTGTTCGCAGCTTTTGGCGGTTGAACGACATAACCACAAACCTAAAGTCCCAAAATTTATTAGGCTTGAGGAAAATAAGCACCAACCGGTGAGAGGCACTTCCAAGCGTTGCGCAAAATGCAGTTCAGCCAAAAAACCAGTTAGGACGGTTTGGTCCTGTAATACTTGTAAAGTGCCATCCGAAAAGAAAAATCCTGTTTCCAAGAGTGGCATATATGAGAATATTTTAATTTTGCATTATTTTAAAACAATTTTAATTTTTATTAGGTACTTTAAATTTAAATATTTACTTAAAATATTAATATTTATTTTAAATTTAAATAACGTTTCTTATAATTCTTATATGTTGTTCATTTACTTAATTTGCTCATAATGTATTTATAAACAATATTATAAATTTAATGTTTTTTATTTTTATGTTTTACTAAGTATTCGCCTATTTTTTTTTTTCTTTTTTATTATTTTATTTACATCTGAATTGTATTTACGTGGTTACCTACTACCACTGGTAGAAAACAAAACGGCTTGTATGGGCGGTGGTTATCCCAAGTAACCACTTTTGTAAGGGCTTATCTGGGCTCTCGACGGATTATATATATTTCGATGATATATTCGATAACAAGGTTTGAACAGCAAAAACGTTTTGGGATTTTATGTAAAAAAAAATTCCGCCCCTCTAGATATTTCAGTGTTACATATGGCCGCCCCTCAAAGAGTTGACCTATACAATTACACAAAAACAAATATACAGGGTGTATCGCAAGCAGATGACAATACTCGGGGGGGTGAATGCCCCACTCAAGTACACTAAGAAACCGGGGTAATAAAAATCCGTTTCAACTTAGTGTAGAAAAAAATTAGTTTTAAAATTTTTTTTGACGATAACCACGGTTTTTAGCAAAATATCCGTAAATATCACTTTTTGGTTGAAGTAAAGTGAAATCTGACTACACTGTCGTAATCTACGTTAAATTTCCTAATAGGTGACATGTTTTTTGACATGAAAATCGAAAAGATTGAATGAAATAGGAGGCTAACGTTTATTTCAAAATGAACACCTGTTTAAATTGTTTGGCAAATTTTCAGTTTACCGTAATTTTTTTTCTCTATTCGCTAGGATGTCCCAAATTCACCAAAAGTTAGCAAAAATATGGCTCTTTAAAAATACCTAATGTTGTTCTTCATTTTCGATCATTGTCGGAGTGAGACGGCAGAGAAGATGAAAAACATGGGTAAACCTAACTTACACAAAGCGAGACTTTATAAAATTAACTAATTCATTATTTTTAAAAAATTGAAATTATTACATTAATCTTCCAGAGATAAAAAAAAGTTTTGTACTGTACATTGTGTTGAAAATTTTTTTTGGCAAATTTTCAATTCGCCATAATTTGTTTTCTCATTCGCTAGGATGTTCTAAATTCAGCAATTAACTATTATTCTCTGAAATAATAATTAATTAATTATTTCCTCTGAATAAATAAAGTTATTTTTGTTTTCCCTATTGTTGGCTTCTGTAGAGAGTAAAAAAAAATAAAAATAATCCTAATCGGATTGGACAATGGATTTTGAAACTAAAAACAAACGTTAGACGTATTAGCTAATGTAAACATTATTAGATCCAATAAACAGTTTTGTGCAAAGATTCGGTTGAGAGACATCAGTCTAAGAGAATCATGCCGGTTTTTTACAGCGCGAAATTTAAAATCTAATTTTTTTCCTACACTAAGTTGAAACGGATTTTTATTACCCCGGTTTCTTAGTACTTGAGTGGGGCATTCACCCCCCCAAATGAGTTTGGGCTATCATTGGATTCACAATGGCGTTCGCTACAATTCCGTCATGATTTTACATTGCAAAACTCACTAAAAACCTATTTAAATCAAGTTTGAAGTTCTGTGGCTGTGCCAAAACGCGCTAAAACCCATGATTCCCCCGGCGCAAAACGAGCTGAAAACATTCCTGTTGCAAAAGTCCCAAAAGCCATATTGACAAATGTTAGCCTACATGAGTCCAAAAGCAAAACGCGCTACATTTTATGACTCCAATCCACCTCACTTTTCACGTTTGTTTCTAGTTTTAAAAAAAAAATATTTCTTCTATCCTCTTTGTCATTATTTTATCTTTATCATGTTGGTAGGATTGGTACGTCACGTGTATGGTTATTGTTGTTTGTATACGTGTGCTCTGAATCGTTATTATTTTTCAGATAGTTTTTATTTTACTAATTTTTGTTAAATAAGTAGTTTTGTATCATGGAGGATGGTAGTGATGGATTCCGATACGTCTTGGCATTTCAAAAAGCTAAAAAAATTGTACTTACGAAAGGAACTACACAACGAGGCGTGTTAGTCCAGGGAGAACCCTGCTGTAATTTCGAAGCTGGGGAACCAACATTGGTTACCAAAAAAAACAGATCTATACGCAATGTTAAATTGCAAAAAGTCACAAGAGGGGTTGAAGTTAAACCGGCAAAATTAACAGATGTGTTGAGACTTTTGGATTGGAACTACGTAGAAAAGTGAATGGAAAATCCCCAACTTCAATATTATTCAGAGGTTTTCAGTGCCCAATCATCCACTCGAAGCACATCATCCGCTATCGCACTACCTAATCAGAACGATGAGGAGGAAGGGAACGAAGTAGTCCTGGAATTTGGTGTCATTGGAAATCAAGTTCACATCGTGGGAGCAACTTCAGGAAATTCAAGAGAGTATGGAGAAGTACCAGAAGAGACAGACTTTGATTTGATGGAGAGTGACTGTGAAGAGATGATTTGAAATGTTTTATAGTTTCAAATTAGTTCAAAAATTGTATTATTATTATCCTCTTTTTATAATAAAATACTTTCATGTTTTACTATAAATGTTGCACCAAATTCATTTTTTTGAATTAATAAAATAATTTTCGATCAAAAAATTAAGTTTTATTAAAAGTCACCTATGTAAACTCAAAATTAGCTCCTTACTGGGACTTTAGGACACACGCAACAGGACAGATTTTGCAGATGGCTGACCCTACAGAAGCAAAAAGCTTCAAAAACCTATTACTGCTTCAAAATGAGCTAATTCCAAATTTAAATTTGAAATAACAATTTTTTGTACATTGAAAAAATGTTGAAATTTTGCAGGACAAATCTCACGATTTTTAGTGATTTAAAAAAAAAAATAGGTACAGTAACTCGCCTGGATCAATGGCTATCAGTTTTTTGCGTTTTTCTTGCTTTCGCTTGGAAGCACTTTAGCGCACTTTGCAATTGACCTACTCAAATGTATTCACATTTAATTTTAATGTTTAGTAATTATTCATAGTAAGTCAGTTTCAATTTTAACTTGTTATAATGTATTTTTAACGTTCAGTAATGTTTATCAACAAAAAAATGTTTGTTTATTTTTGATTCTAATCTTGATTTCTAATTTATTAAATTTATTTTTGATTCTAATCTTATATTTCCCCCCCCCCCCCCCCCCCCCCCCCCCCCATGTTTGTAGGCCCTGATGATGTTATAAAATATATCGAAACGTTGGCATTTGAATAGTGTTTTCTTCCACCTTTGACTGACCCTCAATATTCCTACAATTAGAATCTACAGTCGCTAATCAACATCTCCATTATTTATTAACTTATTTCTTAATATTGTATGTTTAGCTGAGCTGTAACTACATTGTAATTTTAACATAACTAACATTGTAAGCAAATCTTACAACACAATTTTCACCCACTTCTAATGGTCGTATCGATTTGAAACTTTGCAAACTTATGACAATACAATAATATGCTACTAGCTTGTATGACGCGCGCCTTCTGGATAGGACAAGGTGCTGCTATCTATTAGTTTTTAAATCAACTATGTAAGCATATAGAATGTCAGGAGAGTGCACTGCAGGCACCAAAAAATATTTAGTCTAGAATTATTTGGTTTCGTTGGGGTGTGTCACTCTTGCACTTATCAGTGATAGCCTCATATAATATAATTGTTTACTTTTTTTTTTATACCTAAATATATTCTTGATATTTTTTGAAAAATAACTGAAACGTATTTAATAACCGGTGATTTCTATCAGTTATTAAAGAAATAGATTTTTGACTCTATTAAGCACTGTTCCTTTGAAACTTTCAGCCCGTTTTGTTTGTCCAAATTGTAAGAAAGAATGTCTTCTAAATTGTAAGAAAGAATGTCTTCTTTTCTGATATTTTACTTAAGAACATGTCTCCGACTCAACGAACGGATTTCGCGCGCTCCATTAGGATTTGTTTTAATTGTCTCAGTGAATATATTTTTTATCATCAAAAGTACTACAACTGAAATCAAAATTAACTTTATAGATTTATAATACGCGCTGTGCGGATTTATAGATTATAATACCTTTATATTTTGTTTATAGTGTGTGACTGGAAATCATAATCTTTGTAAAAGTAATTAAAATTTTAGTAAACCCGGACCAAGACTCAAAACCCGGGCGTAACCGGACGTATGGTAGACCTAGTTAAGCCAGAACCAAAAAAAATACCTTTTATTGATACTTAACATTTTTTGCAGAGATATTGTGAAACACTTAATAAAGAGTAAAGAAAAAAAAACACATTGTTGCCACTATAAGAACACCTCTCATGACTTTGGAGAAAATTTAAGTTGTTGAAGATGACATGTTCATTTCAATCCTTAACAAGCACAGCTTATATAAATTAAACTGATAAAGCTTGTAAGAACGCCCATAAAAATGAGTAATCAGTTTCAATAAATACAAAAATACAATTCAGAAAAAGGAGCAGCTTAAAAATTTTGAATGAGTTTTTCTCAAACATTGCAAATTGCAACATATCACCTTATTCACTTGCCCCTTCAATTGTCAAAGCTTTATAATGAGTAGACAGAGAAAAACAATTTTTGCGCTAAAAAGTACTGAAGATTCGAACAATAACATAAAGTGCAGATTTGGTCGATATAAAGGAATGCTTTTGTGAAAAAATAATTAATTAGTATTTTTTTTAAGTTTATTCAACCGATTTCAAGCTGATCATGACGTCACTTAACCAAACTGTGCTCATTTCTGAACGTACTCCATTTTAATTTTACGTTTTCAACTTGAAAAAACGAAAAAATCTTTACTTCGTAGACGGACACATCTAGTTTAATCAATTCTTTTACAATTTTAGAATATTTTTTTAAAAAATTGTCAATATGTACTATAAGAAAAAAAATTGTTAATATGAATTATAAGAAAAAAAATGTTCATATGTTAGGTATTATAAAAAAAATGTTTTTAAATGTTGAAATTTGAGGCTTATTTGAATATATTATTTTTTTATTTTTACTTACAATACTCAATATTAAATATTCTTACAAACTCAAAAATCGAAAAAAAGCTGAACAGCTGATTTTACTAGCAATGTGAGTCCTGCCGTGATAACAAGATTTTCAAATCTTTTCAATGAATGTTACGGAGTTTTCTAACTTTTATGTACTTAGAAAATTGTTCATTTGATAATTTTTGACTTATACTTCTTATGTTATGAATATCTTAGAATAATAAGTAATATTCATAATATATTTCATTTTTATGTTTGAAATGGATGGATCAACTGAACAAAATCAAAATAATTGTGAAGCTGAAAAGCTCAAAGAAGAGGCGAATTCGTTTTTTAAAGGTAAATTGATTATTTGTATGAATTTATATATCATATTGGGCGCATTACATATGTTTGTCTCTTTTTAATTCATTTTTTATTTCACTAAAATTTCAAAGAATAGATTTCACGGATAGACCGGACCAGACTTTTAACTATTCCCTTAATTTTCCAGGATCAGTTTTTATTTTTTTGTCATTGACAATGATATGCTCAAATGTTTTAAGGAAAATAGTTGGTTGGATTCATCCAGAAACTTGAAATAAATTTTAAAGCTCAGCCAAGCTCTTGCAAAAATCATTATTGTTTGAAGGGAAGAAATACAATAAAATTGTTGCATCGAATTGATTGAAGCTAATTCAATTCCAAACAAGACCAGGAAAATGGCTATTGACTCCACTTACGAATTTGTTAAATTTTTACGTTATTTATAATTTCCTCAATACTATTCCTTACTAACTTTGAGAACATCTGGTTTACTGTTATCTAAACGTTCAACAAGTTATTTGTTTTGTTTTTATTCATTTTATTAGCTTGTCACTATTTCGAAAAAAAATAATGAAAAGTACCTACATATTTTGAAGTATTTTTTTCTGTTAGTTGTTTCAAAAGTCTTTAACTGAGTTGAAGGCAGTTTTAGCTCGTTGGATGCTTGTCATTTTCACTCTGTCTTAAATTTGGCCCGCCCATAATGAAATCTTCATATTTTTTGTTACTTAAAAAATAAATTACCTGATTATAGTTTTTATACAGAAAAACAGTCCTACTATGTCCCACCTTTAACAAAGTAATAGACGCAAAAATGTTAAATGTTACCATTATCTGTTTTTTTAGATCAACATTATGATAAGGCTATCGAATTGTATTCAAAAGCGATTGTGTTA
Source organism: Aradus depressus (assembly GCA_963662175.1). NCBI lineage: Eukaryota > Metazoa > Arthropoda > Insecta > Hemiptera > Aradidae > Aradus > Aradus depressus. Next base: position 48,291,715 of record OY759218.1, on the reverse strand, counting down.
GACTCAACAAAGGCTGTATATTATTGCAACAGAAGTTTTGCTTTTTTAAAATTGGAATGTTTTGGTTTCGCACTTTCGGATGCAACGAAAGCGGTGGAGCTGGACAAAACTTATGTGAAAGCGTATTACCGAAGAGCCACCGCACATATGGCCTTAGGAAAATTCAAGTTAGCATTAAGAGATTATGAAACGGTATGTATTAAAATTTCAATTTTTTTTTTTTATGCTTTTACCACTTTATATGCTATGTATTCATCCTTCCCAAAAGGACTAAAGTAAATCCCAAAGAACAAAATCTCGACGTATCAAAGACGCGTATAAAAAGTACGTTTTTTTATAATTTAAATAATTAATTGACTGCCACTGGGTTCGAACCTGGTATCTTGAGTTTGCTAGGGTAGTGGTTACCCTGTGAGCTAGGATGTCGAGCCCCTTCTCCAGTCCAACCTTTCCTTTTGACCCATTTCGCGGAAAATTAATAGGTGTCATCCTTATGAGGTTTTGAATTTAAATATAAAATTTCATGTCGATACATTCTTTATATCGGTAGTTATTCGGATTTTTTTGTTGCGCCCTACTGTAATCCTGCGAAAATCCGAGATCGAGTTTTCAACGGATTGTCACATTTCAAGGTCCCCTCAATACGTTTTGACCATTTTAGCGATGGTCTGTTTGTTCGCGTTTGTGTGTATGTGGTTGGAACGTTGTGAGCGCTCTATCGCAAAAACGATTTCAGCTATAAACTTGAAATTTGGAATAAAGATGCTAACTTAGATCTGATTAGATTTCGGCCAAAATCGTTCGAAATTGAGTCCACTTCATTTCAAAGCCTAAGTACAATGTACAAAATACCTCTTAAGTTTATGACCCAGTCAAAAATATTTTCAAGTAAAAGTTGTAGAGAAAAGTGAAATACATATTTTATATGAAATACAATTTTTTTAATTTTCGTGTCAGTATAATCGGGAGTTATTGTGTTCACAGGACAGACAGACTTTTTTTTTTTCAATTAGGAGGTTGGAAAACATGAAATTTCGTTGAAAACTCCGCATCGAATTTTAGACCGATTACATAACTTCCCCTATACTTCGTATAGCTGGAGAAGTAAAACATACATATGTCTCTCTCGCTCGTAAGTGACCTAGATAAACCGCCATGTTGTTACATCATCTTACAAAATCGCTATAATTTCTATCTGATTTGATTAAAACAAACTTTCCCGTGATCGTATCATTGAACAGTTTCATATTTTTTTTGTAAAGAACATGCCTAAAACTTACAAAGACTTTGGTAAGCGAAAGGTGCATAGCATAAATTGTCTACAAAGAGTACTCGCTCAAATATTGTTATTCCCTCCGCAGGTGCACAAGGCTTGTCCGAATGACAAAGATGCCAAACTTAAGTATAACGAATGTAATAAACTTATGAAGAAAATAGCGTTTGAAAAAGCCATAGCAGTTAATGATACGAAAAAATCGATCGTCAACTCCATAGATTTTGAAAGCATGGGTACGTATCAACATATCTCCTTTTTTAATTTTTACACTATTCGTTCAAAGGCATATACCAACGCAGTTAATATTTCACGAGATGTGATCACAAAACAATTTTTTTTCTACTCTAAATCGAAAAACACCACCAAATTTTACATGCCAAATGTAACTGCCAAAAAGGGTTTTGTAAAAAAATAATGATATATTCTTATACGAAAGCCCCATGAGAGTATAAATTATCAAAAAGATACACTTGTCTGGCTGTACATAGCTTAGATGTAAATTTAATTGAGAGTTACATACCTTTATTGGTGACGGTGACGTGTTCTCGCTCCTCCCTACGCTGAAAGGGCTGGCTGCGAACTGAATAACTAAGGGGAAGCACCACTGAAGGTAAGTGGGGGGGGTAGATCCGGAACTAGCACAAAAAAAAAAAAAATTCTTAGAAATAGAACTGACAATATTCTTGGGCAAGTGCACTACTTTGTTTAGTCAAAAGTACTTAAAATGAATTTGCCAATTCGATATCTTGGTTTGAATATAAAAATTGTTTTATGTCTAAATATTTTAGTCAAATGACATTTAAATGTGCGAATATAACACATTCGACTTAATGCCATGTATTAATCATGAAGTCCGTGAATCCCAAGGATCAATCTGCTTGTGCGCATGCTCCATCTTTCCCGCCAACAACGCTTAAATTACAAATATGTCATATTCGCCGGTTTTCAATGGTTTAGAAATGACAACGAGCGAACGTAAATATTCGATATTTTGGTAGAGCAAAATATTGAAAAAGTTCATTATTTGATACTTTATCAAAGAAAACTGACATTATTGCAGAGATATTGTGTAATAATTCAAATGGACTTGAAAAAATAAAATAAAACTTGTTTATTTTAAGATATTGTCTAATTTCACTAACTATATATACATGGGAGTACTTTCGGTATTTCTACCATCCTCAGCCAAAAGCATAAGAGATAGCAGTTGCGTTAGTTTGGGGTATATTGTAATATTATTATTATTAACACTAATGGTACTTTTACTAATATTATACATAAGATATTGATTAATAATAGGAATATATTTTACAAATGGGTTAATATTACTTATAACTAGAGACTTACAATTACCTAATTCCTTATCTTCTAATAGTTCATATATACATTTGTTTATAATTGTAGATGTATTTTTACAATAATATTTATCATTTATCAAGTTACAATTACCTGTGAGTAATTCGTTATATCTCATGATGAAGGAAGGGTATTCATGAATTGTAGTAAGTTCATGGTTTTTATAAACAGGATAGGATAAAAGAAAAAATGTTTCGTGGGCTGGGGATTGCAAAGGAAATTGTATGAAATAAGAAATGTATTGACTGTGAACCGAACAGTGTACTGTACCTAACTGCCATAGAACTTCTAGTTCGTTGGATACTAGGGGTACTCGGGAATTTGTTATTATGTCATCTAGCTCCTTACAAGACAGTATGCTCGAGTGTATTATATTTAATTTACAAAATTCTAAGCTAGTGTCCAGATCGTTCACTTTGTTGTATATTAACATCAAGGTACTAAATAGGAACGAATATTGCTGGTTTGTCTCTATAATGCTGGATTCGTTGGACAGAGATATAAAATAATCTCTAATTTTTTTCATTGTTAGAATATATGATTTTAATGTCTTTATTAAATTCTTCTATTAGTCGTTTATTAACTGATAGTTGGTTCTCGACATTATGTTCTAAATTATATTCATTAGACTCTACTTTTTGCAGAATGTCATCGTATTTTGTTTTGTCATTTGCGTCCATGTTACCAGTGATCCAGGATATTGCAGTACCCAGTCCATTTATGAGTCCTCGTTTCGTTCTATGTTTGTTAAAGAGGAGATGATCTAATTTTGTCTCAGTGTATCTTAAATGTAGCGAAATCATTTTGAAAAGACCACCGTCACTACTCCTAGCGTTAGTAAGGTATAGTGATCTTTTAATATTGTCTAGCTCAGTTTGCAACAATCTAGTGTTAATATTATGCATATAGGTATATGTTTGGTTAATAATAAATGAGTCCTGTATTTTAACGGCAGTGATTCCAGCCGATTTACTTAAGTTAATTATTGTATGTGCTGCCACTGGGACCAGGATTAGAAGGAAGAACATCTTCTGAAACAGACGGATTTTTAGGTTTAGTGGTTTTCCTTAGTCTTTTGACTCGATTAGGGTGAATTTTAAATGTGCGTTTTTGGATCGCATTCGAGTTTAATGTTCCTACCTTTTTATTTTGATCATAACTTACTTTAAAGAACTTAGGTTTATTCTTTTTATTATAAGTTGTTTTAATGTAGGGTTCTACAGGGATTTCAGTTTCCTTTTCGCGAGTAGTGTTTAGCCTTTCGGTTCTTTTTTGTTTTTCTTCTACTCGATTTTTTACTAATTTATGTACTAATTTTAATTTTTCTAAATAATCATTAGTTCTTTGTTCTATTATTAAAGGTTCTGATAGTTCACTTACAATATTTTAGATATGATACGATTTTTAGAAACTCCAAACGTTATTTCCATAGGAGTTAGTTTTAAGTTAGAATTCAATGTGTTGTTAAATGCTATTAAGGCTAACTTCATATTGTCTTCCGTTTTTTTACTTTTATTTTCTAGTTGGATAGCGTTTAAAATTTCAATTAGGGTGGAATGGGCTCTTTCAAGTAGCCCTTGAGAGTCTGGGTGACCAGGTGTGATATAGTACGGTTCTACTTCGTATAATTTTAGAAAATCGCGTAAACCTGCGTTATCAAATTCTCGGCCATTATCCATCTGTACGGTTTTAGGTATTGGAAATATAGAAAAGTAATCATTAAGACAAGATTGTATTTCTATTTGATTTAGGCTACTGAGAGGGTAGGCCATCAATTTTTTTGAAAAACAGTCTATTATCGTTAGAAATTTACATTTGTTATATTGGAACGTATCAAGTTGCAATTTCTCAAAAGGTTTTCCGGGAGTGGGCGTGATTTTATACTCTACTTGAACTGGTTTTCTTTCATATTTCGTTTTTAGACAAACGGAACACTTGTTTACATAATCGGTAATGTTCCTTAGCATAGAGGGCCAATAATATCTTCTTCGGATAAAGTTATAATTTTCGTTTATTCCGCGATGATATGTTTTTCCGGTATGATAATTTGCGATTATTTCTTTTTGTTCTTCGGGATTAGTGACATCTAAATTTAATTTTTTGTATCTCTTAATTTTTATTAAGGCAAAGTTATTAATAATCATATTTTTGAAGTTTTCGAACATAGTTTCGTATTGTTCGTATAATGGACCTTCTTTGGAACAGAAAACTCCATAGACTGTGCGTGGTTTTAAATATTGCACACACAGGGTTTTTACTTGCTCAAGATCGGAAGTGTTTCGGATATAAAACGTTAACCTAGTTTTACCGAAAATTTTCTGAGAGGTGGGGGCTTTGTTACCACGTTCTAAAACTAATTGATTCTGTTCTATATTAATAATTTTGTCCTCTTCTGCTATCCCTACTTGCTCGTTCGAACTCTCCTGGGAATGAATTGTTACAAGACTATCATTATCGTCCTCATTATTATTTTCATTTCCGCAATCCCTAAGAAATTCCTCCAGCACTTCTTGTGGGTTAATTTCTGTTTGTTCGTCTAGCATATTTATTGGTTGGTCAGTTATTCGTGATAGTGCGTCTGCTACATTGTTAGTCTTACCCTGGACATATTTTATATCAAAATCAAATTCTTCTAGTGACAGTTTCCAACGAATGAGTTTAGAATTAGGTTCTTTAATACTATGTAACCACTGAAGGGGTTTGTGGTCTGTTTGAGCCAAAAATTTCTTGTCATAAAGGTAGGGTCGAAAATGTTTACAAGACGAGACGATAGCTAATAACTCTTTTTCAATGGTAGAGAGATTAACTTCGTGCTTGTTTAATGTTCTCGAAGCATATGCTATCGGCAAATCATTCCCATCGAATGTTTGTGATAGGACCGCGCCTAACGCGAAGTTAGAGGCATCTGCTGTTAGCGTGAATTGTTTTGAAAAGTCAGGTAATTGCAAGATTGGGTTGTTCTGTAGCAATAATTTGAGCTTTTCAAAAGCTTCTTTATATTCATGATTTTCAGGGTTAATTTTATTGTCCTTTTTTAGTGCGGAGTTGAGAGGCTTAGAGATTTTAGCATAGTCTTTTATCATTTTACGATAGTAACCTGTAAGACCCAAAAACTGTTTGATTTGTTTTACTGTTTTCGGTATTGGGAAATTTTTAACTGCTTCTAATTTTAAAGGATTGGGTTGAATTCCTTTCTCAGAAATTATGTGACCTAGATATAGGAGTTCACGCTTGAAGAACTCCGTTTTATCGAGCTGTATTTTTAAATTATGTTTTTTGAGTTTTTCGAAAACCGATTTTAAGTGCTTTAGCTGCTCTTCTAAGTTGTCTGAAAAAATAATTATATCATCCATATAGACAAGCACGTTAAGGATTCTAGAAAAAATTATATTCATCGCTCGTTGGAATGTTGGCGGTGCGTTTTTTAGGCCGAACGGCATTCGAAGGAATTCATAATGACCGTTTTCGGTTGAGAAGGCAGTTTTCGGTATAGATTCTGGGTCCATCTCAATTTGAGGAAATCCAGAGGCTAGATCTATAGCTGAAAAATAAGTCGCCCTCCCGATTTTTCCGAACAAGTCCTCGATATTGGGTAGTGGGTATTTGTCTTCTACCGTCTTATCATTCAGTTTTCGGTAATCCAAAACAACGCGAATCTTCTTTTTTCCAGAAGCGTCGGGTTTAATTAATTTTATGTTTTATTAGATCTGTACTGCTCAATTTATCATTTTCGCGCTTTACAATCTCTGGATATTGTTTAACTAAATTTATAATTTTATTTTTTTCTTCTTCGTTCATATGTTCTACGCGCAATAGCTGAGGAATTTCGTTTACTATTTCCCTAAGGTTTTCGGGACGGTTGGTCACGAATTGTTTAGGTTCAAGAACTGTTTCCAATTCTTCTACTTCCATGGGCTCAGGGCAAATGGTCATGAGCTCGATGCAGTAGGCTACACACATACATTCATTATTACTTATGTTAACAATACCTTCTTCAATATTATATCCATTATTTTTAACCGCTTGAATTAATCCGGTCCTCAAGTTGGGAATTGACCTAACTGAGGCAGTGATTATATTAAAACCTGGGTTCAATTTAATTTTATTATTGTCCATTAAAAATAATAATTGTTTTGAACCGTTCTCGTGTTCTAATAAGTTTTTATCGAAATTTACATTAGCTTTAATTTGGGTTAATGTTTCGTGCCCTAAAAGTACGTCATATTTTGGGGAAAAGTTAAATAAGTATACTTTTATTTTGGGGGTCATTGGAAAAACTTTTACAGGATCGAATAATATATATTCTGAGCCCTTACTTTTACCATTGGGTGTTTTAACAATGAACTCCTCCTTATATTTAGTGATACCAGGGGGCACTATGGAAGGGTTTATATAATTTTTGAGGGATCCCGTGTCTACAAGCCATTTTCTATTTTTCCAATCTAAAAAATAAGGAAGTGATTTATTGATAACTTTTAATTCAAATTGTCTGGGGGATCTTCTGAGAAATTGGGGTTTGGTCCTAAAAAATGATCTGTCAGTTTGTTCATAGATTCAGTTAGTGAATTAATTTGCGACTGCATTTTTTGTATTTGGTTGTCGTCCTGTACATCTTGAGGGTTATCCTCTAAATAGGTAATTTCATATGGGGATATAACATTTTTGAAGTCGGGTCTTTTATTTTGTGTACGCATCGAGACCGTATTTTGAGAATTCCATTTAGTATTGGAAAACTGTGGTCTGGGAATAAAAGGAGCTTGTTGGAAATTTCTGTACTGTTGACTTTGATTAGTGAATCTCGGTTGAAGGAAAAATGGGGGCTGATATGTTTTTTGTATTGGTCTGTTCTGTCTGGGTTCATAATGGGGAATTTTATAGGCAACTGTTGGTTGGGGATGTCTTTTTAATTCTCCTCCGTTAATCGTGTCGATCGTCGTACTATATTTTAATTGTTGTAACACGATGCTACAATCATTAATTAACTTGTGTCTAGCGTCATCTAAGTCTTGAATTTGCAGTAACTGTAGATGAGAACCTGAGAACGCCGTGAACTAATGTTCTAATTAATGTAGCGTTTAGTTGGTGAGTCAAATTTGTCAGTAAGTCACCTGTTATGCCGTCTAATTTATATCGGGTGATAACAGTGGTCCGTTTTTCGTCCAGTCGGTTTAGAAATTCTATGGGGTGTTCCTTAGGGTGGGATCTCATTATGGCTAATTCCGCAATTAGGTCTGGGATTGATCTATTGTCCGCGAAATTCTTTTTTAACGCGCTAATTAAATTTAAAACATTTGAGCAACTATTATTAAATGCTACTGCCTCGGCCGGGCCATCTAGGCGGCACATAGCTGCCTTAAAAAGGAGCCAATGGTTTCCATCCCTTTCTATAATACTTTCATTACAGCTCTTCGCATGTAGCTATAAAATGCGGTAGCTTAAAAGGGGTACCATCATAATGTGGTATATATTTTAAAATTTCATGGGGAAGAGGTTTTGAGACCTGATTTTGTGCCATGTTTGAAGTTAATTGGGGATTGAATTTAGGGGACTTAATATAAAATTTAGGGTTAGATATAAGGAAAGTACTCACAGTTAGATTATTTTGGGAGTCTTCCGGGTCTTCGTCTGATGATGTTGAGGGAGTCCGGCGATCTTTGTAGACGGGCTTCCTGGGGTCGGGGTTGCTTCCTGAAGCCAGTTTAAAGTGGTTTCTGTGGTGGAGCTGAGTTCTATTTCTTCTAATCTTTGGGTGAGCAGACAAAGAGTTGAAACTCACGTTCTTCAGATGCGGGAAGTAGATCACGCAGAAATAAGACAAATGGTCTTATGGAGTAAGTCAATAGGACGTACTTTGGTATGAAGAACTTCTGCTGTTCCTGTTCACGGGCGCCAGTTATAAGATCAAACTCCAAAACTACCTTTTTAAAAAGCACTTTATTTTACTACAAGAATTTACACCTTACTCACTAATACAACATCAAGCTAGATAACAAAACACGACAAGACTAGAGGGTGAAGCTGTCTTATATAGCGAAGGAATGTATACTCAGCACCTTGTCAGCAGTAGAGGTTGTTGTACCTATGTAACTAAAGACATTTCCCGTATCTAAAGGGGCTAGAGATTCGACGATTTGCCACCAGGCCTATCGTGTCCAATGCAAGAACAAGGTAGAAAATATGTAAAACTCATTTTTTAACATTCGTTAGTTTGACATGATAGGAACGATATGGCTGGATCAAAACAGAAATGTTGTGTAATTTTTATCATGTTTGAAGAGTTCAATGTCTAACCATCAGTTTGGCATGTAATGACCCAAATATATTATCTTAATGTGTACGATATTTTTAGCTATTGAAGGCGATTATAAAGGACCAGCTCTTGAAGACGGGAAGGTCACAGAAAAATTTATTCTTGAGCTCATGGAAACGTACAAACAGCAGGGAAAGTTGCATCGGAAATATGCATACAAGGTTAGAGTTTTCTATAGTTGAAAATAATCGCATATACACTGTTCTTCAGGCAAGAGGTGGTACAGATAAAGTACTGAAAACAAATGTGCTACGAAAATGTAAAGACATATGCAACATTTTATTTTTTTAATTGTTGATGAAGTGTTTTTTTTTCATTACGTTTATTAAAAAATTAATTTCTTTAGTTTTCCAAGCATTTTGATTTTTCTTTTCTAATTTGGTGCACTCTAAACTATATTTGATCCAAAAAAACAGAATTACAACAATAAAAAATGTAATTTTCAGAGTGCGCTGTTTTTTTTTTGTAGAGCAGTGCATATTGGTAATTTTCATTTCATTTTTTCATTAATGTTTTGCTCATTTTCAAAACGTATCTCTCTGAACTCCGTCTAGTGAGGAAAAAATTAAACTGTGGAAACGGTTGAACGTATTTCCACGAAGCTTGCATGGTATTTTAAGGATTGCCTCACTTAAAAGGATAGGCTTTGTAGCCCTTAAACATTTCTAATGTTATTTTCTAACAACCACAACGGCACACCATATCAAAGGCTTTGACAGTGAAGAATTCGAAAAAATATAAAATGTAGACTGAGGGTCTGACGGAAAAGGTTTATTGTTCTCTACAATGTTTTTGTGATTGAAATAAAAGCTATGGTATTGGAGATTCCGCTAAGGCTGGAATTTCGTACCCGACCTCTGTTGGTCAAATTTTCTTTGATAACTGTTTGAAAACTTTCGTTTCCAACAATCAAAAAATAAAGCAATATTATTTCTTTTAGAAAGACGTATTCAAAGCCTTGTTGACATATCTACAGATAGTGTGAGTATTTTGCACACGGACTTGCTAGTTTATCTTAATAATTTATTTTCTTTCAGATATTGCTGAATATTAAGGAGTTTTTCATGGAGCAACCTTCCCTGGTGGATATTACTATTGAAGATGACGACAAATTTACCGTTTGTGGGGACATTCATGGACAGTTCTATGATCTTATGAATATCTTTGAGCTCAATGGTCTTCCATCTTCTACGAATCCTTACGTATTCTTTTTATATCATTTCTTCGTTACAATGAAATGTCAATTTTTCTAAAATGTGTTATCTTTTGGCCCAAATTTCTTCAAATCTTGGCTTCAGAGCGATATTTCAAGGGTACGATTAAAGGTATAATCTCGCGGGTTTTTTCATGATATTCGTCGAGAAGAAGTCTTGCAGATACTGTGGATTTAATAGTAATTTTGTTGATGTAAACGTGCTTTTACTAATGTTGGGTCATGAATATGACTTAAGTTATAAAGGACACTGTTTTTAGGATTTGTTTTTTCTGAAAGAGTGATGAAATTTGTTTTTCCTTACATCAAATACATCCTGAGTTTTTTTCATGTAGTAATGTTTTAAATTGTTATGCACTATTAGATTATTTCAATTTGTTTCCATTATCCGTTTCCTCCATGATCAACAGTGATATCTTTTGAATGAAAAAAATGTTTATTCTGGGACATTCTTTCTCTAAGTGATATGTGTTTCATCAAAGGCAACACGTAACATGAAATACATAAAAGTATACCAGTATCAGCCCATTTATAGAAGAGGTCTCAGGAAATTAACGAATGAATAACGCAAATAAATGTTTAAGTTGGGCAGACAGGAATCGTGGACATTGTTCGAAACAATGCATGGAACTGAACATGAGACATTTTGAGGAGTACAGTACACTGCTTGTATAGTGACAGGGAAAGGGAACAAGGCAATGGAAATAGAAGTTGCTTGGAGACAGTTGATGGAATTAGACAGGATTTGGTGGGAGAGGGATCGACAGAGTACCACAGTGCCACCATGGTCTCTACCGCCCGGATGGTGCCTCCTTTATATTGCAGTGAATTCTAGTGGTCAGTCGAGTTTCTGTTACAAGAGCTGCGTTTGTCTTTGTCATGTAATAAAGGGTCCAAGTTCGCCCTTGTGGTTGTGTAAGTCATTGGCGTTCCTTAGGAGGATGGATAACGAATGTTGGGTAGGAGGGTTATAATTAGGATCAAAAGATTGAAAAATTGGGTGAACAACAGCAACTCTATTATTGTCATGAAGGAGGAGAGGACTGTGGTTAAATTGGTGGCGGTAGGATTGAGAGGGATGAAGGCAGAGGGCATAGGAGAGACTTGGCTCGCGTGTGGCAGCTGATGCAGACGGGGCTATCCGGGGAGACGTTAGGTGAGGTGCTCTGGTGTCTGAGAGCTGTGCAGGCTTGGTCCAGGCAGTACTAGTGGAGCCCTCAGCCGCTTGAGATTTGTGTGCACAGTGCACCCCCTGTAGTTGGCGGGGGTTGGTAATTGAAATTATGGACGTTTCAAATGGGACAACCTATATATGCTTTGTTCAGGGATTTTATGTATTATGTATCTTGTTAAATATATTTTCCTAAATATTTTTTCAGTTATTCAATGGAGATTTCGTCGATAGAGGATCATTTTCTGTTGAATGTATATTTACCCTTTTTAGCTTTAAATTACTTTATCCCGAAAAATTTTTTATGTCTAGAGGTAAACAATTTTATCACATTTTTTGCTTTTTAAGACAATTTGTCAATATATTTATTTATCGTAACACTCCGTTAGACGCAGTCCGGACTGTAACGCTCATAGGCTGATGCATGTTAGGTTTTTAATAAATGTATTTATTGATATGCAATGTAGACTTTATAATCAGACACTGTATGTCTTATTAAAGCATATCATGCTTTTTATATTGCTTAATTTTCTCTACGAGAAATAAAACCGTGCTTGCAGCTTTTAGGAGCGATTTAGTAAGTAATATAGTCCATATATTTTCATTAGGAGCTGGTTTATTTATTTTCTCATCAAAAATTACTTATTGTCCTAATTTATTTATTGTCCAAGGTTCACTTTGAGACATTGCAATTCATGATAATATTTGAGATTACAAGGATTCATGGCGGCCTATAACATCGAAATCACATATTCATGTCTAGTGTAAATTGATTTTAGGAAATCATGAAAGTCACACGATGAACCAGATGTACGGCTTTGAAGGAGAAGTTAAGTCAAAATATACTTCTCAGATGGCCGACGTGTTTACCGAAGTTTACAATTGGCTACCTTTAGCTCACTGCCTCAATAAACGAGTTTTGGTAAGTTTTTAAAAATGTTATTGCTTGTTCACCCATTGACGGAGCTTAGCGAGGTCTCTTATTTTAACACGCCTAGACCCAAGTTGGTTTAAAAAAAAAAACCAATGCGGCTATGCACTTCCCCTGCAAGAATTATTCAATTACGTTTTTGCTTCCCTCCAATTAATCGTTTGGGTTAAAACTCAATATTTGACTTACATAGTGACTTCTGAAACCTTATACTAAAGTTTGTGTCGATTTGGGTATTTAAGTCGAGCCCCATCTTCTCTGTTCCCTCCGACCAATTTCGCGACAAATTAATAGGTGCCTTCCTTAAGGGGTTTTGAACTTTAAATACAATTTCATGTCGAAACATTCATTACATCGGCAGTTATTAGAATTTTTGAGTTGAGCCCCTCTCCTGATCCCTCCCCCCTTCGTCTGATTCCGTTAAAAATCAATAGATGTCGCCCTGAGACGTTTCTGGATACACAAATGAAATTTCGTGTTGGTGCATTCATTCTATCCGGAGTTAAATTTTTGAGATCAGGAGGTCAGAGAACATGAAATTCCGTTGAAAACACCGCAACGAATTTTTCGCCGATTTGTCCTATACTTCAACTGGGAAAGTAAAAAAAAACGCATCTGATCTCAGATTTAGACCATTTGGCATAAATGTTCATTAGGGTATTGGACATAACACTATAGTTTTTAGTAATTATTAATCAAGTGAAAGATATTTGATAAAACAATTGGGGTTACTATTCTCTATGTACTACTACTTATATCAACTCTAATGGCCTCCTAGTACAATATATGTATATTCAAAAGATTAGGTTAAAAGATGTGACAAACTTACAACGTATTAACTAATTCCTGCTATATATCAACACATCTCTTTATTTTGATGTAATTTACCACGTTTTTTATTTGATTTTAATTTTAGATAATGCATGGAGGTTTATTTGCGGAAGATGGTATTATTCTTGATGACATTCGTGCAATTGATCGAAACAGGCAACCACCAGACGAAGGTAATATATAGCACATAAGTATTATACACATACAGTAAAAGCTCTTTATTCGCGGGGTATATGTTCCTTAAATATACTGCGAATACAGAAACCGTGGATATGGAATCATAGGGGATACGTTCCAAGGTTCCAAAATAAAACCAATATGTATCAAAATAGAATCAATTTATTGAGAAATACGCAATTAAAATCAATCGTTATTGGCTGCTTTAGGCAAGGGTTTAAAGAATTTAGTAATTTTTTCTTGTTTTGCCGCTTTTAAAAGGTCTTTAAATTCAGATTGATATTGAGCTGTAGCATTAATAATTTGCCTTTTAAAAATAAAGCTCCTTTCCATAGATGGATCAATTTTCATGAAGAAATCACAAAGTTCGTTTGCCATACGTAAACCTTCATTCAGATTTTTCAAGTTAAAGGTCACCTTTTCAGTGCTCGTTGAAGGCTCTTCTTCAGTGGAATGTGGAGTTAACATTTCCTTCAAGTCGGTTTCGGTCAAGTCATCCTGCGAATGAAGCAACTCCTGAATGTCACTTGATTCTATCGTTCGAAGCCATCTCGTCCTACTCCATTTGCAAATTGAACAATGAAAACGGACATTATTGCAGAGATATTGTGAAATAATTCAAATGAACTTGAAAGAAATATAGTCTTATCTCTTATGCTTTTGGCTGAGGATGGTAGAAATACCGAAAGTACTTCCATGTAAATATAGTTGGTGAAATTAGACAATATCATAAATAAACAAGTTCTATTTCTTTCAAGTTAAATTGAACAACATTGTCAGTTAAAGTTTGAATTTGCGCGGATTCTTCATCATTTCCGACAGTCAAAACAGGTCAGAGTTTTTTCCAGCATGATTTCAATGTGTCTGGCTTCAGTTCATCAAACGATTCTTTTATGTTAACAATGCATTTTGCTATGTCAAAATTTTTCCAGCATTGCATAACATTCATATCAGGTTAACATTCCATGGTGTCCAGTATGATTTTGAATGTTCGTCTGATGTAATAAAGCTTAAAGGCCTGGGTTATTCCTTGGTCCGTGGGTTGGAGTAAAGCTGTCGTGTTAGGGGGTAAAAATATCATCTTTATATTTGGATGCATAGTTTCAAGGTCACGAGGGTGACCAGGAGCATTGTTCAAAACTAGAAGCAGTAAAAGGATGCCGATACGTTAATAAACGACACCGAATCCCTTCCTGTTTACCGATTGCATCCGCGAATAAAGAAATTTTTAGCCGCGAATACAGGAACTGGGTTGCAATTTTTTCACCCGCGAATTATGAAAACGCGAATAAGGAAACAGTGAATAAGGAACTTTTACTGTTTATCAATTTCAATTCAATTATGTCGGGAGAAGGTGTATCTGTACCCGTATTTTACGGTTTTGTGACCTAGGGTTGATGTGTGACCTGCTCTGGTCGGATCCACAAAACGCCCCTGGGCGGGCTCCAAGTAAACGAGGGGTTGGAATCCAGTTTGGTCCAGATGTTACAAAAGCATTTATAACTGAAAACAAATTGAACTATATCATTAGGAGCCATGAAGTGAAGAATGAAGGCTACGAGATAGCACACGATGGAAAGTGTATCACCGTATTTTCAGCACCCAACTACTGGTAAGTACATATATTATTACATTGAGTGAGCCACTTAGAAGTCAACTGGCCTCTCCTAGATGACCAGGCATTCCATAGAAACCCATGAATTCATTCCACGAATTCAGTGTACCCTTTTTTTTTTCTTTTTTTTTAATTTGTCTAACCAGATAATATTGATTTGTCAAGTATTGGATCTCTTTTGCAGTTTTCAGGACAAATTGGTGACTAAATCCAATTTTCCGATGTAATAAATATCAAATAGTAGTAATTAAAAAAAATCTTGTCACCAAAATATTTTTTGTTGATCACCCACCCTTTCCCTACATTTGTTTTCGTTTTGAGTAATTGAGATTTAAAGAACTTGGGTGAAGAAATGTGTTGTTGAAAAATCTAAATCTCAAATACCCAAAACAAAAATAAATCAGTGGAAATTTTATTTCCGACTGCTTAAATGATCTGTGGCGTAGCCACATGTTATTTTATATTTTAATATATATATTTTTAAATGTGATAATTAAAAATATATATATATTGTTGTGTGATCTGAAAAAGAGCGTTTTTTGAGTGTGTACAAATAAAAATATATACGATGCGATTTGTGATCAATGATTCGGTTAACAACGCTACAGATCTTTAGTTACGAGGTCTCTTTTTTTCTAATTGATTGAACATTGTATTCTTTTGTTTATTTCTTTTGCCATTATTCTTAAGACGTATGTCCCAGAATAAAGGTTATTTTTCTTTCATTTTTCAATCATATCTGCCAAAGGTAAGGGAACGCGATGTAAACCATCTTTGCCTTATATACCCCAAATTATCACAAATATATTCTTAGCATTCACCCGACGTTACTGATCAGTTGGCCTCCAGATTTACATGGATAATAGTTCTATCAAGTATCTTTAGCTTTTATCTTAAATCTCACATATTTTAAAATAAAATTACTATGTTTTATAGCGATACAATGGGAAACAAAGGAGCCTTCATAACACTACGTGGAAAAGATTTGACTCCCAAGTTTACAACGTATAGTGCAGTGGTAAGGAGACCGTCATTTTATTTGAAATACATATATACCTGGTATTCAAAAAGTTTGAAAAGACCTGAATATCTTGAATTCTACTGATGATAAGATTTTGAAAGGAGAATCGTTGGCAAGCTAGTATATCTAAAACGACATCACAATATTGTCTCTGCCCTTCAAAGGAGGCACTACAGGTTTATCTAAAGTATTGCGTGATTTTTAAATTAGTTAGTTTTTTGATGCTATTTTAAATAATATTAAATAGAGAACAAACAACCACTAAAATATATTCTTTTAAAACATGCAAAATGTGTGGAAACTAAACTTAAAAAATATAATTCAATGGAATATTAGCAATAATATTGAATTAAAGAAAGATTTATTATTGAATACTACATTTTCATCAAAGAACTCCTTGTAGATAATGAAACAGAGGCCAATACTCAGGATATATAAATATTTTAATGAAATAATGCATTAAAATTGAAAAATACATATCTTGGAGTGTTTCGAAGATTTCGGTACATTTTTGCATAGAACTATCCCAACCAGTTCTACATTATATAAAAATTTCAAAAATAAATTCATAACCCAATTTGCAGATTTCTATAATTGATTTTCGGTTGGTAAGTTAGGTATTTTTTTTCTTTTCCTTTTATTTATTCTACAATCTATAAAAGTAAATTATTATAATATACACAAAACAATAATTAGGTATTAGTATTAGTCGAAAAAAAAAAAATGTTCCAGTCTATTCAATTGTGATGAAAAAAATAAATAAATAGAAAGTCAACTCATTTGAATATGAATCATTCTTCAACAACACAAAACTTCAAAACCCATAATGGCAATAAAGAATAGTATTTAAAAATAGAAAAAAACTTAGTCAGTTTCATAAAGGATAGCGATGGTCAGTGTTCAAAGTACTTCTAATTGTGGGTATGAAATGTTTTAATGTTCTTTTTTTTTTTTTTTTTTTTACAGTCTCATCCCAATGTGAAACCGATGGCTTATGCGAATTCACTTCTGAGCTTAATAGCGTAGTTGAAATGTATGTTTTAAGAAAGATTGTTGAAACCTACAAAAAGGACTTCTTTACGTTGTGAACACACTCGACAGAACAACTACAGTTTTCCTTTCTTTATAGTTTTTATTTTCTAATTCAAAATCTGTGTCCCAACTTCAAATTTATTTGGTACATAAAACAATGAGTTATAAATCTGGATTTTGCAAGAAAATGTCATTAAAAATGCAGCTATATTTTTGTCGCAAGAAGAGCCCTATATCATTGTATGACGGACCTTACTATTATCAAAGCACTACTACAACAAATGAGAGTAATATAAGATTAGTTAAGTATTGTCTGAAATTTCTGACGTTGTGGGTGACATTGAAGGGCTTATAAATCATAATAATCTGATTTCATATTCAGATTCAGTGTGAAAACTCCTGTGTGGATCATGTACTTTTATTTCTGTGGTGAAATCTTTTTTGAAAAGCGGAATATAAATTACTTTATCAACATTTCCTAATCGAGGCTGATAAATTCAAGTTAATTTCTTACCCCGGCGAACAATAGCAATTCGTTTTTTTGGTGAAAAAAAAATCGAAAAAATTATGTAAAAGTAGACGGACAATGGTTTTATATACAATTAGCTTGGCCCTCCATGTTAATGCACAGGGTTCCGTGAGGTCTTCATGTATACGGTAGTTTCTTCATTTAATTGAACACCACGTTTCTCTGCTTCTCCTCCGAATTCCTGTAAAGCCCCAGCCAATGCTGCTATTGTGCGTGCTGTGACCTCCGTGTCATCAGCATACCCTATATGCTGCGTCAGACGGTTATAAATAGTTCCTCCCGGATATGTCCGGATTGCCCTAACAGCTCTTTCTTGAGTCAGGTTGAACAGAACAGGTGAGATTGGGTCTCCCTGTCTCAGTCCATTGCTTACCTCAAACTGTTAATATGTCTTATTCTGCAGCTTCATCCGACACTTAACATAGACAATAACACAAACTACAATTCTACGTCTTACTAGAATCCTGTTAATTGTAAACTAAAGTGAAATAATCGATTTATGAAAGACCCTGGATTGACAATAAAGATAAGGGAGGAATATATGTACATGAATTATCTCATTCTGTGGAAAATTTAATACTTTTTTTAACAACTGGCTGGACCCCCATTCGTAGACATAAGGGTTAAATAATTTAATTATATATACTTGAGCTGATTAGGGATTTGAACCCAGGAACTCCACATAAGATGGAAAACCCAGATGTATTTATTGTGAACTCAGGTTTATTTTAATTAATTAATAATTAAAAATACTATGTATAGTGTCATCGATTTTGTTACTCAAAATTAAATAATAGGTAATAGGTTAAAATTGAAACTGACAAACTTAGAATTATTATTTCTTTTGTAACGTTACTATTGATAAAATTAACAGATTATATCACATGTTATGCATATTTTAAAATAAATATAATAATAATAACAGTAATACATTTGTACTTGATAATTGATTAAATTTCAAATTATTTTAGGTATATTTTGTGTATAATTCTATTTTACCCTATCCTGTTTTAAACTTCGAAGTGTCACTAAAGGAGAGATTCCTAGCCGTTTTCAACCCGTGAGTATGTTTTAAGAATTTTCTATACAAATCTACTTGAACGCTTATGGGTAACCGAGGAGATATATATATATAATATGTGTATAATTATAAATCTTTTCATGAAAGATGCTCCCCTTTGCAATCATCAATATTACAGTGGATACAGCCCCTAGTACTAGAAATCAAAGATATTATTATTATAAACAAACTTCCCTCCCCCTTTCCTTTTCCACAGATCAGCCTTTTTTTTTTATTTTTTTTTTTTTTGGCAGGAGGGAATAAATACCCTTTACGCACATCCAGGGAAGGTAGCCCTAGATAGTGTGAGGTTCGAGCCGTGGCCCTATACCCACTAAAAACCCGCTCCTTCGACGTTTGTTTCTTTCTGCGGAACAGACGCCCTGTCTACTCGCTCCACAGATCAGTCTATCGGCTTCCTTCGTGCTCACGTCTCTTCTATTATTGAATATAACTTGAGTGACAGAATGTGAAATACATTTTTTTTAAACACCAATTTCATTAAATATAATTTATATTTATTGTTTAGAGGCTAATCAAGGCTAAGTGTCAGTCAGAGAATAATCAATTTTTTTCTTAACAATTAGCTATTATTGGATTGCTATAACAGCCATTAAGATAAATAATAATAATTTATTATATGAAGGTAACAAACGTATGATACTTAACATTTTCTGTAGTGATATTGTGAAAAACTTGATACAAAATAAAGAAAAACGTATGTTTTTTAAATTTTGTCTATTTCACGAAATATATATATAATATATGGGAGTACTTTCCTTCAATGACCGTATCCATTTTGTGACATAGACAATATTAAAAAAAAAGTTTTCTTTATTTTTTAAAGTACTTTATTTTGAAAAGTCTTTTTTTTACTTACACTGATAAGCCCCTAAACACTTTTAGGATTTTTTATTTATTTACAAATAGATATCCATAACTGTATAAATAATTATACAACTAATTTGCTAAAAGAGAAAAATATGGCAATGTCAAAAGGGGAGTAATAATTAACTTTACCACATGTTCTGTCCACCTCAGCTTTGAGTCCGGTTAGATTCCAAGTTAGAATGATTTTTCTATGTGGAAAAGCTCCACGTAATTATACACAGAACAATATTGAGTGGCTTATCACTTCATTTAATTCGCAGAAAAAATGTATGCCATTTTTGGTGTGGAGTTTTTTTTTAAATGCTACTCGTCCGGGCATCACGAGAAAACACCTAAACGTATATTCACAGAACGTTCTCAAGCAAGACTCATTGTAGAATATAGGCTACATGGCATACAATTAGTTTAATATGGAGGGCCCGATTTTTTATTTACAACATTTAACAGGAGTAACTGAAATGAGTACATAATAAATGTTTGTCTTCTTTGGGAGGAGAGAGGATTACACGAGAACAGCAGATCGAATATTCAGGGAACTTACCTTAAAGTTGTCTGAAAGATAGCTCAACTTAGAATATGTACCACGTGGCGTGCAATAATTTCAAATGGGGGTCAGGGGGAGAGACCCCGATCTTTTTTTCACAAGAATGTGTGACGTATAATATGTATAAGGCGGGTATTACACTATAAAAGTTCTTTGACAAAGAACTTTTACGATAAATGTGATATGTAGTATAATAGCTCGAGTTTTATAAAATTTGTCTTTTATAAAAGTTCTTTTATCATACTTTGCATTCTCATCCAATATTTGATAAATGTTCTCTCCCACTCCTGCTTGAGTAGCTCTCGCCTCTCGCAAGAAATCGCAGAGTAACCATAAGTCGTTCCTCAGGGGGTATTGGGTTACGCAAATGTGTCATTTCCCGAGATATTATTGGTCCCACCTTCAGAAGCAAGTAATCGAAGGTTTTTTTATTCATCCTCAAATAGTTCAAGTAACTTTTTGTATCTTCTAGGACAGTTCTTTCAGTAAATTCTGATGGATGCTCATAAACTCGCGCCGCGCAACCCAAGGTCTTACGCACAAACCTTTCTTTACATTCTTATGTTTATTTTTTTCCGCCACAGCTATTGCTATTGCAGCAGCCGCAAAACCTGCGGCAATTGGAATTAAAACGTCATTCATTTTTGCGACACAACAGTCACTTACTAGTACAGTAGAACCTCTATAAGTCGAACATCAAGGGAGACGCCAAAAAAATCGAGTTATAGAGTTTTCGACTTTATATTTATTATAAATCAACATTAATTCAAAACATCCTTAAAAGTCAGTAATTTTTTTTTGCTTCCTATAATTGGTTATCCTATTTATTGTATACTTCTAAATTGTTTTCTAAGAAACAATGGTGTACATTGTCGGCAAATTCTTAAAGTCCGTAACTTATTTTTCTTCGAGGTAATAAGTTTCAAATAATCGAGTTTTAAAGGTTGTAAAATAAAACATTGCTACGTTCGAGATACAGAGGTCCAATTTATTTTTTCGAGTTATAGAGGGAAAATATGTACCAAAATGGCTTGTAGGGACTCACTGATTATTTCGACTAATAGAGGGTTGAGATTTCGAGTAATGGAGGTTTTGGGGCTTGAAGGGAAAGGAACAAAACTATTTTTCGAGTTTTGGAGGTTTTTGACTTATTGAGGTTCGACTGTACTGTCTTGAAATAAAAAAACTAAGATTTATAAAATATTTTACATAGTGTAATATTAAATTTTGTAGTCATAAAAGATATTTTATAAAAGAAATTTAAAAAAAAAATTCGATTCAACTTTTATAAAAGATCTTTGTCAAAGAACTTTTATAGTGTAATACCCGCCTAAGCAAATTTTTTCCATACACTGAAATTGAAGTAGACTTCTTTTTCTTTCCAACAAGTTGTGAGAATCAAGCACATATGCACAACTGATCAGAAAAAAGGAGATGGTTTAATAAATAATTTTTGAAAATATAAAAACAATTTCATACTTTATTGTTAAGTTTTTAACAAAATATATTTAATATAAATATTATCAATAAAACATTTAACATCATATTACATTTTTCTAATAACACAGTATATTCACAACGTCAAACAATGTTATATTACTTAAAAAGGAACTAAAATGTTTGGAATGAAAAAATAAATAATAATTTTAAATACTATTATTACCTTGAAAAACAATATAAATTCCATTACTTTTCCGAATATTTATTTTTAACGAAAATATAAATAAGAGGCAATGAAGTGCAATGATATATTCAAAAAATGCATCCCGTAATAAAAAGGATCTTACAAATTCATCGTTATTCTTATTTAACAAGTTGTCCCCGAATCAAGGTGCGAAAAACTTTATACGAACATGGATTTGCAAACGCTCTGTTTCTGACTCAAATATGCCCTTGATGTTCTTAAGCAGATAAATTTAATATTTTGCTTAAAAGAAAATTATTTCTTTCCTCAATTGCAAGGTGCGTTAATCAATGATGTGATATTATACTAAGTAGTTCATAATTTTGACAAATATTTCCAATTGAGGTGTTTTAAATATACATATATATATATATATATATATTGTTTTCTGTCAGTTATTGGAATTTTAGTGGTTACACGTCAGAGAACATGAAGCACATTCAAGTCGGAAACGACCGTGTACGGACCCATCTTCATACGAACATTTTAGTTTAACATTTAATTTTCTTCATTCGAAGAAAGCTTCGTCTCTCTATTCCTGAACTTGAATATTGTTTGACCTAATATCTACAAACGCTACATACTTTTTACATGTTTAAAAAAAATTAAATAGCGTCAGAAAAAAAAACGCATCATCAATTTGTCTTCGGCAATGCAGATTTCACAACATAATGTTATGCAACGTCTAATTTCCCTAGTTATATCCGACATAACATACACCATCATAGAAAATGTAATTGGCATCAGTTTATGTTAAATAATATTTCATTTTTCACGACTGAAAGTACTTTAATTTAGCAAGTTGTGATTTTAATAAATAATAGAAAGTTTGTTGAAGTAAAAGTCACATAAAAAAAATATTTTCAGATGAACAGGATTTTTGTTAAAGCTATTCGGTCAACCAAACGGTTGGCTCCAACTTTTGAACATTTACAAAGTACATTTTATTTAAAGCGACTTCGCAGTATGTAAGGCAAAAGTCTTCGAGCAGATAGGCTGGCAATTTAGAGTTAGACGTTCAGACATCAATATTGAGAGTGGTTAGTACAAACTTCCCTGAACTACCTCGAAAACAAACTTTCACCTTACGGCCTACAAATTAACGATCGATTGACCATTCAAAAATATAAAAATGTCTTGAGGTATACAGTTCTCACCATTAAATACAAACTATTATCACACAGTAAAATAAATAAACATTTAAAAATTGTTTTATATGTTCGTATGGAAAAATGCATTTCACTATTTTTGTCCACCTGCTTCAAGTGATTGAATTCTAGTGTTTGTCTGTATAGTATGATCAGATTAAAGAGGAAATCCCCGAGCAGGCAAAGTCGGAGAGGTTCGTGTTAGGCCAATGATAGGTATCTTCTGTTTCTGAAAATAATTCTTTTTTTTCTTTTCTTTTTTTGCATGATTTTAAATAATAATATAGCCTGCAAGGCGAAACTTCTTCCTTGAAGAAGGTAAGTTTCCAAAGAGAGCAGTAGGATGACCAATCGTCTCGAATTATGCAAAACATCCCGATTTTCGGCTTTCGTAGACTCCTGAAAGAATCCTAGGCGGATAAAATACTACATTGTACTAAAATTACCATATCGTGAGCGTAAATAGAAAGTTCAGATCAAACGAATCTCCATTTACATCTTCTTAGATTTCCGAGGTAGCATGCTAGCCTACTGAGCTCAAGATGCTGAGAGGTTCGAAACGAGGCCGAGGCCCTTAGATTTTTCATCTGGGAGGTGGAAAAATCTTGAGCACGCCGTCCTTCGGGTGTTAAGCGACGGTCCCGAGCTTGCATGATGTCAGGTACTCTTTAAAGACCTCAACCCTAGGTAAATAAACCTAGGCAGGCAAAATTTAGAACTCCTACTGTATAGTCGGGCTCATATCCACCAGAGCTACCAAAGAGCACTCTGGTTATATAATACTACAATTATTCCATAAAAACCTACGGACGTTCTGATCATAAAGATGCGACCACTAGCCAAATTCCTTAAAATTGAATTAAATATATTGGGGTTTGAAAATATTTTGCGAAAAATTATATCTCAACGAGTTCTACACAATACCAAAATAATTTAAAAAAAAAAAAAAAAAATTAAATCCATAAACGAACTTGCTGGTTTGCACTTTTTTTTTTTTTTTTTGGCGCGGAATAGACTTTATATATGTATTATAACCAAGAAGGGACACGAACATACGTTAATAATACAAGGTAGATTATAATGTGATTTATCAATGAAATTCCGATTTTTTAAGGTCTGTCGACCTCAAATACCTCTCGAACTACAATGTTAACTGTTGACTGATGAAGAGTTAGCCACCCAACATTTCTTCCCCATTAGGAGAGGGAGGTATTTTTACAAAATAAAAAGTCGATATAAATAATTCACAACAGAACATAATATAGATAGAATCGTTGAACGAAGAAGAGACAATTTTCCATCAGATGTATTTGCTAATACTAGCATTTTTGCAAAGATATTGTGAAAAACTTATTACAATATAAAGAAAAAAACGAACTTAAAAAAAAATATATATTCTTTTTAAAAAATAAAGCCACGACTCAACAAATACTATTTAATAGATATTTGTCTATTCTTGGCTCAGGATATAGCCACAACGAAAATACTCCCACTTTCATATATTTTGTGGTATATGCAATAATACTATAAAAAAAATAATATTAAAAAAAGTTCGTTTTTTCCTAGTTTTTTACATTATAATGAAGCGAACAAACAGCGCAATGAAATACACAACAATTACCGCAGGGTGAGTTAAAACTTTACAATAAATGAAAAGCCCAAGGATAACACAAATAAATAAAATATAATAAATAAAACTAAAACTAAGAAAAATAAAAAGCGTTTTAACTATAAATAAATCTTTGGATGATTTAAATGCCTTGATATAATACATCGTATTCAATATACTTCTTATGTTATATTTATAACTACTAGTTGTTACAAGTTATTTACATAACTAGCAGTTATTTCAAGATATTTACACAACTATACAATTGTTGCGAGTTATTTACACAACTGATGTAGTTGTTAGAATTTATTTACATAACTGGTATAGTTGTCATTAGTTATTTACATAAATGGTACATCTACGTTTAACGTTAGCGACTGTAAAATTCTAATTCTAGGGGTATCCAAGGTCAGTCCACATAAAAAACACCACTATTCAATTGCCAACGTATCTATATGTTTCATATCGTCATTAGTGCCTAGGACCATGGAGGGGGGAGTTAAGATCAGAATAATAATATCTATATGTATTCTTCGTTTTTAAATCCATCCATGTTTTTCAAAAATTCCCATTGAATGGTTTTGCAGTTACATTTCATTTTTCTCAGCTCGTATCTAATAGTTTCTATTTTTTGCATCTATTCTCAATTGAAATTATATTTCATTCTACTCGGTGGGTGACCCATAGTATTGAGACACCATGTATATTATTACGACATAATATATAATATATACAATAATTTACAGGAGTTCCATCACACATTATTATTCTGAACTTGACTCCCCCCTCCCCCTCTTTGTAGGCCCTAATGATACAAAATACATCACAAAATACACTGAATAGTACTGTTTTTTTATCTGGACTGATTCTCGGCTCATAGAATTATAATTAGTACAACTGTTGAACTTTGAAAGTCATTTACATAACTGGTATAGTTCTTTGCATAACTGGCAGGTATATTATATTATGAAAACGTTACAAAATCATCATCCCCAAACATTTTGCCAGGTCGGGCCCAGGTATACTCACAACCATCCAATTAGTACAGTCGTTCTAAGTTATTTACATAACTGCTATAGTTCTTACAAATTTTTTACATAACTGGTAGATATATTATATTATGAAAAGGTTACAAAATCACCATCCCCAACCATTTTGCCAGGTCGGGCCCAGGTATACACATAGCCATCCTGACAGGCAGCTACAAAACAGTCTTCTCGGAACACCAATGCTGTTAACCTCTCATGGGCTATTTTCTTGCAGACAAGAGGTTCCATGATTGGACACTCATCGAACCTGGGACAACTGTTGGTTCCTATAAGTCTCATGGGGTCATCTGAAAAGTTTGCCATCTGAGGGCAAGTACCTTTCGATAAGCTCCTTTTGTGGCACATATTATTGTCTTTTTTTTCAAAACCTATTCCAAGCCTTTGGGTGAAACTTGCTATCGGCTCTAAGCTGTCTTTTTCTTTGTAGGAATTATGAATGATTTTGCTATTATTAAGTGGGGGTGATATTGACCCGACAGGATTATTTTTTGTTTTAGTACAAGGTTTTTGTCTTAAGATGTCATCAGTTATGTCCCATAAGCAAAGTTGAGTATCCTGGCCCACAGATCCAAGTCGATAACATGTGTCAACTTTGCTTTCATTTGAATTTTCGCTCCATTCTTTAACACCGAATGTGGAAGTGTATGGATCAAAGGCTACCACACTGACCCAGCTATGATGCCCTTGTCCACGCGCAACTACGCGTCTATCACTGAAACTCCACACAGTTACCAAATCGTCTTCCCCCCCCACGACCACATATTTACAATCCGGGGACCAACACACACACAGAAATCCTCCAAAATAACTACGCGCACTTCCCACCAACTCCATTGTATTGTAATGGAATACGCGGAGAAATCCGTCCTGAGAAACTATGGCCAGGTAACTTCCACATGGGGAGAAGGCAAATTCGTTTATGCTCACTCCTTCGTTCCCGATGACCCATCGGTAAAGTGGATTCCTAGTGCTTTTGGTTTTGCATGTATGAACAGCAAAACTTTCGCCTTGCTTGAAAGGCTGATAGTTTGGAGGTGATGTGCCACAAGGTAACTCTTCGTTATACAAATAGAGCTGGCCGCTACTGTGAGACACCAAAAACAGATTCGTAGATCCAGGAACCCATCGTATGCACGTCACCTTGGCTTTGTCAATTAATCTCTAAAATCAAAAAAAAAAAAAAAAAAACATCGTTAGAGATATAGGCCATAAAAAATTGTACTAATATCTTAGATATAATACAATAAAATAGTAGCCACTGAGGGACTCACTAATCGAAATTCTAGAACACTTCCGGTGAACGTAGAAAGTTTATTTTTTATTACTTTATTTTTTTGTAAAATCGGAAAAAATCCCCAAACAACGAGACAATCCTGAAATTTCCTCGGTGAGCATTGATACAAAGGTATGTTTTAGAAATAAATTTTCAAAAATATAACTGGGGTATCATATGAAAGCTGTTGACTAAGTTTTTTTTTGCCAAATTCAATGTGAGATAAACGTAGCTTAATATCTATTTTAAAAACCTGCATTATTAAAGAGAGCACCAATTTTAATGTCATAAACGTTCCCTCGGAACTAATGATTTGTCGCTTGATTGAACGTTTCAAGCAGCAGGTTTACGTAAGTGACATTACAATCCGAGAGACCGATTTCAGCTAGGACAGAGGAAATTAGGGCGCTATAGCCAGAAACATCCACAGTTATCGAATCATCAATGTTTTAAAATAAAATTGCTGTTTTTCAAAATAAAATTGCAAGATTTTGGTTCGATGTTGGGTTGTGATTTTTTCCATGATTAATTTCTCAAATGTTACTTAAACGACCTGAAAAAAATAAAATAAAATAATTAATAATTAAATGTTAGATATTAAAACTTTAAACCCCATCGCGATTCAAGTGCTACTCTGTAGTTAAGGTAAACAGCCGATTCTACAAGGCCCGATTTTAAGGTTCATCTCTCCTAGGCATGGTTCTATGGTTGGGACAAACTGCAGGATTTCCTCCTTTCCCTTTTTGACAAACGATACACACAATCCTATACCCGATACACAATGAAATCCTATATCAAAAATTGTGTTTGGATTATCAGGACTCCAGTGTATTTAAAAATCAAGAGGCCGCTAGTCTTTCATTTATTGAAATTAATTATTTTTTTCTATAAGTAATTTAGATATTCTGGTTGAAAAATTGGACCAATCTACACAAAAAAATACAGTGCATATAAAAAAAAGTTTTTAAAATTATGAATGCGTTTCAGAAGAGACCTGAGAAAAAATAACAGGATAAGAAGACGAGAACCAAAGCGGAAGACGCCAGGGGGAATTTTCGGAGGTGTTGAAACCTAAAGCGGGGCCTTCTTGATGTCTAAGTACCCCTAACGCCACACACCTGGAAAGAAAATAAGAAAGAATGTTACGAATTATATCATAATAGTATTAAACAATTTTGCGGATTTTAAACGAAAAAACGGTTTAAATATTAATATTGGAGTTACGGAATATGTTTTTGCCTTTGCATAGCGCTCAAAGCACATTATTAAGAGAAAATAAATCGGTCAAGTGCGAATCGTGCTTTGCGCAATACGGATTCCGTACCCTCACAATTTTTCCCGTGCTATGAACTTGTGCTAGAAAAACGAAACTAATTTTTGATAAAAGAAAACTTTTGGAATCCACATAATAATACCTTTTTAACGATACCCCATTCCGAGGTTTTCAAGCATTTAATTAATTACTAATAAAATCCGCAATTATTATTATTTATTTTTTTAGAAACGACCAACTTATATGTCACTTCTGTAATTATCATTTATGGTACGAGATCTTACAAAAAAAAAAAAAAAGCTGTCTAATATGTTTTAGAAAAGTGAAATTTATAGAAATGTACGATTAATGAATAAAATTACTGGAAAAAAATAAAAATAAAGCATCGCGCAGGCAACCCTATCCTTCTGAGATATATCAACATTCATGTTTAAAAAGTTTTTGTATTTCAAGCAATGTGGCATCAGGGGTAGCTGGGCAATAGCAGAGATTTTCCGTTTACAGTTTATTTTATAATCTTGTTTTATGCAAAAGCAAAGGTGGAAGGCGGGCAATTTCTCTTCCCATCACATCGGAATACACGAGATATTTTACAGAAATATTAACTTGAACCAACATTTTTCGCGATTTTGAGTAAACAAAAATACTAATTTCCCACCCTTTCAAACTAACCTTCGATACATAGTGTATACCTGACAACGCAATCTGAAACTGCTAAAAAAAACAATAACAAGAATTACTGACGAAATGTAACTTTCAAACCTCATTCTTACCAAAATAATGTCTCATAAAAGTATTTTTCTACTTTGAAAAGCTTATCTAAATTCGGTGGTTAAAAATGTTTTAAGCTACGCAAAATTCATAAAAGCTCCTATATGCTTCCTTTACGAAAGATAAATTTTTTGATTCAAAAAAATTATACACTTGTTTAAAAAACGCTTTTATGAGCCATGGTGGTAACATTCGCCTTTTTCCTTGAGTTGTAAAATTTGCTTACAATGTTAGGAAGTTACAGGTCAGCTAATAAAAGCGTTTTTTTTTTTTTTTTTGGTACAACTTTCATGTTTATATATAAATAAGTAACTTGTAAGGCAGAGTCATAAACATGATTTATATTTATCAGGGATTTTGTGGCACAAATATTGTTGATCTTGTTCTATAGCTATAGGTATATAACAAATCGGGTGAAGGTTGTTGCAGACATCCGCCTTAATCACCTACTTACTTACTTTACCATATGCATATTTTCTCTAATATTTTGATGATTTCATTAATTATTCGTTAGTGAAATTTCACATTCTTTACCTTTGTTCCAAGATACCATAACTAAGATCAGAAGACATGGTAATAACAACAATCCTAAAGGTCAGAGTCAGTACCCTGCGGCCTTCTGACCTTCGAGGCAACTTTAAAATTATTTTTTCAACCAAAATAAAAATTAGACTTATCCAATTAAGATTTTACACACGCAAAAGCGCTGCGTATAGTGAGAAGATTGTCATGGTGGGTACTCATTTTCTATTCTCATGTGAAGTTATATTGGCTACAAAGACGAGGAATGCTAAATTTAGTATTTACTAATCAGAAATATAAAGGTGAGAAGGTATTATTTTGAAGGCCATATCTTGGCCCAAAGTGCAAAAAGTCAATGAACCCCCAGCTCAATTAATAAATAATAAACTGCGTTTTCACTCTCCCTCTAACCTTCTCTCCTTCGGGCGATGCGGCTGAAAAACAATAGGAGTCGAAGTCTTCTTCGGTGACTTCTCAATCCTCAATTAAAATTTGGTGTCGATACATTCACGGTATCACGCCCTCGGCCGTTATTAGGGTTTATTAGTTTATTAAGCACCCCTCTGATCCCTCCCTTCCCTTTGCCCGAACCGGCATTCATTCATGTAGGGTACTGGAAACTTCATTATATTATTTATCATTTTTGGATTCAGAGGTTCGCAAAACACGAAATTTCAATGAAAACTCAACATCGAATTACTACACACAGCTGGGGAAGTAAATGGTTGCCTACCTCTGCTATATGTTTTTCGTATTCCGTTTCTATCCTACGAAACCCTAATTACACTCTAAAAAAAGTATTAATATGGAAATTACTTACTTCTTCGTTGTAAAGTTTACTAAGCTCTTTTTTTATTGGGTCGATGAGCTGGACTTGTCCTGTAGAGAATCCGACGAGTAATGAGACTGAATCCACGGTCATGTTCATTGTATTGAAGTCATGACAAGTAGGATTCGTCCCTTTATACATTTTCTTATCAACGGGTTTCGTTAAATCAGCAGCCTGTAATGAATTTAAAAAAATACAAATTGTTATCACTTTGTTAACTTCCTCATTCATAGAGATAAGAAATAGGTTTACACTAAAAATAAATATTAATTATATAAAAATAAACCCAAATAAGTGGGCTGACAAGAAAATTGTGGGAGGCACGGATCTGAACTAAACTTGCATCACAGTAGAAGACATGGAAAGTTACCATAGAAGTTAGAAATGGCATTGTACTCGTACATAGAGGAGAGCGGGAGAGGAAAAACATTACGATGTTAAGTCTATAGAAGTATTATAATGCATTAAAAGTATGGTAATGGTAATGAACCCCAAATATTTGTTATTTTCGAAATGATAAAAGCAAAAGCACTTTTCGCAGAATAAAATATAAATTTAACACTGGTCATCCGACCAGCCAAAATCTAAACAACTAGGTTAACTTAATGTTGCTTGGCCGATATTACATAGAAACAATATGCAGAAGATTGAATTAGGAAGAAATTCTTTTGGATTTTTGTTTTTAGTGGAGTCCCGAGTATGGCATCATCCCGATACAATATTGGGTATTGGATATTAAGAAGAAAAAGCTGTTGGTTAATTACCGGCAATGTACTTCCCCAGCAAGAATTATTGAAATAAGTTTTCGCTCTCCCTCTAAAACCAATCGACCTTTTGAGCTAAAAATCAATAGTTAACTTGCATATGGGCTTCTGAATCCTCATATGAAATTTTGTACATTCATTACATCGGCAGTTATTCTGGTTTTTGAGTGAAGCCCCCCTCTTTGACCTATTCCGCGCAACAGTAATAGGTGTCGTCACATGGGTGTTTCAATTTACATATGAAATAGTGTCATTACATTCATTATATTAGAATTTATATTATGAGAGGTTATTAGAATTGTTGTATAAACCCACCCTTCCCTTTTGCCGATTTGAATGAAACCAAATATAGTCCTTATGGGGTTCTGGATACACATATAAAATTTCATGTCGATAAACTGATTCTATCGAGAGTTATCGTGTTCACAGACAGCTTTTTCTTTTTAATATTTTCAGATTCAGGTCGGAAAACACGAAATTCCGGTGAAAACTCGACATCGAATTTCTGACAGATTACATAACATCCCTCTATACTTCGTATAACTGAGGAAATAAAAAGGAGGGATCCTATAGTTAGAATCATCCAGAAAAGGCTCAGTCAGATAAGAGAAAATTTCAACATTTTCCGATTATCCTCTTGTAGATTGGGCTCTGTTATCATGGGAAAACTACTTAGATAGTTTAGGTTAATGAACTATCATTGATGCTATACTTTTCAAAGTTACCGATAATTCGAATAACATTTTATAATCATTAGTTTGGATTATCCACACTCGGATCATTGTATTGAATCGTAATGCCTACAGATCTGGAAAGGTGAGTTTCTTGAAGAATACCTTTATTTAAATTAATTTAATTCAATGCAACTTCCAGAAAGAATACCCACCGGCGACGCCATTGAACGGACAGAACTTATAAATGTATGGTTAAAATAGTGGGATCTAACATTAATAACATGAAACAAAGCAAGACTTGCAATACATTTGTCTTATGTCCTTAATTTCGCTGCATTTAACACTTCAAACAATTTCTTTTAGAGCAACCAAATTTTATTCAATTTTAAAGCTGTATCAGTTCGATGAGAATATAACATCTGTAATAATATACACATTTTTGACAAAAAAAAAGTCATTCAAAAATCAGAAATGATTCAAGAATTATAGTGGTATGATTCATTCAGGTGTAAAATGACCCGACCCTCACTCACAAAGATTTCAAGTCAATAGAATTTCAGTTAAAATAAAAGCCATTTGAAACATCCAAAATACGTTCAACTCTAGGCTTTTCTGCCTATTTGTAGGTTCGTATCTCTAAAACAATAGCTAAAAAATTGGCCAATTCGGATTTTTAGTATTTACGCTAGGTAAAAATGATGTACAGAAAATAATTAAGAAATGACAGGTCAAGGTTCAGACATTGGTTGATTCAACATGGAATGATCCTTAACTTCGTTTAGGACCAGAAATTAAAAATTAAGATTATTTTCTCTGTCGCATAGTGAACACAAAAAAGAATTTTATTAGATAAATTTCAGGGTAACTGAAGCATTAGTAAATATTGAAAATCAAGGGTATGACGGAATCACTCAGCACTTCTGTGGTACGAGTAATAGTTTAATTTCTCTGCTAAGGAATCAATGGAAGTGATTATATTGTTCTCAGTAGCAGGGGTATGCAAAATCGGTATTCCTCTGGCTTAAATCAGTGAAATATAAAATTCAGTTTCTTTAACCGCCGAAGCTAATTTTCTCGAAACATTGTACTCTGTACCCAGCGTTCTCACCTCTCCTTTATTAAGTAATAACAAAATTAATAATAATGAAAAAACATACCTTTTTTACACCTTTATAAATAAAAACATACAATT
This sequence comes from Aradus depressus, assembly GCA_963662175.1. NCBI lineage: Eukaryota > Metazoa > Arthropoda > Insecta > Hemiptera > Aradidae > Aradus > Aradus depressus. The sequence goes on along the minus strand of OY759218.1, from coordinate 48,258,970 downwards.
CTCTTCCAATATTGAAACATATTCGGTCGCCGTTCCCGTTGGGATCTGGAAGAGTTACAAATGAAACTCTGACAGACGTACTTCCCTGAATGTTCGTATAACCAACTCGATTTGGTCGCGAATATTCGGACAATGTCATAAGTCTATAAGTTCCTTCTCGGGTCATAAATTGTGTTTTTAATTCTTCTTTTCCACCACTATCGACATTAAGAGCCATTTTCATACACACAATAACCAGGTTATAAAGGCTTCACAATTGGGAATTCAAACATTCAATCGATTTGACAAAGTTTATTAGGAAAATATCGATAGTATATATCTGGAATAAGGGTTGAACAAAAAAATAAAAAACTTCTTATATAGAATTATAAAATTTGCGAAAACCGTAATTGGTAAGCATCGAAACACATATATTATGAAAGTCCTACAGCTAGTAAACATTTTTTCTGAAGGGAAGAGAGGGAGGGCGCAAACTGAAATTTGTAATTAATTTTACTGTCTTATACTTTTAGAACAATTAAGCATTGTAATCGTGCGGGCCGATGATAACCATTGCAGTTTTTAGCACTAAAACCAAAATCTCTTTCTCTCTATATCTCTTGAAACCGTGCGAAAATCCGAACGATCAAGTTTTCGTAAGATTAACAAGTTTGGTGCCCTGAATACGTATAGATCATTTTCGCTGTCTGCAGTGTATGTGATTAGAACATTGTGAGCGCACGAACTTAAAGGATTGTAACAATGAACTTGAACTGAAGTGTCACATGTAATAACTTAGATCTAATTAGATTTTGGTTCAAATCGAACGAAAATTAAAACCTCTTTACTTCGTGACCTAAGTACATTTTACAAAAAACTGCTTATATTTAAGACCGATCTAATCAATAATCTCTTCAAATAAAAGTTCTAGAGAAAACTGAAAGGCACATTTTTTGAAAACTACGAATTTTTGAAGGTCGCCCGTTTTGCGAGATACTCCAGATATTCTTTTGAAATCCGTTTGTTTAGACGTTAGCTTGATTTACTCGATCATTAAAAATTAAAAATTAAAAATCGCTTAGAGATAGGACCAATACGAACAAAGTTATGGCGCCCCAAAGAACGTACAATTAATTTCAGCAGGTAGTAATGTTCAGGGGGGTCTTGAGAAAAATGCTAAGTAAGGTAAGGCAATATAACTATAGTTTTTAACAATTTCAATTGTAATTTTGTCAATTATTTTGAAAAAAATTATAGTTAATTTTTCCCAATCTAAACTTTTTTTTCGAACTTAGTTCCTCTTTTTAAAGGTCATATTAAAGGTTATACATATTTTACTATTATTAGTTAGGTATTGTGACATGCCCGGGCTTTGACTCTAATAGCGATATACCGCCTGTTACCAGAGAGCTTTTTCGCGCAGTCTCGGGACCATCGGTTAACATCCAATCTGAAAGACGGAGTGCTGAAGGTTTCTTCACCTTCCAGATAAAAAACCTAAGGGTCTCGACCGGGTTTTCCCACCCATGATCTTGAACTCAGTAGGCAAGTTTTCTTCTCTGAGCTACCGATGCTATGTTTTAATATTTGTTTTTCGAAAATTAGGAATTATTTTTTGTGGATGTTAGAAAAATATAATTCGAATGTCCAAATGACGCACCATTTACAATGTGCTCCAATTGCCACAATTTTTACGTAAACTAGCCGCTTGTCTCATCAGGTTTTACAGAAATTCAGAAATGCAAACTTCTTTAAATGACAGACATGGATGGATGTCAACAGCCTGAGCTGTATCCTATATAAATATATACAAACGTTCTTGGATTGCCCTTTAATTATAAGGGCTCATAAAAGAGACGACAGTCCCATCATCATAATCCACTGTTCTGGCATGTAATTTACATCTAGATCGGACACATAGGAAGACTGACTTAAAATACTCAGAACGCCTTAAAAATTCATCCTCGGATAGGAAAAACACACATTTCAGCCATGTTAGGATATCAACGAAAATATATCAAGGACAAAGCTGATAATGAAAAAAAAAATTAATAACAAATATTAAAATTAAGCTTTATTTTGTCTACGTAATTATATATCAAACAGTTAAAACCTTTAAATTATTTTTACTTTCTTATATCTTTAGTATAAGAAAGTACTGTAATTGTGCGAAAATCCGAGATCGAGTTTTCAAGATTTTCACATTTCAAAGTTTCCTGTGTGGAATGTATGCTCCAAAAATGCTAAATAAATTTCTAAAGGAAATATTTCTATGTAATATTCAAATTATAACAACAAATTTTAAAATATTTTTTTATTATCGGTAGTTTAATAATGTGCCCGGGCGGGCGATGCAGGTTACCGAAAGAAAAAAATAACGTAGTGCGTAAAGAAGATAACAAATGAAGACAAAAATAAAATATATCTGATATGGTAAAGTATAACAAAACTTTCTTATATCAACACCAACCACTTCTGTACAGACCACTTCCCCCTCCCTCCTCTCAAATTCATTTCATACTGGCGTTACGAGTACAAGAAGTCAGTTCCGACTCGAGTCTAGTTGCAGGGTAGAGCGAGATCTGAATTTGGGGCCCCTCTCCCACCGTTAAATATAAACCGGACCAAGTGAAAAAAAAAAAAAAAATTTCATCATAAAATCAATAAAACAAAATGAGCAATTTGACTTCTAATCAAGAAATAAAAATGTAACAAAACATGAACTAATTTATGATTCATTATCATTACATAAGTGCAGAAGTTGGGAAGATTATATTTTGGTTAAAATAGATCCGAATGACGTCATTTTTACTGATTGAGCTTTTTCGTATCTTAATCGAAACAGTCGATTATTAATTGCACAACTGTGTGTTTGTTAGATAGTGACAGTTTTTTAATTTTGGGTAATGTTTTGAATTTCATTTTAACATTGCTAGAGATCGCTAGTTTTGTGTGAGATGGCATCTACATCGCAATTATCAGTGTCCAACGAAGACAGACGAAAACGAGTGAGCAATTGTATTATGATGTAAACTTTCTAATTTTTCTATAAACCTTCAAAAAATAGTACATATTCATTTCAAAACCCACAGCAAGTTATTTAGGCAACGGCTATTAACGCTTTTTCCAACGTTTTGAGAAACGAATTCTGTTCTCCATAAGGAAAACGTGCTTAGAAAGTTGTTATTTCTTCACTGTACATTCGTTACTTTTATTAGTACATATAGAATAAATTATTGTGGATTATATTTTATAATATAATTTAACGTCTACGTGCATAGTGCATTACTACACTTTATTAGATATTTTCAGGGTTCAAAGTGGGTTCAGTTCAGTCAAGGCTCAAAGAGCTTGAAAAAGTATTATTTTTTTTGCTAAAATTCATCAAGAAATGCTCCACGGCTTTTGAAAAGAAATCGAGGTTCGGTCGTGTAAGCAAGTAAATTCATAATTTGACCGAAACTATTTATTCTCTTCTTCAGGACCTAACAGAATATTACAAACAAATTGGTTGATTATTCATTATGGACAGAACAGTTACAACAAAAACGACTAGAGTGGGTGACACATCCGTTCTTGTAGAAATAAGGTTGTTTTTCTTGATTTTTAGATTTCTTACATTCTTGTTCATGTTAAATTTCAAGTTTTAGGTAAAGAATTTTGAATATGAAAGAAAATAAATAGTTAAATAGTTTTCTATGTGTTGGCCAAATTCTGAGTTTATTTCCGTGATGGTTCTTTTCTGATATGTTCGTCTATTTTTAAATATACATCTTGTGTATGTATAATAAGAATGTTCTGCGTAAGAAACGAATCTGGTTTATTGTTTATAGGTATATTTGGGGACTCTACCAGCAGACTTCTTGCGGATCACGACGACTCCAAAACAACAGCAGGAAGCAGCAGACCAGCAAGCCGCTTTGGCGCTACATCATCAGCTCGTTGGAAGCTCCTTGGTTCAGAACACAGTAGGAAGACTGAATATCACTGTAGCTCAGGTTAGTTCCCCTCTTACTGATGTTACAAGTGGGTCGTCCCACTCTTCTACCCTCCGGTGTCACATTCATGAGTTCCCTTGGTATAAGGTCCTCGTCTATCCGTCTTACGTGTCCAGCCCAACGGGGTCTGGCAACTCTAATCCAGTGCGCCAATTTTGGCTCGGTGTAGAGTACTTACAACTCCTGGCTGTATCGGATGTGCCAAACGCCCTCCTCCTGGATGGGGCCGTAGATCCTGCGGAGTATTCTCCTCTCGAAGATGTCAAGACGCCTATCTTCCGCTCGGTGAGGGTCCACGTCTCCGACCCATATGTCAGAACTGACTTCACAAGCGTCTTGTACAGCAGCGCCTGGGGAGCAGCCAGGATTTAAATTGTGACTGGAGGCCATAGTAACTCCGGCTTCCCAAAATGGTCCAAGAAATATGGCCCTTACGTTGAAGTTTTGAGAGAATTGCGTATGTCTGCGAAGCTAACAACCTTTATCTATTTTTATCAGTTTGTTCCTTTTACTTCTACCTCTTTTAAAGGAGACATTGGAAATTAATTAAACATTGTTTTCTATTTTCTGTAATATACTTCATAATTCTATTTTTATTTATTTTTTAATTATTATTTAGTATTATTATTATTATGTTGCTTAACCGTTTCATTCAATTAATTCCATGTGCTCGGTTTCATATGACTACGAGTCGACTTTGCTGTGGCACAATCAGTTTAATACTTGTAGCAGTAAAGGTAAATTCAGGTGAGGAGCTTCTCGACTTGAAGCTGGTCAAAGACGTGAAAAAAGCGTTATTAACTCTGAAACGGACGGGTGAGGTCTATGATACCCACGCCTTTATTTATTCATTTTCTTCGAGACTTGGGAGTACAGTGACTTGTGATTTCCGGCTTACAAGCTTCTACGAAAGAGCGATGTCAAATGAGCTAATTAGTTTTGTCTCACAGCCCTACCCGACTGTTGCAGAGTTAAAAGCTTTTCTTCAGCTTCACACTGTCCCGTCTGATATTCTCTTTCTTCATGAAGGGCCCCCTAGTTTAACTCACAAGTGTTTGCTGGACTCAATCTGTACATAAACGTTTTTGCAAGCTATTTTCAAAAACTATTTTCTTCTGAAATGGTCCAAAAGAAATGTTTTTCTCTTAAATAAGCCCAGAACGGGAAAATGTCGATATCTTAGAAGGTTGACATCGCAACAACTGTTCATTAGCCGTGGTGTGAATGTTAATACTCGTCTCATAAGATCAAATATTTGATGTTATGTGTATATTTTTTTTTTTTTTTTTTTTTTTTTTGAAGGCCAAGTTAGTGAAGAACTATGGAATGACAAGGATGGACCCTTACGTTCGCCTCAGGGTTGGACATTGTGTATATGAAACTCAAACAGACCCTAAAGGAGGCAAGACACCTCACTGGAACAAGGTCGTTCAATGGTAATAATACATTTACTGGTGTACATGACGGTTATATCTGAACAAATCCTTTTTTTTTTTACTTCCCCATCTTTACATAATAAGGAGGGAGTTATGTAATTTTTCACTTTTGTACTTTCTTATACATTTGGTATAAGGAAGTATTTTAATCGTGCAAAAGATTCGAGTTTGAGTTTTCAACACATCCCTTCAAGGTCCCTTGAACAGGATTTGACCCTTTTCGCGATGAAAGCGCTCTTTCAGGATGATGTCTGTGTGTATGTGATTGGAACTCAGAAACGATTGTAGCACTGAAGTTGAAATTTGAGAAGTTGATGTCACATGCGCTGACTTAGATTCGATTAGATTTTGGCCAAAATCGATACGAAAATTGAGACTCCTTTACTACGGGGCTCATGTATATTTTACAAGATACCGCTTATACTAATGGCAATATAAAAACTCTTCAAATAAAAGTTGTACTCGTAGAGAAAACTAAAAGGCACATTTTATATGAAATGCATTGTTTGCGAAATACCTTTAAATGACATTTCAATGGGCATTTTTCAGGCATTTGCTTCATTGATGCGTAAACGGTTAGCCCTATCGAAAAGTTGGTTCTTACCAAAAGTATTCCTTATTTATTTGCTAATAGCGTATGCGCCCCAAATAATGTAAAATGAATTTCTGTAGGAAAGAGTAATGTTTAAATCATATAACGCATGGAAATGAATTTAAATAAATGTTTTTATTATTGGATTTTTTTTTTATTAAAAAAGATTAATAAAGAGAAGTAAAAAGATTATCGATGTGGCCATAACATGACTTCCTTATACCCACATTTTTTTAACAGATCACACCCCCCATGCCCTCCTCTGCCTCTAATTCATTGTTCGCTTATTTCAAACTGGTATTACTGGGTGTAAGAAAGTCCCTCAGAATTACGCTGTTACTAAAATGAAAGAATTGAACTGAACTGATGACCACTAAACCACTTTCTTATAACCAGTAATGCCAGTTTGAAATGGGGAGAGGGGTCTGCAAAAATATGATAGACAAAAGAAAATCATGTCTATGGTTATTGATGACCACGAGTACTTAGTTTTTGTGAATAGTGATTATACTTTTGTAAATAGAGTTGTGTTGTTTCTCCTTTCGGTGGTTCTCGGTGATGAACATTTTTCTCTTGGAATATTCGGTGCTGTACTTATCTGGAGTGCGGTTTTTCTAGATTCGAGAAGAATTACCGGTCCGGTAAATCTCTGACAGTAATTATACGTATAGCCATATAACTCCCAATTAAGGCATCTTTAAGACTTACCTAAATAAATGAGTTGTATTTAGTATTTATAGTCGAGTTATGAAGTGTTGAATGTTCGTCGAGTTCATATGAACATTTTTGGTTTCAGTCCTCTTCCGCAAGGAGTGAACTCATTTTATGTTGAAATTTATGACGAATGCTCTTTTACTATGGACGAACTGATTGCTTGGGCTCACGTCCCCATAAGGAAGAACGTGTTCTCTGGGGAAACCATTGAGGAATGGTACCCATTGAACGGAAAGCAAGGCGATGGAAAAGAAGGACTTATCAATCTAGTTCTCAGTTATACTGTAAGTTCCTCATATTACTCATCACATATAATAGTAGAGACCACAATTGGAGAGCCACTTCCCAGTATTGGAAAAATCCTCCCGATCATTGTTAAAAATTAAATCGAGGTACAAAGACAATGATACTTTTAAATAAAAGATAACCGTACAAATTAAATCCCTTTTAATCAAAAGGTCCATCTTATCCAAACCCTACAGACAAGAGTGAAGCGATAGCAATACCAAAGCCCCCAGACCATGATATTTAATTAATTCTTAATTTTGAAAATGCCTTTATAGACTTGCGTGATTAATCGACAGATAATTTGTAAAGAGTTTAATATGGAAATGTACATACAAATTACTTATCATATTAATTACTAACTATCGAAACAGTCGACAGTGTGAAATGATAAAAAGAAATTCTTACTGTTGGGAAACGTAAATGAGTAATATTTTTGAGAAAATAACATGAGGTACCAACCATCTCCGCCACGCGCTATCGCAAGTTTTTAGGACAAGCTGCTTTGTGTTTAGTTTCACATTGGGGACTACTTTTTTTTGTCATTATTGCTTCTTTTATCATGTATTTATCTTATTTTAATTTAAATATAACTGTTTCAGAACGGTGCCCGAGGAGTGAACCAATGTGTGCCGCTCATGATGATTCCTTCTACTGCCCAGAATATGTTCGGGATGCCGCAGTACGCATCTGTTCCTGTATACACTCAGATTCCTGCTCATCCTCAGCTCTTCAATCCCGAACATATCACTCAGGTATCTTCTACTACCAAAATGCTACAATTTTACATATTTTTTTAATATAAAAATATTATATACTAGCAGTAATAACTTCGACTTTTTCTTATAGTACCTCTCATACGAATATAGGCAATTCATGACGTTGCAATTTTCAATCGCTCACAAGGAAATGAGGCATGTAGTCCTTCAAATCCAGAAAAAAGGCAATGTTGTTTTTTGTTTTCGTATGAATAACATTTTAGGCCGAGCAGTGGTGGTCATCGTAGCTAATAATTACGAGGCGGTGAACGCCCTTTTGCCTTGCAACAGTGGACGCACCAGCTAGTAAGTGATTAGAATCGCTGGGCACCACAGCTAGTATGTGCGTTGCAACAGGGGAGACCCTAGGTATTGTGATAAGAGCTGCTGGGCTACTATCAAACAGCTACCATTTTACACTCCTTTTTAATATAAAAATATACAGGGTGTCCCAGCATGGAGGTAAAAAACTTTGAGGTCTTAAAGGAAATTTAATTTTGAACAAAATATAAACATAGATCCGATTCGGAACCGTTTCAGAGATATTCAACATCTTCCAATTTTTGTACTTAGCACTATTTTTTTGCATAAAATCTCTTATTCCTCCTTAAGTATAAGAGCTAACACAAATTTAATTATACCATCATAAAGAGCGGTAAATTACCTTTAAAATAAATTCACTTTATCATTACACTTACAGGAATTTGACAGTTTATAGGCAGCAAAAATAGAAGGACTGTGTAATTTGGAAATTCTTCGGCAAAATGTAGCTCACGTTTTTTCAAAAAAATGTCCTTATTGTATATCTTAATTTTTATTTAGAAAACTTGTGCCTTTAATAAGCTTTCAAACGATAAAACATTATATTAAATGACCCTTATACTTGTGTAGCAATATTATGGTTTTAGTGAAAAAAGAAGGTAAAAGTAAATGACATGTCTCATAATCCATACAGTGTTTACAATGAATTGAGGATTACTATACAGGGTGTCCCAGCATGGAGGTAAAAAAACTTTGAGGTCTTAAAGGAAATTTAATTTTGAACAAAAAATTGCCTATAAACATAGGTCCGATTTGGAACCGTTTCAGAAATATTTAACATCTTCCAATTTTTGTGCTTAGCACTGTTTTTTTGCATAAAATCTCTTATACCCCCTTAAAGTATAAGAGCTAACACAAAGTTAATTATACCATCATAAAGAGCGGTAAATTACCTTTAAAATAAGTTCACTTTATCAGAAAATTGGTCCAGACATCCATCACATAAGGAATTTTATTCTATACACAATAGAGCTCGTGAAACTGGATTTCTGGCTCCTCGGCCGTCAGAGGCTCTTGAGAGTAGGTATCTAAAAAAGAACGAGACCATATTTTACAGCATTTCGAAAATAATCCTCGAACGAGTCTACGAAGGGCTGCCAATGAACTCAAAGAATCGAAATCGACCGTTCAAAGATTATTAAGTAGAAACGGTTTTCACGCATTTCACGACAAACCTGTACAAGAATTGACTGAGAACGATCGTCAACAAAGAATTAAGTTTTGTGACTGGTTCATGTCTCACGAGATCACCTCGAAGATTTTATGATGAGATGAGTCTACATTCATAAGGACTGGTGCAGTTAATTTTCACAATAGTCATCATTGGACAGTTGAAAATCCCCATCTCTGTCGACCATATTCATTCCAGCGACAGTTTTCTGTGAATGTTTGGGCTGGGATTGTGGACCGATATCTCATAGGCCCTTACTTTCTTCCACAGAGAGTTAATGGCATATCATTTCTCCACTTTCTTGAAACCGACTTCTCTGGCTTGTTGGAGGGTGTACCATTGCGTACCAGGCAAAACATGTGGATGCAGTTAGATGGCTGTCCTGTCCATTACTCTAATAACGTTAAGGCGACCGCATTACACTGGGCTTCGAGCAGTTGCGACTACAAGAAGATATGAAAACAGTAGTTCAATCAGTTACCGACCGCTGTAGGTGCTGTTTAGCTCTATTGTGTATAGAATGAAATACCTTATGTGATGGATGTCTGAACCGAGTTTCTGATAAAGTGAACTTATTTTAAAGGTAATTTATCGCTCTTTATGATGGTATAATTAACTTTGTGTTAGCTCTTATACTTAAGGAGGAATAAGAGATTTTATGCAAAAAAACAGTGCTAAGCACAAAAATTGGAAGATGTTGCATATTCCTGAAACGGTTCCGAATCGGACCTATGTTTATAGGAAATGTTTTGTTCAAAATTAAATTTCCTTTAAGACCTCAAAGTTTTTTACCTCCATGCTGGGACACCCTGTATATAATTATAATATATAATAAATTAACTTTTTTGCAATTTTTCTTTTATAGATTGAAGAAATGTTCCCGAACATTGATAAAGAAGTGATCAAGTCAGTATTTGAGGCCAACAGAGGGAATAAAGATGCCACGATAAATTCTTTGTTGCAGATGTCTGATGTTTGATTGATATATTTCTGTGATTTCTCGGAAGAACGACTTGTCCAAAAAAGATAGTTTTCAGTTATTGGAGTTTAATGTTTATACTGCTCGATTAAGTCAGAAAAAGTAATTTAATCATTGATATTGTAACAACATATAGTATTTTATATTATGTTTTGAAATACTGTATAGATGAGAAAAAATTATTTTTATTGTGGCCATAATATAAAAAATGTATACACACTAGAGCGGTTCTTCCGCGAACTGTGGACTTACGTGTGAATGGTAAGTTTTTGGATTCGAGTGTTAATTCAAGTTCCTGAGGATGGGTCACGTGAACAGACAATGTAACATTTTATGATAATTACGCTTATATCTCAGACTTTCGTCGTCTTTTCCACAATGGAATTGATTTATAATATAATAATACTTAATTTGTCGTTATTTTATTTCTTTGTTTAACTTTTAAAAAAACATACAACCTCCTCTACTGTAGCCGCCACCCGCGCGGCCCTGAGCCCCATTGGGACAATTGCCATCGGTTCGATTAAAACATCCCCCCTCCAATTCGGGTCCACCCCAGCCATCACGACCGCCTCGGTCCACGCGGGGATGGTCACATTGGCCTGGGTCCGCACCTCCCCCGATTTAACGCGGGGCCCTCTTGCGGCGGGACGGCTCAACTGGGAACCTTCCATCAGGGCCGCTTCCCCTGCCTCCAGGGGCCCTTTCGTCCCAGCCGCCCGTGTTCTCCGCGCTCCTCTCGTCCCAGCCGCCCGTGTTCTCCGCGCTCCTCTCGTCCCGGTTACTCCCGGTCATTCCTCTTTTCCCCGTGATACTCCTGCCCCTGGTACTCATCGTGACGCTGCCCCTTGTGCTCTCCGCCGCCCGCTCGTCCGGCCAAGCGACTCTCTTAACACTCGACCCCTTCGATCCTCCTGTCTCCGCCAACTGCGTGAGTAGTTCTAACCCCTCCAGCCCGTCATACTGAGTGCATATATCTGCAATGACTAAGGGAAGTTCGATTATTTCTCCGCCCACACGGCTTCGTAGATTCTGCGTCCCTTCTACCCTCAGCTCTGCCCCATTAACTCCCCTCGGGTTTGAGGGGCACTGCTGGTTCTCTGACCCTGAGTACACTGATCCCGGCGCCAGTGTCAACTAGGAGGTGGAGCAACCTCCTTCGTGTGTTTACCGTCAATATCACCACCCCGCGACCCGTGGCTAGAAAGGTTGGTACGTGCCTATTTCCTGCTGACTCACCTATTACCCCGCTTACTGTCCGCCTAGGTCCGGGGTAGCTTCTAAGCGGCTCTCTTTTGGGGCAAACCAGCCCCCTTCACCTTGCGTCTCCCTTCCCCCGTCCTGGGTCTCCCTTTGCTCCCTTTCGCCTGTCACATAGCCCAGGGGCGGGTTTATGTAGCCTCCAATTACAAATACGTGTTTAAACTATTGTCTTTGCTACTTTTAATAGACATTTAAAAACTGAATCAAGTGAAATTAGTACCTACCGTTCACACATAGCCATTCTAGAAATATTGTCACTAAAAAATGTATGTTAGACAGTATAGTATGTATTTTGTGACTTTTTTAAATATTGTAATATTTACCATGTTTGTACATAAAGATCATATTGATACTGCCCTGTTTCACAGTCATCAAATATTTCAATTGAGAAGATATTCTAATATACCTCTTAGTGGCTTGGGCATCAAACTGCTGCCTTTACAGAAGGCAATGACCAATATTTGTGTTTTATGAAAGATAATGAATAAAATAGGGTTCCTTGTAAAGGGGTGTGAAAATCAACCCTTTAGGATGCACCTCCGTATCTCTCTATTTTTAAAACCATTCTGTTGTTTACCCAGGGAACTGCTAGAAGAGTGATTCGAGGGTTTGGCTACGTAAGACCTCAGGAACGGAGCCCCGGGTATTGTTATAATGAGAAAGTGGCCGATATTTCTGGAAAATGTAGTAAATGTCATCTTTTCCCCTGTTGGCTATTGATCTATCCCGACACGTTTTCACCTTACAGACTATACGTGCTTAAAATTATTTCTGTGCTTTATGTGAATATTACTACTTATATTTGCTGAGGTAATATCTTAAATGTTAACTGCCATGCAGTGATTCAATATTGCGATTAAGCAACCTTATTAATGATTGTACATGTATGTACGCACCTTTATGCACCTTGCACTAATCATTAAATAAATACAGGACCTGATTCTCGTGCAGCATTTTATAAAGTATGCTTCTCCATTTTTACTGAATTTAAATAAATCAAACTGTCCACTATCTCCTGTAACTTTCTAATAAATGGATAAGTGCAGATATAGATTATTGAAAACCATCAGTTGATTCCTTAGACTATTTTTCTCCCAAAGTATTTGCGAAGGTTGCTAATAGAATAAATACAGATGTTTGCAGCGAAGGGGTATGATACAGGCTTTGAGGTTATTGTGAGACAGTGGATAGTGTGATCTTATTGCACAGAATTTGCCTATAAATCATAAATTTATTTCAATTTTGTTTCTTATGCTCTCTCAATGTTGTTGTTCAGGTATGTTGAGTTCAATTTCATATCGAGCTTCATTTGCATACACGATCGTCCAAATAATTACTTTACCTGAATAATTGATATTTTTGGCTAACCTGTAGGAATACAGACTATAAGAATTCAGATTCGGTGTGAGATGTAGGACATCTTACACCTAATCTGAAGTTTTATCATTTAACTCAAAGACAAGACCTTTCTCTCGATTCTCACTTTCCTCGCTGATATTGCTTTTGAACTTTCGCTGTGCGTGCGGGTCGCCTAAGGTCTACGAAGTCGCAGGAAGATGGCTTGAGATTATCTAATAATTATAATAAAACCATTTTTTTCTTTTTTGATCGACATTGTACAATTGCAAAACTGTCAGTGAAATTTTATAGAAAATTTTGTAGGGAATAAATCTCCCCTGCATATCTTACAACTATCCTCTAATGACAGGAGGATGTGATACAGTGTTTTTTTTTTTTTTATTAATAAGCAGTTATTTCTATTATGTAACATCATAATTTTGGTGTTTTTAAATGATTTTTAGGTGAAAAAGTTCAGGAGATGTAGCGAGAGTTGCATTTTTTGTCTCATATTGACCCTTAATAATTCAATTTTTATTGATACGTGTGACATGAAATGTCACTTATGTACTAGTACTATATACTATAAGTTAGTGTCCCAATGCGATTCACGACTATTGAGCCATTACTATCCAAATTAACTGAGTATACTAACCATGTATTTCCATTAGAGATAATGTATGTAGTGTTGATTGATGTACACTGTTAATCAAATAAAAGTTTATTGTAAATAAAATACTTTTTTTAATATTTCTTTTGTTATAACTTTTTCTCAACTTTGTAACACTTTAAAAGTAATACAGATGTGTCACTCCAACATATTTTATTTTTTACCAAAACTAGTTTCAGCAATTTGGCATCTTCGGGGGGTGAACCTGAACATACATAAACCAAAATTAGACTAGAATTTACGAGCATTCACATCTAATAATGATTGACATGAGCTGTGAATGCTCTTAAATTCTAGTCTAATTTTGGTTTATGTATGTTCAGGCTCACCTCCTACAGATGGCAAATTGCCGAAACTAGTTGTGGTAAAAAAAAAATATGTTGGACTGATAAATCTGTATTACGTATGTAACAAGAAAGTCCACTACATCCGCCTACTATCAAGAAATATATTTTAACAATTTTGTGGTTCTGTTGACTCTTGGTCCCGGGAAAAGGGGAAATCCAGATGAAAGGTGAATCGAATTTTGATACAGCTGGAAGAATGTGAGATAGGATAGGATTTTGAGAAGGCGTTATACAAAAACTCCATTTTGACATCAATCCAACATTTATTTCTATTATAAAATTACAAAATATTGAATAAATGGATATCTTTGTGTATTGCAAACAATAATTTTTCATAGCGGTTGGGTATTGATTGCGGGGTCTTCACAACTTAGAAAAAAATATCCCAAATTATTAGCATACTCAAAAATTAATAAATAGAATATGAAAATAGGTAATCACAGCAACTTAGGTACATAATGTACTTCATACATCCTCAGTGGTAACTAAAATGTTTTGAATTTGCTTCGCAAAATTTCAAAGTAAATAATTAAAATGACCCATTTGTCCTTATTTATTTTTACTTTGGAAGTATAGGTATATATATAAATGTTATCAATAAAAGAAGCTAAGCGAAATTTTACAAAGCAGGACGTTTAAAATATACTTGGAAAACCATTGTACAATACACTCATTGGGCAAAAATAAAGAATCACTTGCTCTTTTTGAGAACAATTTTTTTTGTTGCTTAGGACCAAATTTGGTTTCTGAGGTAAATTTCCCCATTCGCTTTTAGCTCTAACAAGACTTTTGGATGGTAATTTTTGAAAAGAAGGCTCATCTCGAACAACTATAAGATATTCGGATATCGATTTTGTCCTTGTTGAGTTGGAAAACAACATATAGACAGAAACTGGATTATTTTTTTGACATTTTTTAACACATCAATGGGACAAAACGTTTTGAAAACAAGATTGGCTCGGTAACACTTTGGAATAGACTCCCGAACAAAACTCACGTTTCGTACGTAGATTATTTATTTGATGATGTTACATGTTTTTTATGTCCCGTTACAACTTTACATTAAAAATTTTGATTTGAGAAACTTTGAGAGCTATTGAGGCTGAAATATCATCGTGAAGGGCTGTAGCAGTCCCCCAAGACTGCGTTTTGCAGAGAAATTTAGTTGGCCTGCTTACGAATAGTGGTAGCGATGAATAAAGGAGATGAGGGAAGGGATATTCACTTTGTACCCAAGAGTGGACTCTGGAAATGCTTCATTAATGGCCTAGGAAGATATTGGTCCAAATGCTCGCAGGGTTAGTCGGGACGGATAGTAGTTGTTTTACTGTTGACCAGTATCACGCTAGAACTATGAGGTTCAACTTACTACACTTTTGTCCCTGGTCTTACTATCCTCTGGTCCCTTTATGAAAAAAAAAGGTTATCATAATGCAAGAAAATGACGGCTGACAATACAAGATGAGGGACATGCACGGAAGGAGAGTTACAGTTGGAAATCATGCAAGTTTGCGACAGGAATAGAATGCATCAGTTGTGCAGACGGTGAAAAATACTCATTAACTGATAAGGCGGATTAATTGAAGAAATGCCATGGAAAATGCCTACTATGACTCCAGCTCGCGTGGGAACACTACGTATCAATAGTATTGATGATGGGCTGCTAATCAACTTCAAACCATCATAACTGTTTATAACAAACAGTTTGAATCAAGTTTATAACAAGTTCAAATTAACTCGATCTGACGGTATGCTGCAGTTATAAATACCTAAAGAAAATTCTAGTAAATTATTACAGTAGTTATATTTTTTTAAAAGTGATTCTTTAAGTTTTGTCATTGGGTGTTTGTTTAAATACTGAAACTTGTATTACATGAGGTTTAATTATCTGTTGGATGGTGAACTTTCACATTAAAAATGTGCCTATGTCTATTCAGTGGAGCTGTTGGAATTTCAGTATGATGTGATTGATCATACTTCTCTGAGATATTTTTCTATTCCTGCAATATTTATAACTGCATTGATATAGTTCTACACAATCTAAATTCCTACATTTTGACTTATTTTTTCTTTCATCACATTTATTTTATGTATTGTTACACTACAGTCTATATATATAGGTATAGCTACAAAGAAATTAATTTGATTTATTATTATGGAATATTATTTAAAATTTACCTTTAAATGGAGGAGATGAGCTAGAAATTTAAGGAGCTGTTTTTCCTGTAGTTCTGAAGTATTTAAGACTAAAAAAAGTCGTCGGTGAAACAGCTACAATGTACTTCTCCAGAACGAATTAATCAATTACTTTTTGCTCCTCCTCCAAAACCAGTCGACCGTTTGCGCTAATATTCAATAGTTGATTTACATGGGGGCTCCTACATCCTCATACTAAAGTTTGTGTCCATAAAGTCATTACATCGGCAGTAACTAGGGTTTTTGAGTTGTGCTCCTTCCCTACGGCAGATTTCGCGGAAATTTAACAGGTATTGTCCTCATGGGGTTTTGAATAAAAGTGTGACATGTCATGTCGGTACATTCAATGGATCGGCAGTTATTGAATTGTCCCCCATTTCTTCGGTAGATTCCGCTGAAAATTATAAGTGTTTTCTTTATATAAAGGGTTTTGATTTTACATATGAAATGTTGTGTCGATACATTCATTACAACGCAGTTATTTGATTTTTGAGTTTAACCTCACCGCTAACTCCCCCCTTTTCTTTGGCCGATTTGTCAGAAAATTAATAAGTGTCGTCGTTAGAGTGTTCTGGATTCACATATAAAATTTCTAGTCTATATATTCATTCTATCGGGAGTTATTGTACTGACAGACACACGCATCGAATTTCTGACCGTTTAAGTAACTTCCCCTATACTTCGTATCGCTGGGGAAGTAAAATTAATTCAATATCTAGATGAGACTCTTTTTAATTAGCTCTCATGATTGAGAAGTATCCATTTTTAGATCTACGTAGAACATTTGGAGTGCGTTGTCACCTGATCGATATTAAGCAGTTCGCACTACTTAACTGAATTGCATATTTTTGCGTTTATTTACCTTTAAACTATAAACAATGACTTAAAATTTTTCTTCATTTTTCATCTACTCAAGATATAAGTAAGATATAACAGGAATTATTTTTTTTTTTTTTTTGGCAATGGTTGGACATCTTGTCTACGAATCTGGGTTTTCATCTCTACATAAAGGCCAAAGCTAGAAATCAGTTGGATGCCAGACATGATATGCTTTAAGAAAGAATCGTCTAAGATCCCTCCCTTAATTAGTCTCAATTACTGCAACATCCATCCCATCGAAGGGATTAAATTTTTTTTTTTTTTATGTGTGTACTAAACTTTTTTGTAAATACAACATTTATTTCAACAAAACTGTTTTATTTCAGGTCGGAATCATAGGAGACGTACATAATTCATTCCGTTTTCATCAAATAATGCAAAAACTACTGTTTATTATTTTAACATTTAGAATTAATAGCTAATTGAGTACTTAGTATTAACAATGTGTATAATGTATCATCTGGTAACTCTTATTTTGATGTTTATCGGTATTGAACGAATTTTTTTTGTTTGTAATATATTACATACATACATTGTTATTACTACTAAACTCAAACAAAGAACTTGTTTACCATGAATATTGTCTTTTTCCACAAAAATATATATGTATCTACAGTGTACAGGCTATTGTCAGTATAAAGTTGAAAAGTTTCATTTACACATTTATTCACGACATATTTATTAGCATATTTATTCAATTCTGAGGCTACCTGAGCAAACGTAAATATTACTTTTGAACTTTATGCTGACGATGGCATAAGCCGAAACGAGTACAGAACATGCATATATTTTTGGGGTATTAGACAAGTTAAACAAATTCTTTGTCAAACACAATGTGCTGATGAAAATAGTTGGTCCGGTCAAGGATAGAGAAACCCAGAAGTGGAGGATTAAAAGAAACAGAGAGCTGAGGGACATCTTTTGGCAATACCCAACCGCAGTAGGAGACATGAGGTGAGGGGGCCAGCGGTACGGATCACAGACAGCCATAGGACGCACCATGGTTATTCAGACCCAAGAAGCCAGATCTCGAGGATGACCACAGCTCAAATGAACTGACCTGGTGAAGCAGGATGCCGTAGAACACGATGTGGTGAACTGGTGACAGATCGCTGTGGAGGAGGCTAATGTGGGCTGTTAAGGATTTTCAGGATCCGTTGCCAGCGGAGTAAGTACTATATCGCAAAAAATGTATTCGGATACTATTCAATTAGTCAAGAATACCTAAATTTTAAAATAATTAATAAGGATTTTTGCATTATTTGAACGAAAGGAATTATGTATGTTTCATTGTATTACAATTTGTTCGACGAAATCAATCTGTGCAAGTAGGAAAGAAAGTTCATAGATTAATATCTCAGTAAGTACTTCGCGGATTCGTTTACCATTTGCCTCATTTTTCATTTACAAAAATCTACATTCTGAATCTGAAGAAAAAAATATATAGTACCACTTGAAAAACAGAATTTTCATGCTTTAAGGCATGGTGGCCGAAAAAAATATTTGATAACATTTTTACAATCCTCTGGAGAAATGAGCATGTGCCAAAATAGAACAAAATCATTTCGAAGAAATTTGGGACTCCCTGTATATGTGTTATCGTAGCAAGCACGACTCACATTAAACATGACGCGACAAGAAGGGACACCCCATACTGACGAAACAAGTAGTTGCGACTGGAAACATGTCCCTGACGACACACTATGCCACTAATTGCCTCAATCTGTACTAGTCTTCACAGTTAGGGTGTTGTTCCTTATACTCTTCCAACTTCGGACTCCCAAATGTTTCATTAAATATTTTAAAGATTACGTCATCATACATAAATATAAGATAAATAAGTAATACTGAGGTATGAGTCCAGCAATTTTATTTATTCCACAACTAGTCTCGGCAATTTGCCATCCTCAGGTAGTGAATCTTAATGTAGAGAAGAGGTTAAAGAAATAGACGTATCTTAAATAATATGAAGATGGCTCATGTAGTGAGAAGTGATTATTTCAAAATTTTAAATTTTATTTATTAAAATATTTTAATTTTCCTTCAAATTTCAAAAAAAAAAATTATTTTATCAGGTATGGTTATTTTAAACTCTTTTTTACTTTTTATAATTTAATGTATTTATATACAACAGAACCTGTTTTTTTGTGTTTTGTGTGTTTCCGTTTTTGTTTTTTGTTGCTTGAGGCAACAGCAAGCTTTTGTAGACTGTCTTATGATGAGGGCAACCTCGAAAGCAGGCTAGCTAATACTAATACAAAATGTGTGAAAAGACAGATTACATGTTATTTGACAACAATCATCTCTACATTAAGATTCGCCATCTGAGGATGGCAAATTGCCGAAACTACTTGTGTAATAAATAAAATTGTTGGACTGATACCTCTGTAATACTTATTTAACAAGTAAGTTCACTACATCCTCCTACCAACCAAGAAATAAGTATAAGTTTTGTTAAGATAGCTGTAAGCCCCGTCGCTGTTGGGCTAGCCTCAGGGCATTCGTTGGTGAATTCTTTAGCAATACATTAATGTATTTTAAGTCTACAATCATGCTAGTTTTTTTTCTTGATTATGGCGTAAGAGTGCAGAACATGCGCTATTGTCCTCCTAGGGGAAGGGACATGGAACCCATTCCGCGTGTCCCCCCCCCCCCCCCCCCCCACCAGTGGCTGCTATAAATAGACCGGTTCCAGCAAAATTTTCGCTCCGCTCGACATAAAAAAAATGAAAATCAAAATATATTAGTACATAGTCGAGTAGAATATCATATTGAAGTGATCCGAGAGTACATGAGAATATTTTTTTTAACAATTTAAAATAAATATAGCTCATGTCAGGACGTCCGAAAGAACTCCTCTCCTCCATAATAGTTCGTATTGACTGAAAGAAATAATGGAGTTAATAAATAAAGGTAAAATGGAAATTTGTTTTAGAAATTTTCGAACAAATCGGGTCCATGAGTAGAGCAAACAATATTTTTCGAAATCTCGGCAAAAAGTGTCGTGAAATGTGGCGAATCATAGAGAATTACAAAAACATTTTGTTCATAATTTTGGAGGCATATCAGCCAGGGCTTTAACATCGCAAATCCCATCTAAAACATAAACTATGTCGAAAAAATTAAGAATACATGTAATATAAATATAAACCGGAAAACAAGTTTCTTTTTTTTCTGAGGAACCGTGCTGAAGAGAGGCACAGGCAAAAGTTTTGCGAATTAACAAAAATAGTTTTAGAGCTTGTTAAAAAATAGTTGGGACAATTGAGTAGGGTATCAGCTGAAAGAGTATCAAAAGTAGACCATAAACAAATTGTTGACAACTTTTTTTAAACAATACAGTGAACACCGGAGCGGTGCGAATCGGTTGCTAGAAAATAATCTAAAGTCACATATCGGAAGGAAATTAGCAAGAAATTTTACATTTTGAATTATTCTGACAAGATCTCCGGAAACGTCTTGGGATTCGTGCCGCGTCTAAAATGAAATGAATATCATAAATAGGCATATTGGATATCGATTTGAAGGGTACATTTTGAAAATCCACTATTTAGAATTCTCACGTGATTCTAACTCTCGTAATAGCGTAAGGAAAATGAAGGATCTACCTGAAAGACGAACGAGAGGTTAACTGAATACTTTTCTTGAAAGTGCGCATAACCGAATTTCTTTCTTCGAAGTTGTTTAGCGGTACTTTACTTTCTACGTTCACAAAAATATACACAACACACATGACGTGAGGACCTCGTTGGTGGGATGGATAGAACTTGTACCGAGGTCCGAGTCCCATTGGCCTCAATATAAGTTTAGATTCAATATGTCTACCGACCACTCATGGAGTTTGCCCGTCGTTTTTAACCAAAGCAGTTGGAGCTACAAAAAAAAAGGAAATAGATAAATCTGACATTGGCCTACAAAACCCTTTATTTCCAGACGTACTACGCAATGCTATGATGAATAAATTATATTGCTTCATTTTTTTTGCCACGAAAGAACTTTGAGAAGAGAGCAAATTAATATTATTTTCTTTTAAGGAAGTGTGTCGTGAGCCCCTAGTGGTTCTTTAGTGTAATCATTTGTCAGGAAAATTGTTTAAGCTATGGCATAAAGAATACAATAATTGACTTATTACAATAATTCATAAAATCATTTATATATTTTTTTATATATGGTTTAAAAATGTAATTCTAATGACAGCAGCTGGCTAAATTATGATGAATAAAGAGGCAACTGGCTATTGCGATGAAGCGCTGTAGCGTCCAACAAATTATTATATTTAGAAGATAATGGGAGGTTAATTTGTTTTATAATAGATAAACTTTTCAAAAAAATTGTGGGGCTTATATGTAATTACATATTTACAGTTATTATATTGTAAGTATATCGGAATACACCTCCTATTTCTATTTCTAGCTATAAAATAGCATCTTGTTTATGAAGATACAATATATGATTATGATACTTCCACCATGTCTAATTATAACTAAACGCTTCAAAATGCGATTTAATAACATGTCTAAGTGTGTCTAATAAGGCTATACTGATTAACCTGTCTCATTATAGCTCAATGAGACTAAATCATGTCTAAACATGAATGGCTAAACAGAATAAACCTGCCTAATTATGACTAGATACGACTAAACATGACTAAATGTGTCTAATAAGGCTATATAAAATAACCATGTCTAAATATGACCAAACATGATTATATACGTCTTAATCTGACTAAACGTTTCAAAGATTCGTTAGGGGTACGATAACCCATAAGTAACAGTACCATTAAACAATATTTTTACAATGGGGGCGTATTTTAAACTATTTATACTTATAGTCTTTTATTCACCCCATGATTTTTTCGAGAGCTTTTACCAATATGAAAACACGATTTTGTTCAATTATCCTAACATTACTTACAAAATAAGGGAATTTTCTGTAAAATATAATGTATGAAAATACATTTGCATAATTATTTAGTAAAACAAACGGGTAACCAAAGTATGCGGCTTACAAGGAACAACACTTAACTATTTATATCGTAAATATGAATTTAGTTATAAATGATTATTTCACAGGTTGCTGAATAAAATATAGTCTGACCTCTCACAGATTTTATTTATTTTTTATTGCTTGCCCTCAACATCGGGCAGTCTAGTAAAATAATTTTAAAAAACAACAATGTTTTAATAAATAAGATTTAAAAATTAAAATAAACGTTTATAAAACTAGTTAAAAACAATTTTACAGTTTAAAATTTCATGGATGGGGACATATATGTTATTCCTGTTCCCCAGCTGAGTCACAACTCTCGAAGTATTTTAAATTATGCTGATTTTTAAAATTATTTTACCAGACTGCCTGACGATGAGGACAACCTCGAAAGCCGGCTAGCAAAAAATTAATAAAGTCTGTGAGAGGTCAGTCTATATTTTAATTTGGAACCTTTGAAATTTATATCGTAACTTCAATACTGATCTAAAAATACTTTCATGATTAACAAAATACACACGAAGAACTATAAGAACTATTTGCAAAGAATGTTATAGTTACAAATCGGAGAAGTGGAACTAGGCAATGCAATAAGGAATAAATGCTATTTCAGTTTGCTTCAGTTTTTTTGCCACGAAAGAACTTTGGGTAGAGAGCAAATTAATATTATTTCCTTTTAAGGAAGTGTGTCGAGAGCCCCTAGTGGTTCTTTAGCGTAACCTGTTGTCAGGAAAATCGATGAAGCTATGCATAAAGATTGATTTATTACAATAATTATTGTATTCATGTATTTGATGCACCCCGGGTTTTTGTCGGTCCGTCACTTTTTTTGTCTTAACCCGGTGTCAGTTTACAACCAAAGTGTCAGGTAGGTTATTCTGACGATGGTGTAATGCCGAAACCAGTACTCTATGTATTCTAGGTCAACCCGATTTTAGTATAAAAACTTTGGAATTTTATAAGAAGTTTTATTTCGAGTAAAAAGTTCATAAAAATATGTTATTACTGACTAGATGAAATGTTGACAAGGCACCTATATTTACATTATTAATCAGGACTTTGCCAAACGGGGGTGCAACGCGTGCACTGCATACTGGCGGCGAAACTGAGCAGCGGCCGAAGGGCATGATACCATACAAATCGTCAGCCATGTCTACGACTAGTCTTTCCTCTCGTTTATCAAAACCCCGCCCCGAAACAACACCTCCCACTCTAAAAGGCCGGCGTAACCAATTCCGCATGCGTCAAATACGAGTACTTAAGCACGACCAATTGTATGTTTAGAAACAACAGTTTGAAATTTAAAGTCTAGAACAGGGGCTGATCCAGGATGTTCATCAGGGTGGGGGGGGTTTATGCCCTATTCACAAGATTTGGAAGGATGAAGGGGACTAATATTTTGACTGGTTTGACTAAGCGCATGAATTAATAATCAATGAATAATAATAATGTGTACGAACTCATTTATTAATAATTCAATTCTACAAACTTTAGATGAAATTGTATTTTCTTTCTAGACTAAATTAATTTTCTAAGAAATGTGGATTTTTGCCTTTAACATTTTAAGGAAGTGTTTCCGTCCGGACTTGGAACCTCATGTTTATATGAACTTTTTCTACTAAAAAATAAATTTCTAATAATGATACTGAAATTTGTCTACTAAAATCAGGGCCATTTGTTGTCCCCAATTAAGACGTTCCAATTGCAAATATTTATCCTTATAAATTACCCCTTGAGACAAAATAAAAATAAAAATGCTAGAAGACAAATATTTCTCTAATTATCTCTAGCTTTTAAATACTTGATTTATTTATATATACTATATATTTTTAAAAAATATGCTCGGAGGAGGGGGACAGGAGAACATATTGTGTCTTGATAATGACCTATAGTTACCTTTATCAAATTTAGAATAGAGCCCTAAGTGGAGATGAACCATGAAGATGAAGCCGTTTTCATTTATGTCATTTAGTGAGCCAGTTATCCAAGACTGACGCCTTTCCCAATAGCACCTTATTGAGCAAAACTTCATAACTCTTTCTGTTTCTAAGAGCCTTAAAAGGACTTTTCAAACGAAGTTTGGGCTACTTCTGAAGATAGGGTACTTGAGATGGGATATCTTAAAAGTACACATAAAAAAGAGATTTGAGTTGTTGAAGATTACAATTGAACTACCTTTATCTGAATATTTCTCTAGCTCTCACAGTCTCAAAATGGCAGTTCAAAATATAACTCTGTTTACTGTTGTCATACATTTCGGTGGAAACCGTCGCACAGTGTGAAATTTATGAGTTTTGATTTTCAAAATTCGAGCCCCCCGCTCAATTTTTGATCAATTTGGATGAAACTAGGTGCAAAATATTTGTGAAAGCTGGCTTTTTATCAGATAACTGCGGGTTTCACAATCAAGGTATTATATGCCAGTGGCAAAAATAGCCAATATATTGAATTTGGACCACTTTAGGCCAAAATGACAATATTAGGACCACTTTTGGCTAAAATAAATATTGAATCCTTAATCAGCGACCCAAAAAACATTCATTTAAGTTGTAAAAATCCGTTAACAAAAAATTAAATTTTTTAAAAATTTTCGCGGGGTTTGGCATATAAGCTGTCAATTGGCATATAATACCTTGATTGTGAAACCCGCAGTTACCTGATAAAAAGCCAGCTTTCACAAATATTTTGCACCTAGTTTCATCCAAATTGATCAAAAATTGAGCGGGGGCTCGAATTTTGAAAATCAAAGCTCATCAATTTTACACCGTCGTCACTAGCTTCTGGTCGAGTACTGTGGACGAGCGCTTTCGATATGAAGACATCATCTTCAAGCTACTGTTAATGTTGTACTGAGGTTAGTCCGTGTTTGTTGTCTTATAAGTGTCCCTTTCAGGTAATTTGTTTATCTCTGTGGTCCGTCCCAGGTAGTCTGTTTCTTTATGAGTTTTGTCTCAGGTAGTCTGTTTACAGGTGGAATGATGTGTATTTATCTCATGTCTCTCTATGGCATATGTCTCATGTCTGAGTGTGTGTCTGTGATGGTATAATATAACATATTATGTTTCTATGGGTATTGTGTCCTATGTCGCTTGGTTCGACGGTGGTCTGTATGTCCGTTTTCTGGTCTTTTTCGTTTGTGAGTATGTGGAAGTAGTTTGAGTGGGGTGAAAATAGTGACATATTTTGTGTTTAGTTGTTCGTTAATGATGTTGTTAGTCGCAGTACATATTTTGTACTGCTCCATTTTTTCTTTTTACTCTGATAAAGATATAAATGATAACTCACTCCGCTCTTCTAAACACCAACAAAGATGGTCGGTCATGTGGCACACCGTTGGAAAGCTCATCAAGTGAATATTATTCTAATAATGTCAATGTCTCTTAATTTAATGTCGAAGAGGATTAATTACTATAATTACCCCCCAAAAGTAAGTTTTCAGATACCATTTTGAAACTGTGCTAGTTATAAGAAAAGTTTTCAAAACAAAAAAGTGTTCAGTTAGCTGTAATCTTCAAAATGAGGTGCTACTTGACCACATTTGGCGTAGTGCATTTTTTGATACCTCATCTTAAAAGTACCCTATCTTCGGAAGAGGGGCAGAATCGCAAACTTCACCGGAAGTGGTCATGCTACATCGTTTGAAAAGTCTTTTTAAGGATTCTTAGAAGTATGTAATTTTGATCAATTAGGAGTGAGCATGTAAGTTTTATTAAGTAGAAAAAATTCCAAAATTCAACCTCAGGGTTCGGTAACTCGGTCATTATATAACATACATGAAAACTAAAGAATACCGTATGTTTTTAAAAATATTGTCTATTTCACAATGTCTATATACATAATATATGGGAGTACTTTCAGTATTGCTACCATCTTCAGCCACGACTTAACAAATACTATGTGGAAGTTCAACAAGTCAACAATACGAACTGTCCCTTCTCCAGCACCACGGTGTTTTTCCTGTACAGTAAAGTCTTAAGAACATGGAAAACATTAAAAATAAAATTTCGTCTCAAATTAATATCTTAATAATAAATGAAAAATTATAAAATAGTATCAGTGCTGATTAAAATACTAGTTTTAATGTATGAAATAAATTTAAAATTACAATAATAAACATATGAATAAAAATAGCATTATTATGATAAATATCAATCTGTGGAAATATGATTCATGCAGAAGCTATGCTACAGTCATATATATACTTTTTTTTTTTTTCCGAGGGCTGATTGTATTACCGCGGCCAGAGTAGGCCTATTGTGTGCCCTGTGTGTGTTGGTCCCTACAGCAGCCCTGTATCTCTAATAAAGTCCAGGATTCTTCTGCAGGTTCCTTCCATTACCTGCTTCAGTTCCGTTATGGCAGACCCGAAGCAGTAAAATCTTCTGCTTTCTAGTGCCCTGCACTGGCTTAGAATATGAACCGGAGTCTCATTTTTCTCGCTACATTTCCTACACAGAGGCCCATATTATGCAGATGTTTGTTCACAAGACAGGGTCCTGTGATCAGCCATGTCATAGCTTAAATGCATCTTGCACCACGTATTAAATAAATACAGCGCCAGATTCTGATGAATAATTTCATAGAGTAAATTTAAACTGCCAGAAAACAGTTATCGCCAATAATATAATCAACCAATCTCTGTATGTACGTACTTACCTTTTCAAAACTATATATTTATTCATATGTTGATTATTGTAATATTTTATTTATATCATATATACTTATATTTGTATTTTAATCAGCACTGATACTATTTCAAAATTTTATTTTTAATATCGAAACGTTGGCGTTTGAATAGTGTTTTCTTCCATCTTTGACTGACCCTCAATATTCCTACAATTTGAATCTACAGTCGCTAATCAACATCTTTATTTTTAATGTGTTCCATGTTGTTAAGGTTAGGGGGTTAGGTTTTATGACTCATGCCCGGGCTTTAACTACGAGGTCATATCGCCTACTACCAGAGCGCTCTTTCGTCACTCTGGTGGACATGAGCCCGACTCTACTGTGGGAGTCCTAAATTTTGCCTACCCTAAATTTTTATTCATCTAGGGTAGGGGTCTTTAACGAGTACCTGACATCGTACAGGCTCGGGACCATCGCTTAACGTCCCATCCGAAGGACGGCGTGCTTAAGTTTATTTTACCTCCCAGATAAAATAAACTAAGGGCCTCGGTCGGGCTACGAACCCACGACCTTGAGCTCAGAAGTCAAGCACGCATACCACTGAGCTACCGGCGCCCTCCCATGTTGTTAAGACTTTACTCTACAGGAGAAAGGGACAGGGAAAAACACCGTGGGGACAGTTCTGAATGTAAACATGTTGAACTTAGCGGCAGCTATAAGCAGAAGAAGGGGCGTTACCAGCCACCCATCCTCCCTTCCGTGAAGTAATGACAGGCCGTCTGTTCTACGGAAGGGAATCAGGATCGTCGAAGGAGGGCTATCTTCCCTGGATGTGTGAAATTGGCATTTCCCTCTCCTGCCAAAAAAAAAAAAAAAAACATGTTGAACTTCCACTTAGTATTTGTTAAGTCGTGGCTGAAGATGGTAGCAATACCGAAAGTACTCCCATATATTTTGTGAAATAGACAATATTTAAAAAAAGATATACGTTCTTCTCTATTTTTTATTAAGTGTTTCAAAATATCTCTGCAGAAAATGTTAAATACATAAATGAAGACGACTTGCATAGTTGTCCTCTTCTTAGAGTTCTATTAATAATTTGATAAAGAAAACTATAGGTCGTAATGAAGCCAAAACATGTTTTTGTTGGCTCCTTCGGAAGGCAATGCTTTTTTTGATAAACCAATTACACAATTAAATACTAAATACTAAGAGAATAATAAAGAAATATTTTCCCCCAAAAATGTTTTTATATTTTATCTCTCTTACGAGATATTTGCAATAGAAACATTTTAAATGGGGTTCTGTATTTTTGTGGAATAGACAATATTTCAAAAAAATAAGTTTGTTCTATTTATTTATTATATGTTTCCACAATATGTCCGCGTTCTTCAACTTAATAGTTGTCGAGCCTATGTTGGTGGACACCACAGGACTTGTGCTCACTCTCATATCAACCAAACTAAAGTAAATACACACTAACGGCTCTTTACTCTCTTAACACTTTCCATATCTTCAACCATTTCTTACTCCGTATCAGACGAACTAGATTTAACCATTCGCCCCTGAAGTGGTCTCAGCTATATTTCTACTGGAGAAAACTGCATTTCCCCCTCAGGGTGATGTGGCAGCTTGCAAAGACTAGAGGGCTTGTGGTCTACTTTCGGGAAGTCATCATAGTTCAAAATAGATGGTCTGCTGGGCTGGAAAAAAATAAAATAAAAAGTAAATAAATACAATTGTAATAAGTGTAATAAAATAAAATCAGTATAAAGTCGTCTGTGAATCACCGGCAATGTACTTCCCCAGAATGAATTAATCAATTAACTTTTCGCTCCCCCTCCAAAACCAGTCGACCGTTTAAGTTAATATTCAACAGTTGACTTACATAGGGGCTGCTAAATCCCCATAATAATTTTTGAGTCGATAAATTCATTACATCGGCAGTTATTAGGGATTTTGAATTGAGCCCCCTCTCTTGAACCCCCTTCCCTTCTGCCGATATCGCTGAAATTCGTGAGGTTATGTTCTCATTGAGTTTTGACGACTTTAAATATGAAATTTCATGTCGATACATTCATTACTTCGGCAGTTATTGGGAGTTTTAAGTTTTAAGCCCCTCTAATCCCCCTTCCTTTCTGCCGATTCTGATGAAAATGTGTAAGTGCCCTCCTTATGAGATTTTGAATTTGTATATGAAATTTTATATCGATATATTAATTAAAACTGCAGTTATTAGAGTTTTTGAGTTTAGCCTCCCCCCTCCCCTTTAGCCGATTTGGCTGAAAATCGATAGGTTTTGTTCTCACAAAAGTAAGTAAGTTCTTAAAATTTCATGTTCATGAACTCATTCTATCGGTAGTTATGAGAATTTTTATGTTAAACCTCCCCCTAACCCCCCCTCCATTTTGGTCGATTTTGCTGAAAAACAATGGGAGTCATCGTTAGAAGGTTCTAGATTCACATATAGAATTTCATTCATTACAGTGCATTCATTCTATCGGGAGTTATCGTGTTTATAGACATACATACACAAACAGACTTTTGTTTTCATATTTGTAATGTAGAGGTCGGAAAAGGACATGACAATTAATAATAGAACATAATATGTTTTAGTTATATGGTTAGTATAAGAAAGTCACATGGCCACATCACATATTATGTGATGTAGCCATGTGACTTTCTTATACCAACCACTTTTGTACAGATTCTCTCCCTCCCCTCAAATTCATTTCATACTAACAATAGTGCGTAAATGTGTTGGCATCAGCGTTTTTCATTGTTTCATTGTACACCATAATTCTGACAGTATGAAATTAATTTGAGAGTACAAAAGTGGTTGATATGAGAACGTCCTGTTACATTATTATTACATATATATATTATGTAATAATATATATATATATATCTACAATAATATATATATATATATATATATATATATATATATATATATATATACATATATTTCATTGTTTTCTTTAATTTTATCCTTTTTGATGAAAACCGATAATAAAAATATATTTTCAAATTTGTTGTTATGCATTATAATTAAACATTACTTAAAAAATTTGTAAGTATTGGTCCTACCTCAAATCTGAGAGCATTTCATTAGTTGGACATTTAATAAGGAACGTTGTTGTACGAACCAATTTTTCGATAGGACTAACAATTTTTGCGTTAATCAAGCAAACGTCTAAAAAAATGTGTTTCAAAACGACAAACAGTACAAGCAAACAGACATAATTGCGAAAATCCGTTAAAAACTCGACCCCGAATTTTTCGCTCCGTTACAATACTTCCTTATCCTAAAGGTATAAGAAAGTAAAAAGTCTCCGGTATATCACTGGCAATCTACTTTCCCAGCTCAAATTATTTGTAGTCAATTATGTTTCCGCTCTCCCAGTAAATCCTTCATCTCGTTCTCACTATTTGGCTGAAAATCTATACGTGTCTAACTTATGGGCTTCTGAAACCATATATAAAGTATCGAAAAGGTCTTTGTATGGAGAGTTTGTGCTCATACTCGATGTATTCATTACATCAGCAGTTTGTAGGGTTTTTGAGTGATTCTATAATCCCCTTCTATAACCCCCCTCCCAAGTTAAGACATTTCAGTTTGACGCAGGTTAAGGTGATCGATAAGTTATTGAATTGGTATAAATATAAGAATCTTTAGGATTGGTTTGATTTAAAAACAATAGATCATATCGAACAGTGGACTTTTTTTATTTTTTTTCAGTCATTCATAAAAAGTTCACGTCCCTGGGCCCACTGCCCTTTACTTTGTTGTTATGCCACTATTCTGGGATTCTGGGCATAGCTAGAGATACAGACAATTTTCATTATGACGATATTTCTTCAAATTGACCTGTCTGTTGAGCAATATCGATGACAAAATCGACGGCAAGTATTGATGTATCGGACGTTTACGTAATATACGTATTATATTATTATTTAAAATTTTGAGTCGATGCCTTAATTCCATTGGCAGTTATTAGGGTTTTCAAGTCCCCCCCCTCCCCCCCCCCCCCCCCCCGTCTCTTTGGCAATCCTGGATGAAAACCAATAGCTCTCTTACTGTGGGGAGTCTCAATCTACAAATTTCTTATCCTTAGATTCATTCCATTGGGTGTTTTCGTGTCCATGCACACAAATACGAATATATATTTTTTTAATTTTTGGATTCAGGGGGTCGTAAAATATGAAATTTCGATATAAAAACTCATCATTGAATCTTCGACCGATTACATAACTTTCCCGATACCTCATACAGCTGGAGGAGTAAAAAATCAAATCGACACGAAATTTTCCATGTGGATTCAGACCTCACAGAGTAAGACACCTTTTGACTTTCAGCCATATCGGCCAAAGGTTGGGGGGGGGGGGGGGGGGGGGGGGGGAGGGGAGGGGTGTTAGATGCGTTATTTCATATATGGATTGAGAAGTCCATAGTCAAGATATGTGTGATTCTCAGCCAAATTCAGCCAACTTCAAAACCTAAATATCTTTTGAGGGATTGAGCATTTCCATACAAAATTTTATGTATACATTCAGAAATCCATAATAGAGACCTCTATGGATTTTCAGAAAAATTGGAATATGGAGAAGAACTAAGCGGAAACTTAATTTATTTGAAATAGTTGGAGTTGGGGATGTACACTGCCACTGATGTACCGACCATTTGTTTTTTATTTTCCCTTAATTCGGGATTGAACTCACTTTCTCGTTATGATATTTATTTATTCAATGAATTATTGACAATAGTTTGTCTCAAGACATACAAAAGCATTTTTTTCGAAAAATACTGAAATTATGATTCATTGAATGCCTCTACCGATTAAAATGGCCACATCCAAGCAAAAAGTTTTGTATTAAATTCCTCTAGTAAAATATTCAATCAACAAGGGTTGTGAGTAGTTAACCCAAGACACGGCTGCAATTTCTGTTTTATGTCGGCAGTAAACTAGGTGCATGGGACGGCAATAAACCCGGCCAGTCTCGTCTAGATCCCAGTCCCCATCCAGCCACATTTTATCAAAGGAAGACAATATTTCAGTTGAATTTTGATTTTGCAATTTATATCCCATATCGAATTTCATGTTTTTTATCCCCTAAAGAAAAGAAAAAGAGAAACAATTAAAGAAAAACTTCGGTTAGTCATATTGCATTCATTATCACATGTATAATCACAATGGGAGGTTACCTCGCTCCTGTGCAAGGGTGATGGAATGTTTAGGACGGCGCGCGGGTAACATACCCTGGTAATATAACCTAACGCGGATAAACACAATGGGAGGTTACCTCGCTTCTGTGCAAGGGTGGTGGAATGTTTAGGACGGCGCGCGGGTAACATACCCTGGTAATATAACCTAACGCGGATAAACACAATGGGAGGTTACCTCGCTCCTGTGCAAGGGTGGTGGAATGTTTAGGACGGCGCGCGGGTAACATACCCTGGTAATATAACCTAACGCGGATAAACACAATGGGAGGTTACCTCGCTCCTGCACCATGAAGGGGGTTGATTGGGGTGGGGTGCAAGTTGTCCACATATAAAAAATTATATGGCGTGGAGTGAATTGGAAGAATCTAACCCTCATTATCTCATTATATTAAAGCAGTAACATTCGCGAATGTAACAATTTTCGTCTGATTCCGGCCAACATTTAATGAGGTCTAAGTTAGCACAAGTGACTTTTTCATCCCCATATTTCAAGTTAGTTGCTAAAATCGTTTCTGAGTCAGAGAGCTTACAAAGTTCCAATCACATACAAAGACTGACATCACGAAAAAAAATGGTCGAACCGTGTTCAGGGAACCTTGAAACGTGAAATTCCGTTGAAAACTTCATCTCTATACAAAAAACATATCTTAATAGTCAAAATGTCGTCAATGAATCACCGGTATTGTACTTTCCCAGAGCGAATTAATGAGGTAAATGATCGCTCTCCCTCTGACACCGATGGTATCGATTTGGTTGATAACACAACCCCACGAAAAAAAAAAAAGGTCATGTCCACTGAACTAGACCCCCATGTCTATATGTTTTCGAGGTCGCTGAATCCGAATTCGACGTCCGTTTCACCCCATCAGGTCTATGGACACCATAAACCACCCCCCTCCCCTTTTCCCTTATTTCTAGCGTTTCTCAGCATTGTCTCGGGTGTCCTCTGCTCTTCTTCTTCATTTATTCGAAAGTGAGACGTGGGGAGGGTAGGGGATTAACATCCGATCAGAAACGCACCCCTTGAAGGGGTTAAAGGGGAGGGGGGTGGTTTACGGTGTCCATAGACCTGATGGGGTGAAACGGACGTCGAATTCGGATTCAGCGACCTCGAAAACATATAGACATGGGGGTCTAGTTCAGTGGACATGACCTTTTTTTTTTTTCGTGGGGTTGTGTAATCAATGAGTACTTACTGAGGGGCCTCTCAATCCTCATCCCCTAAATTCCCTAACAATACATTAATTAAATAAACAGTTATTAGTGTTTTTGAGTTGATCTCCCTCATCTTCGGAAAATTTCCCTGGAAATTGACAGGTGTCGTCCTTATAGAGTATTGGATTTACATATAAGATTTCGTGTCGATACATTAATTACCTCAGCAGTTACTAGGGTTTTCTATGTTAAAGCCCCCCTCCCCCCTTCCCAAATATTTGACTGAAAATCAATAGGTGTCTTTATGGGGTTCTGGGGTACCTATAATATATACAACTCTCTGAGTCTATATATTCATTCTATAGGATACTGGGTTCACAGACAAATATACAGACAAACAGGAACTGCTCTGAAATTCACCCGTTACATAACTTCCCTTATACATCGTATAGCTGGGGAAATAAAGAAATAAATAACAATTAAAGAATAAGTTAATACTAAAATCGCTTTCGATGATAATGTATGTTCGTTTGATTTTATTAATGAAAGGCTCCGCCCACTTGGACCCCCCGGCTTTCTTCACTCGCATTTACTTCCATCCAGACTCTAGAAACTGTAAAAAAATAATAAGACATGTATTAAACTGAGACCGCAGAAATTGGGCAACTTTATACATTTTCCACCGTTGAATCACCGGCAATGTACTTCCCCAGAACGAATTAATCAATGAACTTTTTGCCCCTCCAAAACCAGTCAAACGTTTGCGCTAAAAATTAATAGTTGATTTACATAGGCGCTTCTGAATCCTCATATTAAATTTTCTGTGGATAAATTCATTACATTGGCAGTTATAAGGGTTTTTGAGTTGAGCCTCCTCCCCTGAACCTCCCGTTCCCTTCGGCCGATTTTTCTGAAATTTACAGTTATTTTCCTCATGGGGTTTTGAATTTAAATATAAAATTTCATGTCGATACATTCATTACATCGGCACTTATTAGGTTTTTACAGTTGAGCCCCCTCTCTGATCACCCCTCCCCCTCCACTGATTCCGATAAAAGTTAATAGGTGTCGTCCTTATACGGATTTAATTATACATATGAAATATCGTGTCAATACAATGATTAGAACGACAGTTATTAGAGTTTTTATGTTAAGCCTTCCCTCTGAAGCCCCCCATCCCTTTGGCCGATTTGGCTGAAAATCAACAGGTGTCATCTTTAGATGGTTCTTGATACACATACAACTTCGTGTGGATACGTTCACTCTATCGGGTGTTATCGTGTTCACATACACACACAAAGAGACATTTTTCATATTTGGAATCAGGTCAGAAAACATGAAATTCCTTATTACGCATCGACTTTCTGACCGATTACATAACTTGCTCTATACATTGTATAGCTGGGGAAGTAAAACCTAATTCAAATTCAAGATTAAGGCATTAAATCCAATTATTTGTAAGATAAAGACCAACCTCGAACTTTTAATGAATTTTGATGTTAGAAAGATTTACAACTTCTGAAAACACTTTTCTGCCATTGTCGGCCATTGAACAACTAAATTCAAATTCATTGTTAGCTTCAAAAGCTTACATAGCCCATTTTATTTTTTTTTTAGATCAGTTTCTTGTAAAAAAAAATACCTTGGTTCGAATGCTCGCAAATGAAATTTCATTTATTCTGGGATTTTTTCCCGATTCTTCGTTAGAAAAGAAAACTACAACTAGTGGAAATGGGATAAAATGTCGACCAATGATTGAGTCAGTGAGTGGTTAACACTTTAGCTTTATTACATCTAATGGAAGAAAACAAATAAATAAATACAATAAATTTTTTTTCTGAACATTCTAAGTAGTTTCACTTCTAAATATTTATCTAAAACTATAGATATGTCACATAATTATTAAGTCCACATATTTCCTCTAATCTACC
This sequence comes from Aradus depressus, assembly GCA_963662175.1. Lineage (NCBI taxonomy): Eukaryota > Metazoa > Arthropoda > Insecta > Hemiptera > Aradidae > Aradus > Aradus depressus. The sequence continues at coordinate 48,224,119 of OY759218.1, read as the reverse complement.
TAAATTTGATGTATCATGCATTGTAAACAAAAAAATAAATAAAATGTAGAGTCATAGAAATAAATTGTTGCCGCGGCGAAGACTCCTATGTGCCGCAGAACAAACTTTACAGAGACCTAACTGGAAAAGAAATATAGTACATATTTATCTGACGGGTGCTCTGGAGACGAAATATACATAGGTTGCAAAATAATAATGTAGTCTCACAAATTTTATTATTTTACGCTAGCCGGCTTTCGAGGTTGCTCTCAACAGCAGTCTGATCAAAAAACAAATGAAAAAATAAAGTATAACTCTAATAATACAAAAACACGTATAATCAAAAATTAACAATTTAAACGGTATATTTTTTCTGTTCTCCATTTCAGTATTTTTAAATTGTTAATTTCTTAGCCGTTTTTGTATTTTTTATATTCTGCAGAGCATCCAATCCCTTCGTACAATAGCCAATGCTTACTATATTTCCAACAAGCCCTCCATGAAGACCTCAGCATTCCCTACATCACCGAAGTAGCTAAATCCAGGTAAAAATAGTTATTTTCCTCTAGTAATCCTCTAGTCCGTGCCCTCCATTCTGCCACACATCCCCAAAGTCACCTTAAGAGCTAATGGCCTAGAGACCTCCTTAGTAGCAGCAGTGGCAGTGTGTTATAAATTAGTGCAACTCAGTGACTAGGGATTCTCACCACTGGGTGATTTCTCCCCCCTTGACATTTTGACAATGCCATATTTTGATTCTTTAGCAAAGTTGCTTGTAGTTGTATGTTATTCATACAGTTGTGAATACCTATTTATACATTTTAAAAAAAATATGCAAAGAAGCTTTGTACAATTAAGAAGAAAAAAATTAGGAATTTAATTCTATTTATTCATTTCCTTTTTGAATATTTTGTCAGACTGCCTGATGAGAGCAACCTCGAAAGCCAGCTAGCATAAAATAATAAAATCTGTGACAGGTCAGACTAAATGTGTTTAAATCTCTTTTATAATATTATATCTATATTCTGAATCCAGTAGTAAAAACTCAAAAATGTGTTGTTCTTTGTCACTTAGGAGGTTTCAACGGAACAAGGACAATAAAATGTTAAACATATTTTGATCTATCTTAAAGGAGGCTAAATCTCGATAAAACCATTACACAACCCAAAATGTAGTATTCCTATAAAAAAATATGCAAATTCGACGAAAAAAAATATATATATTGCTTAAAACATGAAATGTGATGATTGGTCCCTAACTTGACACACTTAGATTTAAGTTTTTTTTTTTTTTCTACGCCCAATTTTGGCGTTTCAGCCCTGCGGTATCTGGCAGCCCAATACAATAATGGCTTATATTCATCATGAGACATGTTACCCTGGCCTTAGATCTAAGTTTGTCTCATCCGGTCTCAAAATTATCCAATTTTGCATAACTGATCATGAGGCTCCCAGACATATAGTTTTTGATAGTGGTAAAAAAAAAAAAAAAAAAAAAAAGTGGTACTTAGTTATTTTAAAAAATAATTAAAGTTTTTGTCCGTCAATTCTACTAGATGTATACACATGGAGAAATGTTATTCTAAACTAATTACATTGAATTGAGAAGGTTTACTTAGAACAAATAGAAAAATAATTTTTTACAATTTGGAAAATTATTTCAAAAAAACTTTCTTGAATCGAATTCGTTGCAAATTACAGGCTATTTTTAGTGAATTTTGGTTTCGGAAAAAATATAACTTGGCCACACTGGTCGACTTTAGTTTATATCCGAGTTCTATACATTGTCTTATAAATAAAACTGAATCTCTGTATTTCTGTCTGTCTGTTGGTCCGGACATCACGCAAAAACGGCTCAACGTATATTCACGATACTTGAAGCGTATTTTGGGGGACCAGACTTAGGTTTTAGGCTATGAGATATCTGAAAATTCCGAACGGGAGAAGTTGTGAGTGGAACACACGAAATGAGTGCTAGATCTCTAACTGTTCATCGGATTTCATATGTAGTATCCTTGTATGTCCTTTATTTACATAGGCCATGTGGCATCTGAAAATTTTGAACGTGAGGTGCTGGCTTTGGGCGGGGTCAACGCATAAAATGAGCTCTTTAAAGTATCTTCGGATTCTCATACAATTACAGATGTCGTACCGTTTAAGTTACTAACCAGGCAGATAACGCAAGGTTTTTTTTACCTCCCTTATGAAAATGATTCATAGCTTATGCTTCCAACTTTCGATGTTGTCGATAGTCAAACTATCGACTATCGAGATTTAGCCTTCTCTAATCTATATACAATAGAAATAAGTATCAGTACAAATTAAGTGAAGAAAGAAGAATAAAGAAAAAACAATTTTAAGTTATATTTGTTTGGTATTTCAACAATAGAACCTATGCATTCAGCATTTGATGCTAATTTGCGTTTTTAGGCAGTGGCGTAACTTCAAATTGTGGGGCCCCGTAGAATTTTTTCTTCGGCCTCCCACCGAAGCCCCACCCTCTCGTGGGCTCACTCATCATAAACATCAAAAAAACTCCATACATGGAGAGGCGGCGTAAAATTAAATTCTATGGTTGGTATTAATAATTATTTTTCCACCTCATGTTAAAAAAAAAAAAAAAAAAACACTATGTAGTCTGATTCCTTCCAAAATTGAATAATTTTAGGGCAAAACTCTGAATTTACACGATCGGAGGGAAGGGAGGAGCAGAGAAATGAAGGTTGACTCAAATACCCTAATAACTGCCGATGTTATGAATGTATCGACACAACATTTTGTATGAGGATTCAGAAGCCACTACGTAAGTCGAATATTAAGTAGTAGCCCAAACGATCAATTGGCTTTGGAAGAAAGCGAAAGTGTAATTGATTAATTTAGTTGAGGAAGTACATGGCCGGTGATTCACTATTCATAATTTTCTTATTTTTGCATAGTTGCCGATTATTAATTTTTCTGTTGTTGCTTAGATCAGGGACAGGCAAACTGAAGGGCGGGGGCCAAGTAAGGCTCGCCTACAGGCTCAATGCGGCCCTCGCAAGGATTCCAAACTAGCTTTTTTTCTTCCGAATAGTTCATTTTAAAGTGAATAAATAATCAGCCATTAACTGTATACGTATAGCATAAAGGTTCTAACCGAATGAGAATTTTCGATTTGATTTCATACTATTATACACCAATATGTTTTGGGTAAATAAGCCATAAACATGAAATATCTGCTCATGAAAACAACACAGGAAAAATTGTCAGTTATTTTCTATTCAGTTTGACTCGAACAACGTTTGAATTTTCCAATCTGGCCCAGACCTTAAACGTTTGCCCTGGTCTAGACACTATATTCTTCTTTAGGTAAGCTGTCTTAAGAATTATTATTTTTGAATTATGATTATACGTTTTAAGTCCTTAAATTTATCACTAGCCAAGTTCAAATATCTATTAAACTGAAAATACGTGTTAATTAAGAAAACTTTCTAATTCAACCTTCTGCTCGGGGTGGGGGGTGTGTCGAAGGCGTGGCAGAAGGCGCTCACCTAATTTAGGCTTTTTAGGTCAGTAATTAGTGATATCATTTTTTTCATTAGAAAAAACGCATGTAGGAGGCTTGAAATATTGCGATTTCAAATTTGATCAAAATAATGATGGTAGCCCTTTTGAGCCTAAGAACAGCAAATACTAAAGTTGAAAATATCTTTTAAAATTAGTAGGATACTAATGACTTTAAGAGATTATTAAATTTTAAATGAAGGCAATGTAAGTAAAAATAAATAACTTTCAATAAATCAGTGAAAGAAAAAAAAATTCTGAGGTGACTATAGCAGGATTTTCACAAACCAACCACGTTTTTACAGATCACTCTTCCCCTCTCAAATTAATTTCAAGCTGGCATTAATGGGTATAAGAAAGTAATGTGTTGGCCATATCACATGTATATTTTCTTCTTAATTTTTAATCCTTTTAATAAAAAAAGAAACATATTTAAGCTTGTTTCCATGCGTTACAATTTATCCACTACTTCAAGCTACATACTTCCTAAGGAAATTTATGGTAGTTCTTGGGAGCGGTATAACTTCGCTCGTATTGGTCCGATCTCAAATCTGGGGGCATTTCACAATTAGAAATTTAATCAGGAACATTTTTGTGTGAGTATCAACCGTTTTCGCGTGAATCAATCATACGTATAAAAAAATGAGTTTGGAGATGTGGCTTTAAAACTTTCGAAGTTTTCGAATTGTATTTCGTAGACGAGGCTATCTTGTCAATGTACTGAAGCTCACTACGTTTATAGCTCACTACATACACACAATTAGAGATAGACCATGATCGCCAAACTTGAACTCGAATTTTTACACGATTAAAATATTTCTTTACTCTAAAGGTACAAGAATGTAAAAACTAATTTTAAAAAATGTAAATAAGTTGTTAGGTGATTGTCCCCCTTTTCTTCGCATACATCCGGGACGTAGTTACGCCATTGCCTTCTGGCTTATTTTAAACCATTTTACTTATTAGTTGCACTTGGACCTTTCTCAGGTTACAACAAATAGTACGCCTTTTAGTAAAAAAAAACAAAAAAAAACTAAAGTCTTTTGGCACCTATGCCCTTTGGCATTTACTTTCAACAGAAAATGCTTAAATATACAATAATCAATGTTTTTGAGGAATAAAACACTTAACCTAGAACTATTGTGAACTATTGAGAATTTAAAGTATTCTAGAATATATATTTATTCGTTCTCTCTAGGTAACTTAAATAGAACATACGTCTCTTATGAGCAAAATTATGGTACCAATATTTACATATTCTATTTACATTCCGAGCCGTTGATAGGGATTTTAAGTTGGTTGTAAGTCATATATTGCAATATACTCAAACTGTTAAAAATAAAATTCAATCAGAATAGTTACTAAAAAGTTTTTAGAATGGAGGTAACTTCAATTTATATTTAAAAATATAAAAATTGTAATACTAAAATAAGTATTATGTGAGGCCAATGTTGTTAATTCGGGAAATAACGTTAATGCCAGAGTTTTGAGCAATGTTATCAACACTGACTGGATTTATATAGTTATATATTGTGTCTCTTCAACCGTTTGTTATTTAGATTTATTCTCTCATGAACAGGGAAGTGTAGTACAAATAATAGGTAGTTCTTAGTTAACCTCCTATTAGGTAATGTTGTATAGGTTGGTGTTAAAAATACGTAAAATCGCAGGCCACGAAATATCATCAGAGTAAACGACGAAACTCGTGCGCAAATTACCGATTATAGTTGAAACTTTGTCAAATATTATTTAAACCAATGCGTTTTGGGGCATCTAAAACCTAACCGTTATTAAATGAAAACAATTAGTACCTACTTTTGTTGTTTATTATCACATGGAAAACTTGTTTTCTGTTTATTGTCATTAATCCTTCCAAACTCTTCAGTATATAATCTGATCTGATTTTCTGTAAACATTTTGGAATGTCACAAATTTATTAAACATTTATACATAGGTAGTTAGTTTAATTATAACTTTATTATGAAATTAAAGTTTCGTGTTGTTTTTTTTCGACTGGGAACAGCCAAATCTATCAACGGCTCATTCTTAAACTCATCAGAAAACTAGAAAACAAATGTGTATAATCTAAAACAATGGTAAGTTTAGGAGAGACCTCATAGAGGCAAAACAGTCAGGAGATGTAGGATAAAATATACATATATTTATATTTAAAATATATCTACTGGGGTATGAACCGGCGTTGGGATGGAGTCTTCCATTTGTTCCCGGCCTCGGCTTTCCTGTTTCAAAGAAAAAAATAAATAAAATAAAGAAAAAAAATTCAGATTTATTACTGATTTGCTTCAATATCAAAACAAAATTCTCAGATTACATCTTAAAGTTTAGTTCTATAAGTTCACTTATAGAAGTGAAAAAAAAAACTGTGTGTTTCAAATATATCCTAATTTTTTTTTTAAAGAAAATAAAATACTCATTTTACACATTAAAATGTAGTTGCACGTTTTTCTATTTGTTTTTTACATTGTTAAAATAGCTTCAGGTACAACATTTTGCGGAATTTAGAAGCTTGGATGTAGTCTGCAATGATACAAGTTTAAATGTACCTACACACCTACGATTCAGAAATATATGAATTAAAGCAAATATATTTGAAGTTTAGGACAAATATCATTGATTTGAGACCAGTATAATGTTACTTGATGAAGATGGTTTCAAACAAAAACAGATTGGCTTTCGGTCTCCCCAAAATATTTTTATTGACGTTTCACCATTATTCAGGCATTTTCAAAATTATAGGAACAAACTTTTGAGTTAAAACTCTAATTCTTTATAATACATAATATTATTATGCATAATCTATCAGGAACAATTAATAAAACCTGACAATCTACCTTTCGTGGCTAAATAAACCATTTATAACCATTATATTACATATGGTAGTCAATATTAAAATCTGATTAATTAAACACCAATGGACCTGGTAACTAACATTCCAGCAATTACATATGGGGCTATTTTATTGTTTAAAAAATTGAGATCTAGATACATATATACTATATTTTTTTACAATCTAATTGAATTGTTTATTATTGTTGTATTTATAATTAATTTTTATATTTATTAATTTTCATGTATTATTTATTGGTTATGAAAAAAAAAATTAATTCAATTTTTTGTTCCTATAGTTGTAAAATATCAGAATAATGGCGAAAGGTCAATAAAAATATTATAAATATATTTTGGGGAAACCGAAAGCCAATTTGTTGTTTGTTTCAAACCTCCTTAGTGAATATATTTAAAAAAAAATACTAACCATGCCAAGTAAGTAATATTGTATATCTTAACAGACAAAGCGTATTTCTGTAGTGTCTGTAGTTAAACTTTTTTGTGATAAACCTTTAGCAAATTTTTAAATAATTTATTGAGAATAATCTAAGGGACCTAAAGAAAACAAGTGGACAAAAAATAAATAAGCAACGCACGGTTTTATGTACATATGTTTGTACGCACACAACTGAGGGTGTTGACGTATGTGAATGTGCGTAGTGTGGTCTGATTTATTAAATTATTAGAGGGTTCTTGTTTTCCATATGATTTAATTACATGGTATGCTAGTATCAAGAGGAGGAGTTGGCCTAATAAAAGGTTTTGGTATCGCTGAGGTAGTGTCAGTATACGACTATCTGAAGATAAAAATAAAAATCTATAAAAATAAATTTAAAATATATTTACTGGGGTATGTACTGGCGTCGGTATGGAGTCTTCGAGTTGTTCCCGCCCATGGGTCTCCTGTTTCAAAAAACAGATCCAAATTAGTATTTCTTATCCAAAATTTTGAAAATATTTCTTGAATTTAAAATAAGAAAATTTAAACGAATTATATAAAACAATAGCTATAGAAAAAACAGGTTTTTTAGTAAAAAAAAAAATAAAAATACCGTCGAACCTTGCTAGTCCTTGCCCGAAGGAGGTTAATAAATTTTTCGATTAAAAGAGGTTCAGGGAGAAATTTTCGAGAGAGGGATCGTTGATTAGAGCCAATAAAACATTCGCCAGCTATATGAGCTCTCACACGATGCTGGAAGAAACCAGGAATTCGTCAACGTTTTGTGGTGACCAGTGAGCCAGTTAATAGGATAACCCCAGTTTTTAACTGTTTATATTTTATTATTTCCATATATCTACTATACATGTATTACTATAACATCAGTTCTCCCATTTATTTTTTTCTATTTAAAAAAATAGTAATTACAAACATTTTGGTCTTTACTCACATCATCAGTGTGTGAAATGTTTTTTTTACATTTAATCAACAATATAATCAACGTATGATTTTCGTTAGTATTTTGAAATTTTATTTCATTTTAACAATTTTAAATTACAAAACTGCTAACCAACTTACAATATATGTATTCCCTATGTTAACTATTCCTTTTGTTAGACAGAATCTTCCTTATGAAACCGGCGTAACATTTATATTTTTTATATTATATGTTGATTTAGTTGTATTTCTCTTAAATTCCCAAAATAATTATTAAAAATTACTTACATTATAGTGCCGTCTTCTATCATCGAACACCCAGTCAAAACTGATTATACTTGTTATCAAGGAATTATTATAGAATGAATCGACTTTACAGTTTAATAACAATTTAAAAATAAATAAAAAATAAAAATTCCCTTATTTTACATTTACTCATTAATACTCACAAATATCTATTATATGTATCTTCTGGGTCTCAGTAATATCAATTACGGATTGAAATTTTATTTTATTTTATTTTTATTCAAAATATTATTTTCAAATGAGTAAATAAAAACAACCTTATTAAGAAGTTCATATTATTTTAATTAGTTATAATATTTAGTTCTCATCTAGTTTTATTTTTTAGATTCAGTTTCTATTTAGGTAGGTAAGTAATCTAAATTACTAAAAATTATTACAAATTTATTATTATTACTATTATTATTTTAGTTTAAAACTTGTGGAAGCACAACGAAGTTGGAAGAACCAGCTGTAGCCCAATATTGTTTTCTCAATGGAAAGATCGTCCAGATCCGAAATATACATTGAACATTGTGTCATAATGTAGTTCTAGTTACTTTAGCCTAGTTACTTTGTGATACTTGACATTTTTTGCAGAATATTGTGAAACACTCAATAAAAATAAAGAATAAACGTATGATTTTTTAAGAAATATTGTATATTTCACAAAATATATATAATATGGGTAGTTCGGTATTGCTACCATATTATATATATTTTGTGAAATAAACAATATATTTTAAAAAAACATACTTTTTTTCTTTATTTTCTAGTTACTTTGTAGGTACTATTAGCTACTATAGATTAGTTACTTTGGTTACTGTAGATACTATTAGCTACTATAGATTAGTTACTTTGGTTACTGTAGGTAATATTAGCTAATATAACTTAGTTAATTTGGTTACTGTAGGTACTATTAGTTACTATTCGCCACTTATTCATTTACTATCATCCTCACACGACTCTCTTTGCCTAAGTTGGACCTACAGACTTCAATCTGCGAGTACCAATCGCTGTTGACGGAAAAATCAGTCACTAGACAATAAAAGAAGCTGCTGGTTTTCAAAGTTTGTGAAAACAAGAGCCAATAAAGAAAAGCTTGTCAAAATCGAATAAAACCAGCAACGTATGTGGCACTCCACAATAAGATCTGTCAAGAAAACTGCCTACTTTGAGATGGAAGGCGTTTAATCTGGAGGTTAGTATTCAGCTAATCTGCCGGCAGGGAATTTTAGCTGTTTTTAAAATAGAAAAATGTATAAAATACATATATAGATATACACATACAGATATATATATATTAATAGGTCAGAACATTGAATTTTCGCCGGAATTTCATGTTTTCCACCAAAAATTACAAAAAAATGTCTATGCGTGTATGTCTGTGAACGAGATGATTCCCGAAAGCCGATAGAAACGAAATTTTATAAGCTTATTCAGAACCCTACACGGACCTATCGATTTTCAAAGGAAAAGGGGGGGATTAAGGGGAAGGCTTAATCCAAAGCTCCAAATAACTGTCGTTGTAATGAATGTTTTGACACGAAGTTTGTTATTTAAATTCAAAAGCTTATATACCTAACAGTGTTCCGCGAATTCGGCAGAATGGAAAGGGGGGATCAGAGAAGCGACCTATCGACCTAGGGGGCTCAAATACACTTATAACTGCCGACGTAATGAATGTATCCACACAAAACTTAGTATGAGGATTCAGAAACCACTAAGTAAGTCAAATATCGAGTTTTAGCCCAAATGGACGATTGACTTTGGAGGGAAAGCGAAAACGTCATTGATTAATTCGTACTAGGGAAGTACATTGCCGGTGATTCACCGACGGGTGTAAACATGCTGTGTAATATTCAAGAGAATGTGTAATAAAAGGAAATGTTATTAAGGTCCCCATGAAACTATTTTAGGCTTCACAATCCTGTCTGTTAAACTTTGTTCAGAGGCCATTAAATAAAACTTTTATGATGTTGAAAGTTCACTATTATCGTCTAGAAGTTATCTTCATATCTTCCTTCATTTCAACATTTAAGTACAATTTTAACCGCATGCCCCGTTGCGAAATTAATAATATTTTTTCTTATTTTATAAGAAAAAAATACTCAACGTTTTTAGCTATTCTGTGGCTTCTGGAAGTTAAAATACACAAAGAAGGTATACAATACTTGCACATTACAAGAAATAAAATAATAAATGAATTAATTATCCGATGACGATTAGCGAGACCATTTCCATATACAGTAAGAGAAGAATGCGTGGAGAGAAAATAGTGGAGTAAGATTCTAATAAGAAATAAGGTTCTATTAATGAATGAATATTTCTCAGCTCTAGATGGGGGCTTAAGCCGCAACACAGAAAATCGAGAGTAGTGAATTTTTAGTATTATTTTATAGTGGTAGTATTAGTATTAGTATATTATTTTATTATATATTATAGTACCTATAGTATTATCTCCCTGCTTAGATCTTATCCACTGTATTATATGAGCGACTGCTACCCTATACAGAGCAGATTGTTGCCCCCTACCAATGTGGCTTCCAGAAAGGAAAATGAACCAAGGACCAAGTGTTCACCCTACGTCAGAGAAAGGGCGAGAGTACAAGATCCAGATCCATCATTTGTTCATAGACTTCAAAAGTTTCTATGATAGCGTATATAGGTGTCAATTTGTTTGGCAATGTGAGAGTTAGGTATTCCAGAAAAAGGTATTCGGATGTGTCGAATTACAATGGATGGGGTAGAGTGCATGGTGGAGGTACAAGCAGGCCTTAGTGGAGTATTTATATCTGGTAAGGGCCTAAGGCAGAGTGATGCATTGGTCTACCTCTTGTTTAACCTTGACCTTGAAAAAGCTATGCGAGACTCAGGGATCCAAACTATGAGCACCATTTTTAACAGAACTGTTCAGGTTTTAGGTTATGCTGACGACCTAGACATCGTTGGGAGGTCTTTCAGAGCAATGGAGTAGGCGTTCCTAGCGCTCGATGAATCAGCAAAACGGATGGGACTAATGGTGAATTCATCGAAAACAAAGTATATGGTCACTGGTCTAGAGGCCATATTTCTTCGGAAAAGTGAATGAGTTCACTTACCTAGAGTGTCAGGTTAATGTGGACAATAACCTCACAAATTAAATAAGAAGCAGGATCACCAAGTCCAACCGCTGTTTCTCTGCACTCGGCGTCACCTCAGAAGTAACTTACTTTCTAGGGCAAGAAAGCTGGAACTCTACAAAACCTTGATTCGTCCAGTGTTAACTTACGGTTCTGAACATGGACAACAACAAAGACCGACGAATAAGCACACTAGATTCACGAAAGGTAGATCCTACGTTGTATCTATAGAGGTGTCTACGAGGGACAGCACTGGAGGAGAAGAACGAATCAGGAGCTTTATGCTTTATATGAAGCTATATGCTTTGTAGCAAGAACCGGACGTAGTAACGTTTGTAAGACTTGGCAGACTACTGGGCAGGACACTTGGCAAGGATGGGAGACCATGATGGGCCAAAGATGACATTGTTAGAGGAAATCCACGGCACCAGACATGTTGGGAGGCCGAAGCTACGTTGGAAGGACGGTGTTGCGTATGATGCGAGGGTCCTACTTGGAGTCCGGAACTGGAGGGCAGCTGCACAAGACCGAGACGACTGGCGATGTCTTATCGAGGAGGCCTTGACTACTAGTATTATAGTACTATTAGTATTATTTTAGCACTAATCCGTAGATCCATTTAACTCGTATTTTATCAGAAGAACGGCGTGCTTATATATTAGTCTGCAAAATACTCATCATTTAGTTGCTATTTATTTAAATTTAGCCATTTGTTTAGTTTATTATTTATTTAAATACTAATGGCTAAAGTAAATACATAAAAATAATGACTAAGCGCTAAAATTAATAGTTCATAATGAATAAATAAATTCAAAAATAAATAAAATACGAAAAAATTACTTCAAAAATATGAAATAAAAGATTGAAAGATGAATAAAATAAATAATATACAATTATTTTATCTTATTTATTGCATTTATTTTAGCATAAGGAAGTATTGTAATTCTGCGAAAATCCGAGAAAGTTTTCAACGGATTTTCACGTTTCAGGGTCCTCTGAATATGTTTTGATCATTTTTGAAATGATGTCTCTGTGTGTGCGTTTATGTGATTAAAACTTTGTGAGCGCTCTACCTGAAAAACGATTGTACTAACTTAACATGAAGAAGTCACATGTGCTAACTCAGATCTGATTAGATTTTGGCTTATTTAGGACGAAAATCGAGACCATTTTACTTACGGGCCTAGGTACATATTACATGACACCGCTTATATTTATGACCTAATCAAAAACCTTTTCAAATAAACGTCACAAGAACACTGAAAGACACAGGGCGGCGCTGATTCGCCAGACAGGGTCGTACCTGGGACTGGACCTGCCGGGACTGATGACGGAGGCTGGCTGGCTACCTGGCTTTTGGTCAGTTCGTCTCCTCCTGGCGGAGGATCAAGAAAGCCTTCTAACCCGGTGCCTGGGGGCAGGCGTGCGGCGGCTGCCCCCGGCTCTGGGACACAGGCAGAACAGAATCCCCGAAAAGATCCCGAGTTCACTCGGCGTAAAGCGCCGGAAACCAAGGACGACTGTGAACCGTAGCCATCGAGCCGACCCCCCCCCCCCCAAAGACACATTTTATACAGAATACTTTTTTTTAAGGTTGCTCCGTTTGTGATATAAACACCGAAAACCGTCTTGAAATGTCGTTTTGAAACACAAATTTTTAGACGTTTTCTTGATTTACGTGAAAACAGTTAGTCTTATCGAAAAATTTGTTCTCAATAAAAATGTTCACTATTAATTTTCCAATCGGCAATGTGTCCCTCATATTTGAGAAAGGAGAAATTCGAAGAAAGTTATAGCGCCTCAAAAATGTAAAATAAGTTTCCGTAGAAAATATTTCATTGTAATGTTTAAATTGTTGCAACGAATTATAAAATATATTTTTAATATTAGTAGTTTTTTGTTAAAAAAGAAAAATAATTGAAAATATATGTGATGTGGCCATAATAGGACTTTCTTATGCTAACCATGCGTTTACAGATTATTTTCTCTCCTCCCCCTCAAAACATCATTTCATACTTGTGTTACTGGGTCTAAGAAGGTCAGAACTACACTGTAATGAAGCAAAGAAAACTGCTTACGCCAACAGGTTACGTTCATATATCTGATAACGCCAGTATGAAATGATTTTGGGAGAGGGCGGGGAATAGGGTGATCTGTAAAAGCGTGGTTGCTACAAGAAAGTCCTGTTATAGCCACATCAAATATATATTTGCATTATGTTTGTAATGAAACACAGTTTGAAGGAAAAATATAGGTATACTTATTTTTAAAAATATATTTTTAAGGGTTTAAGCAATCCAGAACTCTTATAACTCTTGATGAACTGAATTTATCGACACAAAATTTTATGTGACTTCGAATACCATGAGCACTTTCAAGAATGGAGTAGTTCCTGCACTCGGCACTCGATTCCGCACATTTCAGGAGCCAAATGGACTGTCCATTTTTCCATATTTCCTGATAACAGATTAGATTCCAGTGGCTCAGACTGTTGAAACCGTACTGAACATTCAAATATACAGTTTTTATTTTGTTTTTCCGGACGGGAGTAATCTAATACCGAAAGAATTTTTTTTAGTAATTTTTCAAGATGGCTTCTTACTAGCCCTTAAAACAGGGCTTTGAGGTTCCAACCGAGAGAAAAAAAATCCCAATTTGTTAATATATAGGCCTCAACATGTCGAAGCAACCATTAAAACTTTTATGACTCTGTAAAACGACCCATAATTTCGTGTTTTCTCTCAGACCCCTGAGTGGGTTAGGCAGTCAGTCTTTCCTATGAGTGTCCTCGAAACAAAAAAAAAAAAAAAAACTTCCCCTTCTCCAAAAACAAAACAAAAAAATCCTCCATATTGAACCTTGAGTATTTTTTTTGAAAACAACTTTTTTAAAGAATTCAATAACTGCTCGCATCAACCGGATCCTTGCAGATCCTCACCGACAGAAGTGACTGACATATATTATAAAAACCATAAGCGGCCCTCCATAAATTACATAACTCAATAAAACTATCATTTTTTATTAATTCACTCGTCTTTTAGTTATGAATAGAAAAACATATGATGTGACAATAACGTGACTTTCCTATACTCACCACCTGTTTACAGATCCCTCCCCCCTCTCTTCCCTTTCAAATTAATTTCTCTCTCATTTCAAACTGGCATTACTGAGTATATGAAAGTCATAAGAAAGATGCGGTCACAGCGAGTTTCATTGTTTCATTATACAGGAAGGTACAGTGTAATTGTGCGAGTGTCTCTTATATCCATAAGTTTGAAATGAGGGAGAAATGAGTTTAAGAAAGAGGAAGGGAAGTTGGAGGGAAGTGTTGTAAAAACGTGGTGGGTGTAAGAAAGTCGTATTATGGTCACAACAGATATTTTTTTCATTTTATGTGTATAATTGACAAGAGAGTATTCGGTTTTCATGAGGGGTTCGACCAGTATTCGGTCTCCTATTATTGTATTCCAAAAAGGATCTACTCCATAGTGATAATTTTCACAGTCCTGTCGTATAAGGCGCTATCGCAAGTGTCACCTAACCCAGAGAGGTGTGCCGCAAGAACAAATTTTCTAAAAATGCATTTGGTTAAAATATTGAAAAACTTAAAAAGAGTCATTTATAGTAAAATAGTTGAACAACTGGGCTCTACAATGATATGTATAGTAGAAATCATAAGTTAAACGTTGAGTGGTGGGGAATAGAGAGAGAGGGGAGGGAAATTATTTACACCATTTCAAACTATATAATACACTACAATGAGGTTTCATTGGACAAGGTTGGCGGTGTAAAGGAGGGTGGGATTGGAAGGGTGGAGTTGGTGGAAGGAAGATGTACTTTCTCAGAACGTTTAATTTGTGGTCTCTACTATAGACTAGAGAAGTGTAAACCCCTATGGCGTCACTGCAGAAAGTCATCATAATCTAATGATATTAAAACTTTATTATTTTTAATATGCTTAACATTTTGCAATATTCACATGAATTGTTACACTAATATTTTCTATTCATTCAAATCAGCCAAATAGATAGTATAATTTATTTCATAACAGTTTCTATTATAAAAACTATTCAATTAACAGCAATAAATGTGAAAATTAATACTTTTATTTAAATTTGATAAGCCAAGAATTTCGCTTAAAATAATAAGTTTACTAAACTTTTCTGGCTTAAGCGTATTTGTTTTTCAGATATGTATCTATAAGCACTGATCTGTCCAATACATAAAAATCAACTATAGTACAGACCCCTGCAAGCTGGACCAATTTTCAGCCAAAGAGGAAAAGAGTTTAGAGGGAGAGTAAACATTTCGATTCACCGACTATTTTTTAGCAACATTTGCTTTCCATTTTCTTCGAATTTGTATTTTCATATAAAAAATTAATGAAATCTGACGAAATATTAGATTCCATCGATAGTAATGTCATATGGAGTTTTAGCCTTCTCTATAATGGACTGATTGGCTTACCTCATGGCAGGGTATTGTGTAGGCGGATGGGACGGTGTGGGTAAGTCCGAAGTGTGCCGCCTGGAAGAGAGGAAAATGGTGGAAGCTAAGAGGGACCGTCCTCGGATAGGGGATGGGAGGGAACTTGTAGAGTGCAGCAGGAGTCTGGAGTTCGGGGCCTGGACCACTGTGCGAACTGGGGTAGAACTTCCAGGGAAGCTGGGTTAGCCGGGGGCGGACCGGCTCTTCTCTCACTGGGGAAGGGCATTGCTCCACCTCCTTGGTAGCTGTAACACATATACATACAACATGACAAATAGTAACAAGAATAATCAGTATACATAAAATGATAAGCTAAAAGTGACATCGAAATTTTCAGCCCGAACCACTAGAGGTGGGTAATCATAGTGATTTCCTGTGCCTCAGGCAGGTGGCGGATCCCCGAGCGTCCAGTTGCTCCCGATCGCCTTGGTATAAGACTCGCTCATCTAAAGGGGAGCATGAAGCACTAGCCGCCCAAACTCCAATCTTTGCCTAAATAGAGAGATTTAGAATGTTAAAATAAGGAGTATTGAGTGACAAGACGGTAAGAACACAATAAGAATACAGAATCACTTGAAGAAAGCTATAAAGTGGTGCTTGAATGATATGAAACGAGGCGGAAACGGACAGGCTTCTTTATAGGGGGAATGAACGTAAACTCTCTGAAAGGATCTGTGCAGCGAACCGATGTAGAGCTGGCCTTAAAAAAATCTATCCATATAAAGCTCTTGGAGCTGATCGTGTATATCCTGTAAGGGATGGGAGTACATTGAACAGCCGATGATCACACTGTTTAGGCCTCAAGGAAACATGCTCTCATCTTTCTTATGGAATTTGATCATGAATTTGCTTCTGAAGAGGCTCGGGACCAGAGGAAGGGATAAGAGCATTGGATGCTTAGGTTCCTAGGTGCTCGCACCAGCCCACCCAGTATAATAATAGTAGTCCTGTTCAAAGGCAATGACATGAATATACGATATTACATGATCTGGCTCATACAGTAGTAATCTTCACTTGGAGAAGAAATGATCCAATAAAACCACTGAAGTTGGGTAACATTAACCTGAATATAGTCAAAAAGATTAAATATTTAGGAGTGACCTTAGACGACAAACTCTCCCGGAAAGCACAATATGTGGAGAGAACAAATATAGCGATTATGGTGCGTAACCCTAAAAAACCATACGGATTTACACTATACACCGGGATAGTGAGACCTTTTCTCACCTGTTGCTGTGTATGGATCATTGCAATCAACACCAAGATCTTGCTTAATAAACTACAAAGCATACAGATTGGCATGCTTACTCATAACTACTCGTAGCGCGATGCGGAGTACACCAACGGCTGAGTTGGAATTTATACTACAACCCCTAGATATATGTATACATCAAGGGGAAGAGCTATAAGATCTTGTATATGGACAAATAGAAGCCAAACAGACAAAAAGTGTAGACTAAGTATTCAGCCATATGCAGATTAGGGCATAAAGATATTCCAACGCTTAAAATGCCCCAAGATATTGATTTTATACTTTTAAATTGTTATGTTCTAAATAATATTTCAGCAGGCAGCGTGATGAGGGCAAACTCGAAAGCCAGGTAGAACGGAACAATAAAATCTATGAGAGGAGAGAGTACGTCTTACAATCTGTGAAATAATCATTTCTCACATCAGCCATTAACACTAATTGGACTCGCTCTTAATATAAAGTTAATGTCTTGATTGATATAACATTATGAGCTTCATTATACACTTCAAACAAGAGGATAATTACAGAAATTACAAGAATATAAGAGAGCAGCGTTAATTAAAAAAATATATAAAAATAATGTGTTTAATAAAGTGATTGAATATTCAGTATTTGCAGAGGGGATTGTCAAATTACTGTGGTTAAGTAGCATCCAACATTGATCTACAAGCCACTGGAAAAAGAAAACATATTCTCAATATTATTTTAAAAAATATTCTTATTAAAAGGTATTAATATATAATTAAAAGCCGGTCAAGAGCGAGTCGGGTTACAACTTTTTCCATATTATGTTTGTGCTAGAACAACGAAACTTAGTATTTTCTGAAATAAAGGGGGTTGTCACCTTTTTTTAAAATAAGATCATTAGAGTGTGTCCACTTGTTTGCTTTTATCCTTTTTTTATACCTATATTTATGAAATCCTCATTATATTCAACAATACCCAACCCCTAAGGTTTATAATTTTTTTTTTTCCTTTGCTTAATTAAATTCATCAGTCATTTTAGTTTTTTTCAGAAATATTATTGAAGCTATGTACTACGGGCACATATGAGCTCTCTGCCTATATGTACATATGTTGAATTTTAGCGTTGTAGACTAAACAGTCGAAGATAAATAATATTATAAAAAAACAGATAGCAGTTATTGTATATTATATACAACTGGTTTTTGATTCTAAACAGCACAATTTACCATAAAAAATTATTTTAGCAAAAAGGAAATTTAATTATATATTATTATAACTAATTTAATTTTGCACACTAAATTTAATGTATCTTTAATTAAGTTGTAGAGCTAGGGCTTTTTTAATTTAATTGTTATCATTTTATTTATTTTTTCTTCTCTATATATAAGTAAATCTAATCTTTGATCTATAATACGGCGCCACCTTTATGTAATTGGAGGAATATCTTGTTGGTGGGAAAAAATTATAATAAATAAATCCAGTATCTATTGAAATGCTTAGTTTTCAAAAATTTACACACATTTTTAGAATTAAAAAAAAAAGTTATAAAGCTGTGACCAACGGACGGACACCATTAGGTTTCCATAACGATTTACTCACACTTGTCAGGTAAGGTCAGGTCAATCTCAGTTGAAGAAGATTGTGGGATCTGTCCATGCAGAAAGAAGATTTCACTGCCTTTCATATCAATTTTTAAACTAATATATTAACCCTAATAAGACTAAAGTAGCCCAGATGCAAATTTATTTATTATATTTTGATATAGATAATTGGTAAAAGTACAATAGCATGTGTTACTTTTGAAATGTATATTTTTCATTTTTTCTTCTTTTTAACATGATCATTTTTGTATATTTCTATTTCTATTTTCATTAAGTACAACATGTACTTTAAATATGTATTTGACAAACCTTTAGTTGTTATAGGTAATATTTTTGTATATTTCTATTTCTATTTTCATTAAGTACAACATGTACTTTAAATATGTATTTGACAAACCTTTAGTTGTTATAGGTAATATTTTTATGCTTAACTAATATTTATTATTATATTTTTTTTTAAATCAATATCAAGTTATTTATTCATTTTGTTTAATGATACTTAACATTTTCTGCAGAGATATTGTGAAACACTTTATAAAAAATGAAGAAAAACGTTCGTTCTTTCAAAATATTCTCTATTTCACAAAATATACATTTATTTTTTATTATGTTTAACCTATATTCAAATGTTGTACATGTGTATGTTCAATTATTGATTGTTCAATAAACTGTGTCTCCATCTTTTACTATTACTATCTTTAAAGCAAGAAATATATTTGTTTATAATATTCATTAAAATAAAGAAATGATTCTGTTTACTTACTGATAAAGTTTCCGTACCAATTAATTTAATTTGTTTTACAATTCCTTGTCTTACTCTTTCCTTTCAATTCTCTTCAAGATATTTTGTATGAGATGTATCATAAAGCACACTTCACACTAGTATCTTTTAGTAGACTTCTCATCTTCCATCTCCAACGTGTTCAAAAGATAATGTAACACTATGCACTAGGTACTGAGGTGGCTTCACGTCAGTAAAACTGAGACATCTCCGACGATATTACATTTGACCGAACGGAGCCTGACATGTGTGAATGAGGCACAGTCAAATTAACATATTTTCAATGGTAAATACAATATTTTTAATTCTCCAGCTCTACGAAAATCATAATTGCTTCATCAACATTCAGTCAAAGTCTGGAACCTGACCTAAGGGTTATATTTTTACCATTTGTTGTAGGAAACCCTAAAAATAGAAATATATTTTGAAATAACATTTTAAAAAATTTCGTCGGAGAATCACCGGCAATGTACTTCCCCAGAATGAATTAATTCATTAACTTTTTGCTCCCCCTCCAAAAGCAGTCTACCGTTTGCGCTAAAATTCAATAAATCCTCATAATAAATTTTGCATCGATAAATTCATTACATCGGTAGTTATTAGATTTTTTGAATTGAGCCCCCTTCTCTTTGGCCGATATCTCTGAAATTTGACAGGTTATGTCCTCATTGTGTTTTGATTTTAAATATGAAATTTAAATTATGAAAAACAATAGGTGTCGTCGGCAGAGGGTTCTGGATTCACATATAAAATTTCGTGTCGATACATTCATTCTATCGGAAGTTATCGTGTTCACAGACACACATATTTTTTTTCTCATATTTGGAATCTATGACATTCCGGTGACTACATAACTTTCCGTATAGTTGGGGAAGTAAAAAATAAAATTATCGAACATTTAACAAAAGTTAAAATAAACAGATTTTTTTTGCGCACTAGCTTCCTACCTTGGGGTTCTGTACTTGGTTTGAAATGGGTTACCTGAATAATAAGACGCAAAGTTGATCGAACCGCGGGTACCCTGCTAGTTACAAAATAAGATTTGATTTTACAAATTATCCCCACCTAATACGACAGTTCACCTATTATCTAGTAGACTATGAAGAACAAATTAATGCAGGATGCTGTCCTCTTTTTTAGGTTTGCTTAGATTTACTCTACTTTCTGCCCCATTCTATTATTTCTTATAATTTGCATTTATGACTTTATTAGAGAAACAGAAATATTTCAGTCTTATTAACGGAAGTAGGTTTATATTAATTGATGATGAAGCATTAATTAACCAAGATTATTAGCATCTACTCAAGGCAAATTTAATGAATCCCATTTATTTAAATTTAAAATAGCTACATATTAGATGGGCAATACTACAAGTTATAATTAATAATATGTAAATTTGATTGCAGAATGAAAGGCGGAGGGGCTAAGGGTTATGCAAGACTTTCACCTTCACAAACGGCCACCATTTTGAAAATACCACAAAATTGATCCCAGATTTATTGTGAGCTTCAAGACGGAAATATATATATACATTTTTTTTCAAGTGTACCGCAATTTCGGCTGTCCATTAATTAGATAACGCAATTTACGAAAATTGTTGACTCCCCCCCCCCCCCCCCCTCATTAACATTAAAATTAAAATTGTGGAAACTTACAATAAATAAAACAAACTTCGTTTTTTGAAATATTGTCTATTGCACAAGAAATATCAACATAAACTACCGGTTTCGGCATTACACCATCGCCAGGTTTAGTTATAAGATAATATCATCGTCAGGTTTATTTATAAGATAATATCATCGTCAGGTTTAGTTATAAGATAATATCATCGTCAGGTTTAGTTATAAGATAATATCATCGTCAGGTTTATTTATAAGATAATATCATCGTCAGGTTTAGTTATAAGATAATATCATCGTGAGGTTTATTTATAAGATAATATCATCGTCAGGTTTAGTTATAAGATAATATCATCGTCAGGTTTATTTATAAGATAATATCATCGTTAGGTTTAGCTATAAACTAGGACTATAAATCTGACGATGGTGAAATATCATCATCATAAATGCATAATTTGAGAGGGAAGAGGGGGAGATCTGTAGAAGCGTGGTTGGTATAAGACAACCACATCACATATTTTTTGGTTCTATGAGAATAGAAAATTATTTATACATAATTTGACTTTTACAATGTTTTCTTCTATTTTCCCTCTCTTTTGTTAATATTTCAGTGATTTCATTTGTTATTGATACTATTTTTTAAATTTATTTTGATTATATTTGATATTTTTTTTCTTTCTTTTTTTATTCAGGAAGTTTGATTATTTCTAGTTCAATAATTATAAAAAAAAATAAAATGTATTTTAGTTTCACACACTGTAAATTGTATAATTAGCTGTCCTTCAACTGGTAATTTATCAATTGCATTTGACAAATAATCAATTAGAAATAATTGCAATTAACAAATTATTCTCCAAAAATTACAATACAAATATATTTGCAAAAAATGAATTACACTTAAATCCATTAATTATCGATAGCTATTTTTACATTCAACAATTTAAATATAATTGTTAATTGCAATTAAATATTTGCCCAATTCTGCTTGAAGGCGATGTGAGTATTTTAAAATTAGATTTGAAATAATGAATTAAAGAAGTTACATATTTTGAAGAGTATTGAAACGAAACCTTTTTAATTCTATCTCAAGTTCTACACTATACCAACATTTTAAAAAAAAATTAAATTTTGTTGGCTTGTGTATATAGCATATAGATAAATCAAAATCTACCAAAAGTGACTTATACCAATGGATTCTCAGCGGCTCATATAAATACATTTTTAAAGGACAACATTTCAATCAGCTATCTCTTCAATCTTTTTATATATTTGCTAATTGATAAAAAATGCATATCGTAATTGAATTTATGTACTTATGCACTTTACATAAGGCGATATGGTTATCTTACAAATAAAACTGTAGATAACATAGAATATTGCTACCAAGCTAAGGTTTTCTATTGCAATCCATATTTACACAATGTTTCTTATCATTCACACATGTTCAATGTTATTTTTATTTTTACCAGACAGATATCGACGTCTATTTATCAGAACATTTTTCTTCCTTTATTTATTTATTTATGACGAAGGTGAAGGACTTGGATAACCTTAGTTGTACAGTCATGTTTCAGCGGTATTTTATTACAATATTGCTCTTCTAAAAATCCTTATTCATTCTCACCCGAATTAAATAATAAAGTCAACGCTTTCTCATAGTTTTTCTTCCCCAGGCATACAAAGAGAATCCGT
Source organism: Aradus depressus (assembly GCA_963662175.1). Classification (NCBI taxonomy): domain Eukaryota; kingdom Metazoa; phylum Arthropoda; class Insecta; order Hemiptera; family Aradidae; genus Aradus; species Aradus depressus. The sequence goes on along the minus strand of OY759218.1, from coordinate 48,201,572 downwards.
AAAAAATTCTATGAAGAGTTTTTATGTTTTTCTATTTCCAGATTTCAAATATGTAAGAAAAAATGTAAATGTGTATCTGTGAACATGATAACTCCCGATAGAATGAATGTATCGACACGAAATTTATATGTGCGACCTAAACCTCATAAGGACAACGCTTGTCGATTTTCAGCCAAATAGACCGAAGGAAAGGAGAAGTTGAGGGGAGAGGTTCAATTCAAAAACCCTGATAACTGCCGTAATGAATTTATCGACACAAAATTTACTGTGAGGATTTAGAAGCCACTATGTAAGTCAACTATTGAATATTAGAGCAAACGGTCGGCTGGTTTTGGCGAGGGAGCGAAAAGTTAATTTGATTGATAAAAACAATTAAATATAAAATTAAAAAAATTCCGCATTGATATTTTTACTGGAAAATGTATTAATTATCTGTAAATTTCTACTCTTCGAAAATAAATTTATTCTACGCTCTGAACAACCATATATCTTTTAAACTAAAAAAATAGTATCATTTTGGTTAAATTTCATAATAAAATATATATATATATATATTCAAAAGTTTATATATTTCTTTATATATTATCTTTTGAAAGGACTTACTCCCACTCGGGCCGAAAGGACGAGCTAGCTCTCTCGAGGTTGCTCCTTTTCTAGCTCTAAAACAGACTCAGCTATTAGTTTTTAGAAATAGGAAGGTTTTATTTTGTTTATTTGGCTGAGTGTGAGATAAGAGTTTTTAGAAGAGCGATATTTCAATATAATGGGTTGCTTGGATATCAAAAATGTTGCAAATGCAAAGTTGAATAATTTAAAGTTCTTTCTTTGTAATATATATTTCATTGTAATACGTTTCTAAAATGAAACTCTCATAATGAAATGTTTAGTTGAAGGTTCCAGGGTGGGGTCATGTGTGTGTGTATGGCTGCATGCAATAAGATATGCATTTTATGTAGAAACGCTTAAAGCAACGCCACGACTTGCATAGGAATAGATGCAAGTCACGAAAACCTGAGAAAATCTGTTCAAATATATATCTATTTTTTATGTAACATGGAATATGGAAATTTCCTTTGTATAAAATGAAATCAGGCTAAATATCATTATACTGAGTTTTGTAAATTTTTCCCGTTGTTGTTTCTCATTAAAATAAGGCAAATCTTATTGAAAAAAAAAAAAAAAAAAATCGACGGTGAATCATTGAAAATGTTCTTCCCAGAACGAATTAATCAGTTAGAAGGACGTGACAGACACACAGAGACATACTTTTCTTTCATATTTGGAATCTAGAGGTCGGATATATATATATATATATATATATATATATATATATATATATATATATATATATACCAAACTACATTACAATGAATTAAAATGTATTGTGCCTGTTGATGTCAGATACTCGTTAAAGAGGGGTTGGCAACATTTAGGACACCCACTGTAGAGTCGGGTTTATGACCACCAGAGAGACAAAAGAGCGCTCTGTTAGTAGGCGATATGACCTTGCAGTTAAAGCCTGGGCGTGAATCACAATAACTAACGCAATGAGTAGGTATGCTTGCATGCGTAAGTACGGTGGGTGGGGGAGGGGGGGGATGGGGGGTATGAACCCCACGAAACTCAGACGAAAAAAAAACAGAGAGGTAGACAGCTGGATGTAGTCTGAACGTTCCTCTTTGGCGTCCACATCGGTAGGTGCAGTGGCTGGTCTTCCATGAGACAAGCCCTGGGCCCCGGTCATTGTATACAGGCTGCTCCTCATTTACTGCATAGTGTTTATTTTTTTTAAATATCTTAAATATAAAAGATGGGGATACACCAATCAGGTAGAGGCGCTTCTACCGATTTGCCAATAACGCCTCTACTAGATGTATTGTGACGCGAAGAAGGTACGTGGAAGTGTCCCAGAATATTGTCAAATCAAATTAGAGACACCTCTGGAAGAAATATCCGAAAAAAGTGACCAACAATCATCCCAAAGAAGCCTAAAAAACACAAATATTTTCTTTGTTTTATTTCTCTAGTTATTTTTTTGAGTTTAAAAAAAAAACATATGTTTTTATCCTTTATCGTACTCCTCCCGACAATATTGTACTAATTGATTTATTTATACATTGATAACTGCAAATAAGTTTTTTCCTCTATTATTCTATCAAAATAATTCTCCAGTTTCTTCTTATTCTATTAAATAAATCAATTATTATTTTATTGTCGTTATAAATATTTAAAAAGATTAAGGATAAATATGGGGAAGGATAAGGGATGCAAACTAATACACATTTTTTATTATTTATTTATTTCATGCCCTAACCACCTCATCCTGTCCCTTCGCTTTTCTAGGCTCCATATAAAGTAATTTCTAAGTACAAAACCTGCCGCTCGAGGAAGCTTCTTAAAATTTTGACGATACAATAAAATGAGGAGTAACAGGCAACAAAAGGTATACACATAAAGCGGGTTGATTAATATATAATAAATGATGCCCAGGCTCTGCTACGAGAGGTTGCCCTCATTGACAGGTACCTGACTAGGATTGGCGAGGAAGACATACGAGTATGGTCTAGTCAAGTTATACATGTAGTCTACCAGACATTGACAGGTTTGTCGCGACTGGCTCATCAGTAAAGTGTCAAGACGGCAAGTATTCAACTCTAGCTTTGATCTTTATTAACGGAATGTTAGCAGCAGAGCCGTGCAGACCCTACGGCGAAGGCGTGCGAGGCACATGGGCGGCCAAATTTAAGTCCATAATAGGCGGCCGCCAGACCACTCTAATTTTTCTTTTCCTTATTTTAAATCTATCGTTGACAAAACCAAATATAGACAAGAGAAAAAGAAACCGAAACCAAGGGTAAAGCAAGATAAAATCATTTGTAGGAAAAAAAGGGAAGTCTGGGTAATGAAGAGTAGCTGCGGCAGTAGCTGCGGCAGCCTGCTTTTGTAGAGAGACTGACGGACCTTTCGTTATTATCTATCGAAAGTGATGTCTTCAATTCTATCCATATACCTACTCTACAAAACGTGCTGTAGAAAATGTTGCTTCCATTAAGCTTCTGGCCTTGCTTTGATTACAATTTACTTTTATTTAATAAATCACTATTTGTCATACATGTTTCTTGTTTTATTTGAAAAAAAAATTGACTTGTTTTCCAACTAAACTAAAAGTTGCGTTCTTGAAAAAAAATTATTATTAGGTATGTTTTTTAATATTACCTATATCAAAGTTTATTATATAAAGTACATTTTTTATGTTCATATATACAAATTTTATTACCTATTATTGTTATGCATATAGGTAATTATTATTTTTAATAGTTCATAATATAATGTTTGGAAATACAATATTGTTGTCGTTACTTATATTATTAATTTCCTTGCTCAAGTATTCATTTGGAAAATAAAATCATTAATTTATTCAAAATGTAAAGGAGAAAACATAAAAACATTTGTGTATTTTAATTGTGGAGGGGGGGGGCGTTATCGTTATTTGCAAGGGGTGGCCATTACTCGTTGCACGGCCCTGGTTAGCAGTCTACGGACCATAGAGCAACATACCCTCCTACATAGTCATATAAACAAGATAATTACTTGTCCAACTTCGCAGGGAAAAGAAGGGCACGGATTTATTTAAAAATTGAAAAATATGAATTCTCTCCTGAGATTAGTTGTGAGTAAAGTTGCCAATGTTTTTTGAGAAAAATAACGTAACTTGTCTTTGAAAGAGGAAAATAAAATGTATAATTGAAAGAAAAAAAAAAGTATTTTCAAAACTTAAGTTTTTATTGCCTTAAATACATATTCTTAAAGATTGACGTAGATAAGATAATTCTAAAAAAAAAAAAAAAAAATTTTATTGCATACTAATATCTAAGAAGAACTTGAACAAACCCTCCAGGTTTTTTTGAACAAAAATTTTAATTATTGCTTCTCACAAACCATGCTCCACTCATATTGTTTCTCTCACTCAGATTTATATTTTTGTAACTGTTTAGGTTTAATTAATTTTCTTTGGAATTACTGGTGTATCACTATCAGAATCTGAATGACTGCCATTTTAGACAATATAAAAGAAATATAATGCACTTTTAAACTGAAACCTCACTCATGCATCAAAACAACGAGAAAAAAAAGAAACCGATAGCAGCGAACTCTATTTACCTGACATTTGACGGTCCTGCCATCTTCCGTTTCGTTTAGTAATAATCAATTTAGGCGTGTACGTTCCGTTCTATTTGTCTTAGGCAATAATAAATCGTACGGAATTTACGTATAAGAGCGTTTCATTCCATGCATTATAAAGACTAGCAATAAAGTATTTTCGTATCTTTATAGATATGCAAAAGCATAAAGTACATCGACCAATAATAAAGCATGATTCTTTATTATGAAGTATGGTTGGCAACCCTGGTTGTGGGTTCGAAAGGCTGCTCCATCTATGTCATGATTAGAGATAAATACCTGGCTAGCTATTTGGGAGATGTTCCGATAGATGTCTCTCAACAACAGACACATCTCCACAATTTGTAAATAGTTTCAGATGAACAGAATCTTCTTATTTATTTGTTTGTTTTGCCAAGTTTGGAGCTAAGGAAAACTCTAAAAGACTAATGTTTATATTTGTTAATGTTACTAATTGTTTTATTTTATATAAAATTTTTATCCATTTAGTATTGTATTTTTTACTGATATACATCAGTGTTGTATTTTTTTGTGTTTTAGTATGAAGAAATGTTATCTGCTTTGTTTTATTTTAGTCCTTATTATTTAGAAATTGTTTGTATTTATGATTATGTATTGAACTGCTTGCTGTAAGAGGCTTTGCTTATGAGCAATAAAGTTAATCATTGATACATCTATAGTGAGTATCACCACTGGGTTGATACTAATGTTTACCTACTTGTTGATTTATTTTATTACATTTTTTTATTAATACTAATTGTTTTAATTTTTTTTTGTGCGTTTTTGCTTTTTGTTTTTAGAATCAGGTTATTATATTTTCTATTAGTATAAAGAAATCACTTCTATTGTTTTGCTAATTAATGTTATCTGCTTAGTTTTATTTTAGTTTAATCCTTATTATTTAAAAATTGTATTTATGATTATCGAACGCCTTGTTAAAAGATAATTCTTTATGAGCAATAAAGTTATCCATTCACGTGGGTTGATAGACAAATAAAGTATGCAATCCTATGAAAAAGTAGTCGGTGAATGAGAGACGATTTATTGTTTACTTCTCCAGCATAAATTAATGAAAATAATAAGTTTTCACTCTCCCTCTAACTACAATCGACCGATTTAATCAGAAATGTCTGAATCATAATACATTTCGTATCAATACATGCATTACATCGGCAGTTATTAGAAACATTATTTAGTTATATGTAGTTTATCAGAAATGTCACTTTAAACTTACATGTTTACTCTCATCAAGAAACTAAAACTTGTTTATTTAATATATTGTCTAATTTCACTAACTCAGTCTTATCTCTTATGCTTTTGGCTGAGGATGGTAGAAATACCGAATGTACTCCCATGTATATATAGTTAGTGAAATTAGACAATATATTAAATAAACAAGTTTTATTTTATTTTTCAAGTCCATTTGAATTATTTCACAATATCTCTGCAATAATGTCAGTTTTCATCATGAAGAAACGTTCTGATTTGCTTTTGAACCAGTTACGCGTAGGAGCTTCAACTTCTATCCAAACATGATTGATATAAGAAAGTCCTCTTCCAGTCACATCACATATATTATTTCCCCAGCTACACGAAGTTATGTAATTGGTTAGAAATTCGATGTGTGGTTTTTTCCGGAATTTCATATTTTCTGATTCCAAAAATGAAAAACCGGTTTCCTGTCCTTTGTGTGTGTTAGTAAACACGATATCTTAGTGTTTGTTGTGTAGTGTTCCAAAGAATATAGATGTTATCAATTTGGATATTGTTGGATTTTTTTCAAAGTTTTGAAATCTCATATGGGATACCTACTTAATAAGACAAAAAAAAAATCAAATTTAACTTATGTGTTTTTGGTTAGATGCAGATTTTATTTTAACTAATGGTGATGACCCTCCCAATGGTTCCGAATATTATTCAAATGTGAGAGAAAAAAAATCGTGGATGAATACCGGCAATATGCTCTCGAATATCAAACGACCGTTTTGATTTAAAATCAATAATTGACTTACACAGGGACTTCTGAATGCTCAAACTAAATTTCGTGTAGATATATTCATTATGTGGGCAGTTATTAGGATTTTTGAGTTGAGCCTTCCTGCTCTCATCCCCTCTCTTTCCGTCGACAGTTAATGTGCTCGCTTTACGGGGTTTTGAATTTACATATGAATGTTGTGTTGATACATTCATTACAACGACCGATATTCGATTCCTTGTGTTAAGTCTCCTAATCCGCCTTCCCTTTGGCCGATTTGTCTGACGATTAATTCGTTTCACTCTTATGGGGTTCTGGATACACATGTAAAATTTCGTTACGATTCATTCATTCTATTGAGAGTTATCAGATTTTTTTATTTTTATTTATAGAATCAGCGGGTCGGTAAACATGAAATTTCGGTGAAAACTCAATATCGAATTTCTGGCCAATTATATAACTTTATGACTGGGGAAGTAAACTATGATAAGAGTTGTCTTGAAATAGGTAGGTCTCGTATCTCCTCTTGTTAGGAGTTGGAGAACCTTGAAACAGACCTTACCACGCCACGTGCACACAATATTTACATAATCCATTTTAATAATCAACTCATTTACAATGTAAGTGAATTTTCACATTATTCAATATTTTCATTGTAGCAACTTGCGGTTTAACGGAAAAAATGACCTCTTTTATGCGGATTTCCATAAGATATCGGAAACACCATATTTACATCAAACATTTTCCCCTGAAAACGATTTTGGGTGTCGAAAGGCAACTGTTAAATATTAGCGCAAACGGTCGACTGGTTTTGGAGGGGGAACTAATAGTTATTTCGTTGTGGGGAAGTACATTGCCGATGATTCACCGACGACCTTTTTTTTTTCTATCACGTCATGTTCTGACGCGGGGTAACCTTTTTGGCGGAACTCGAACCTATTTTTGACATAATTTCTTAATGATACTTAATATATTTGCGGAGATGTGAAACACTTAATAAAAAATTTAAAAAATACTGTATTTGTTGAGTTGTGGCTGAAGTTAGTAGCAATACCAAAACTACTCCCATATATTTTACATGTTTTGTGAAATAGACAATATTTTTAAAAACATACTTTTTTCTTTATATTTTTTTATAGATTTCTTTGTTCCAGGTATATTTTGAGGGAACTCGAAAACTCTGGATTCTAAAGGAGAGGTGATGCAGTTCGAGGAGGTTGAAAGCGAGGGAACCAATCCAATCCCCGTCGACTGAGTGAGTAGCTTAGCCCCTCTTTATGGCTTTATGGTGTCATACTAAAATATGGTTTATGGTTATTATAATCTGAAAACTCATTATATAAATACCTCACTGACGGGGTTATAAACTGAATATGGGCTTCGGGACCTTGTTTACGTTTTGAACATTTTTCCTTCAATAAATCATATTGAAAAAAAAAAAGAAGAAAAAAAAGTTGTCCCAACCGGATCATACTCTCAGAATATTATTATATTGAATTCTACAAATGATTTTTGAAGATTAAATTGATTACTTTGGACCTGTCATATCTACACGTTTGGGGACCCCTGAAAATTTTTCCTGGTGTCCCCTTTCCCTGAAAATATTTATAAGGTAAAATGGTGTCAAGCCCCCGAATCGGGGTCGCTTTTAATTGTTTATGTTTTTACTTCCCCAGGTTTACGAAAGATAGGAGAAGTTATGTCATCGATCAGAAATTTTGATGTGAAATGTTCACCAGAATTCAATTAGTTTTTGGGTTGTGTAAGGAGATTCTTAATTCATATATAATATATTATTATTGCATCACCTCGCCCATTTATATTTTGCCTTCTCAAAAAATATCAATTAATAAAAAATTACAACTTTCTATAAATGTTGATCTTAATAAATGAATACATATAAAAATGTCTCTGGAGTAGAATAGGTACAATATAATAAATAATATATATATATATATATATGTATAAATGTATACAATAATTATTTATTAAATATATACAATAAGTAAGTTATGCAAAAAATGGTAATAATACAAAAGAAACTAAAAAGTACAACATATTATTAAATAATAAATTCAGATCGAGATCCCCCGAAACAGCATGGCAATGAGACCATCCTCATTCCTCCAATTTAATGGAAATAGAGAAGACCGCCATAGACCGCCTCGCTCTGACAGCTTTTGAGCAGCAGTGGTGGCAGACCGAGACTGGAGGGCAGGATTGGTGTCTTAATGATTTTTACATTCGATAGTTTGAAAGGCAGAATTAGCTGCAAAGGAATCGTGTTCAGGGGAACGTTTTTGGTGTTTCCGCTGGTCTTACCGACTCGGTGAGCTCATAAACTGATATCTTATGAAAATCCGCATAAGGAAAGTTTTTAAAAGGAAGATTAGGAAACGGGATTTGAGATCGTTAACAAAAGAAATTGTTTGTCATTATAGAGGTTGAGATTAGAAACATAGATTGTTGGATCGACAATTGTTCTTAAAACTGTGTATTGGAAGGACTGGATACGCTTGATGTTAGATGGCTTAATGAATTTAAGCGACGCCACAAATCGTATTCAGGGGAGCATGTTTTAAGAAAATATGGACGCATAAGCTGATTTCTGTAGTCGTGTAAGATAGTATCGACTCAGTTGAAGTTATTTTGTAAAGGCTAACTTTGCAGAAGGCCCTTGGTAGTTACAACTTTTTATATAAGTACAGCCTGGGTTTAGTAATGTTTAAATTAGCCTATAAATGTTGTCGCATTCCACCGATATTCTTGTAATGGGAAGGACTGCCTTAGAAAGTCTTGATTTATGAAGATATAAAAAGTTGCTGCATTCCCCGCTAAATCTGTCGCCATTTTGTTTTTATTTTAATATGGATACCAACCGGCTGTTTAAAAAAAAATCCGCAACACATGAATTTCTCGGGTTCTACTGATCGTAGAATTTTGAAAGATGGCTCGTTGGAAAGCTAAATAAAGGAGAACATAATATTGACTCACGACTTCACCTGTGGCGCTCCACCCACACTATCAATTCTAAATCTTATAGAAAACCTTGTAACTGAATTTAAAATTTTTTCGAAAAGAAAAGTCAGCTAATATCAAGCATATCCACCAATCCAAGAGCCTAAGAACAATTGTCGATGCTCCCTTCTATGTTTCCAACCTCACCCTCCATAATGACTTGGAAATTCATTATATTATTGATCTCATCAAGTGCTGGCCGATAAGCCTCAGCATAAGGCCATAACTGAGAAAAAAAAAAAAAAAAAAAAAAGTGCCGCTTCTTCAAATTGCATTCTAACCTTTCTTTCCTTGTCAATGCAGTTGCTCGACTTTTGTCCTCGATGACGATGGCGGTAAGTTTGAATCCTAAGAGAAACTATCTTATTTTACTTATTGTAGCTCAAAATTGTAGTTTGCATAGTGCATAGTGCATAGTGTGCATAAAATGTATTGATCTTGTCTACATCTAATTGGTTATTCAATATATATTGATATATCCGGTGATATTCCGAGGGATTTCGAGTTGCAGGTCTTCTTGTGTTTATTTTATTTCATTTTTATTGTTTGTTTTTTAAACTTAATATTTTCACTTTGTTTTGTATATGTATATTATATTGTTTTGTACATAGACCATCATCTTGTTATCGATGTATATACTTTTCTTTTACTTTTTTTTAAAATTGTACTTTATATATATATGTGCGTGTCTGTGAACACGATAACGCCCGATAAATTGAATGTATTGACACAGAATTTCATACGTGTACCCAGAACCCTCTAACGATAACACCTTTTTTTTTTCAGCCAAATCAACCAAAGGGAAGGGGGGATTAGGGGAGAAGCTTACCTCGGATTCACCGGGTTTTTGCGACGTATGAAAGCTATAGCCCCCACACTACAACTGAGTAAGAAACACTAAAAGTGAGTAAATACTAGATAGCCAAATGGCTCTCCGAGGGAATGTTTGCTTCAAAATTTACTTTTAAATTCACTTCCTTAAGAATTTTGGTATATTTACGTTAACAAAAATATATAATAATAAATTGAGTTTAAGTTGTATGTTGTTAGGTTAGGTATCACCATCAAACGTTGTAATTCACGTTTCTTTCAATTTTCTCTTTCTCTCTTTTTTTTTAAAGACAATTATAAAATAAATATTATTAGATTTTTAACTTTTCACTCTCCATGACATGGTGTTGACATTTGACCATCGATTTTTTACTGTCGAGGAAATAAGGTCGATTTACCAGACTATGTATCTCGATGTTATATTCCATGGCAAACATTGATGACTTTTTTTAGATGCTATTTCTACTATGTACTGTATTTATTCTTCTTATTATTATTATTTTTGTACTCATTTTCTATTTATTTTATTTTTATTTTTACTATAATTGTTATTACTAATGCATGTCCGACCCTGAGTTAATATCTGTTTATGTAGGTATCTAATTTCAAAGGTTTCTTGATATATACATTTTTATGACGTATCCTATTACCATGTTATGGTTTAACGGAAATAAGTATTATTATTATTTACTATACTCTATGTTGTAAAACCTTGCTAGTACTATAGTTTGCCAAAGCGGGAGCTCTCTGAGACTGTAGAACCCTGACCTTGGTAACTTGTACACGTTTTACCTCCCCTGCTTTATGAAGAGGGGAAGTTATCTAATCTGCCAAAACTCGATGTTGCGTTTTCAACGGAATTTCTTGTTTTCCGAACCCCTCATTCTAAAAATGTAAAAAAAAATCTGTCAGTGAACAGGATAACAAGGTCACTTCTCATTCATTTTTTTATTAAGACAATTTTATTTATTTATATGGCGGGGGTGCTATACCTTCTAACTACTCTCCTTGCAGTAGAACCTTCCAAGAAGTTTGCCAAAGCTGGAGCTCTCTGGAACTACGGAACCCTGACCTAGGTCACTTCTCATTCATTTTTTTATTAAGACAATTTTATTTATTTATATGGCGGGGGTGCTATACCTTCTAACTACTCTCCTTGCAGTAGAACCTTCCAAGAAGTTTGCCAACGCTGGAGCTCTTTGGAACTACGGAACCCTGACCTAGGTCACTTCTCATTCATTTTTTTATTAAGACAATTTTATTTATTTATATGGCGAGGGTGCTATACCTTCTAACTACTCTCCTTGCAGTAGAACCTTCCAAGAAGTTTGCCAAAGCTGGAGCTCTTTGGAACTACGGAACCCTGACCTAGGTCACTTCTCATTCATTTTTTTATTAAGACAATTTTATTTATTTATATGGCGGGGGTGCTATACCTTCTAACTACTCTCCTTGCAGTAGAACCTTCCAAGAAGTTTGCCAAAGCTGGAGCTCTCTGGAACTACGGAACCCTGACCTAGGTCACTTCTCATTCATTTTTTTATTAAGACAATTTTATTTATTTATATGGCGGGGGTGCTATACCTTCTAACTACTCTCCTTGCAGTAGAACCTTCCAAGAAGTTTGCCAACGCTGGAGCTCTTTGGAACTACGGAACCCTGACCTAGGTCACTTCTCATTCATTTTTTTATTAAGACAATTTTATTTATTTATATGGCGAGGGTGCTATACCTTCTAACTACTCTCCTTGCAGTAGAACCTTCCAAAAAGTTTGCCAAAGCTGGAGCTCTTTGGAACTACGGAACCCTGACCTAGGTCACTTCTCATTCATTTTTTTATTAAGACAATTTTATTTATTTATATGGCGGGGGTGCTATACCTTCTAACTACTCTCCTTGCAGTAGAACCTTCCAAGAAGTTTGCCAAAGCTGGAGCTCTCTGGAACTACGGAACCCTGACCTAGGTCACTTCTCATTCATTTTTTTATTAAGACAATTTTATTTATTTATATGGCGGGGGTGCTATACCTTCTAACTACTCTCCTTGCAGTAGAACCTTCCAAGAAGTTTGCCAAAGCTGGAGCTCTTTGGAACTACGGAACCCTGACCTAGGTCACTTCTCATTCATTTTTTTATTAAGACAATTTTATTTATTTATATGGCGGGGGTGCTATACCTTCTAACTACTCTCCTTGCAGTAGAACCTTCCAAGAAGTTTGCCAACGCTGGAGCTCTCTGGAACTACGGAACCCTGACCTAGGTCACTTCTCATTCATTTTTTTATTAAGACAATTTTATTTATTTATATGGCGGGGGTGCTATACCTTCTAACTACTCTCCTTGCAGTAGAACCTTCCAAGAAGTTTGCCAACGCTGGAGCTCTTTGGAACTACGGAACCCTGACCTAGGTCACTTCTCATTCATTTTTTTATTAAGACAATTTTATTTATTTATATGGCGAGGGTGCTATACCTTCTAACTACTCTCCTTGCAGTAGAACCTTCCAAGAAGTTTGCCAAAGCTGGAGCTCTTTGGAACTACGGAACCCTGACCTAGGTCACTTCTCATTCATTTTTTTATTAAGACAATTTTATTTATTTATATGGCGGGGGTGCTATACCTTCTAACTACTCTCCTTGCAGTAGAACCTTCCAAGAAGTTTGCCAAAGCTGGAGCTCTCTGGAACTACGGAACCCTGACCTAGGTCACTTCTCATTCATTTTTTTATTAAGACAATTTTATTTATTTATATGGCGGGGGTGCTATACCTTCTAACTACTCTCCTTGCAGTAGAACCTTCCAAGAAGTTTGCCAACGCTGGAGCTCTTTGGAACTACGGAACCCTGACCTAGGTCACTTCTCATTCATTTTTTTATTAAGACAATTTTATTTATTTATATGGCGAGGGTGCTATACCTTCTAACTACTCTCCTTGCAGTAGAACCTTCCAAAAAGTTTGCCAAAGCTGGAGCTCTTTGGAACTACGGAACCCTGACCTAGGTCACTTCTCATTCATTTTTTTATTAAGACAATTTTATTTATTTATATGGCGGGGGTGCTATACCTTCTAACTACTCTCCTTGCAGTAGAACCTTCCAAGAAGTTTGCCAAAGCTGGAGCTCTCTGGAACTACGGAACCCTGACCTAGGTCACTTCTCATTCATTTTTTTATTAAGACAATTTTATTTATTTATATGGCGGGGGTGCTATACCTTCTAACTACTCTCCTTGCAGTAGAACCTTCCAAGAAGTTTGCCAAAGCTGGAGCTCTTTGGAACTACGGAACCCTGACCTAGGTCACTTCTCATTCATTTTTTTATTAAGACAATTTTATTTATTTATATGGCGGGGGTGCTATACCTTCTAACTACTCTCCTTGCAGTAGAACCTTCCAAGAAGTTTGCCAACGCTGGAGCTCTCTGGAACTACGGAACCCTGACCTATGTCACTTCTCATTCATTTTTTTATTAAGACAATTTTATTTATTTATATGGCGGGGGTGCTATACCTTCTAACTACTCTCCTTGCAGTAGAACCTTCCAAGAAGTTTGCCAAAGCTGGAGCTCTTTGGAACTACGGAACCCTGACCTAGGTCACTTCTCATTCATTTTTTTATTAAGACAATTTTATTTATTTATATGGCGAGGGTGCTATACCTTCTAACTACTCTCCTTGCAGTAGAACCTTCCAAGAAGTTTGCCAACGCTGGAGCTCTCTGGAACTACGGAACCCTGACCTAGGTCACTTCTCATTCATTTTTCTATTAAGACAATTTTATTTATTTATATGGCGGGGGTGCTATACCTTCTAACTACTCTCCTTGCAGTAGAACCTTCCAAAAATTTGCCAACGCTGGAGCTCTCTGGAACTACGGAACCCTGACCTAGGTCACTTCTCATTCATTTTTTTATTAAGACAATTTTATTTATTTATATGGCGGGGGTGCTATACCTTCTAACTACTCTCCTTGCAGTAGAACCTTCCAAGAAGTTTGCCAACGCTGGAGCTCTCTGGAACTACGGAACCCTGACCTAGGTCACTTCTCATTCATTTTTTTATTAAGACAATTTTATTTATTTATATGGCGGGGGTGCTATACCTTCTAACTACTCTCCTTGCAGTAGAACCTTCCAAGAAGTTTGCCAACGCTGGAGCTCTCTGGAACTACGGAACCCTGACCTAGGTCACTTCTCATTCATTTTTCTATTAAGACAATTTTATTTATTTATATGGCGGGGGTGCTATACCTTCTAACTACTCTCCTTGCAGTAGAACCTTCCAAGAAGTTTGCCAACGCTGGAGCTCTCTGGAACTACGGAACCCTGACCTAGGTCACTTCTCATTCATTTTTTTATTAAGACAATTTTATTTATTTATATGGCGGGGGTGCTATACCTTCTAACTACTCTCCTTGCAGTAGAACCTTCCAAGAAGTTTGCCAACGCTGGAGCTCTCTGGAACTACGGAACCCTGACCTAGGTCACTTCTCATTCATTTTTTTATTAAGACAATTTTATTTATTTATATGGCGAGGGTGCTATACCTTCTAACTACTCTCCTTGCAGTAGAACCTTCCAAGAAGTTTGCCAACGCTGGAGCTCTCTGGAACTACGGAACCCTGACCTAGGTCACTTCTCATTCATTTTTTTATTAAGACAATTTTATTTATTTATATGGCGGGGGTGCTATACCTTCTAACTACTCTCCTTGCAGTAGAACCTTCCAAGAAGTTTGCCAACGCTGGAGCTCTCTGGAACTACGGAACCCTGACCTAGGTCACTTCTCATTCATTTTTCTATTAAAACATTTCTATTTATTTATTTAGGGGGGGGTGCTATACCTTCTAACTACTCTCCTTGCAGTAGAACCTTCCTAGTAGTTTGCCAGCGCTGCAGTTCTCTGAGACTACAGAACCCTGACCTAGACTATGCTCCTTGTAGTAGAACCTTCCTAGTAGTTTGCCAGCGCTGCAGTTCTCTGAGACTACAGAACCCTGACCTAGGTCACTTCTCATTAATTTTTCTATTAAAACATTTTTATTTATTTATTTAGGGGGGGGGGGGGGGTGCTATGTTTTCTAACTATGCTCCTTGTAGTAGAACCTTCCTAGTAGTTTGTCAGCGCTGCAGTTCTCTGAGACTACAGAACCCTGACCTAGGTCACTTCTCATCCATTTTTCTATTAAAACATTTTTATTTATTTATTTAGGGGGGGGGGGGGGGGTGCTATGTTTTCTAACTATGCTCCTTGTAGTAGAACCTTCCTAGTAGTTTGCCAGCGCTGCAGTTCTCTGAGACTACAGAACCCTGACCTTGGTCACTTCTTATTCATTTTTTTATTATGACATTTTTGTATTATTTTTTTTCTTGATCTTTTCATCTTCAGTCTTTTGTTCGGCCTATCTATTGGTGGCGGAGGCATCTGCTTATATTCAAAACACTATCAGCCTTCGGATCCATCTGTAGGCCAGATTTACATGCAGTAAAAATATACATGTTAAAATGTATGCAAATATGGGCTGAACAAATGTAAAATACACTGAAAAAAAGTCTTCGGTGAATGACCGACAATGTACTTCCCCAGTACAAATCAATAAATTACTTTTTTGCTTTCCCTCCGAAGCCAATCGAACGTTTAGGCTAAAAACCAATATTTGACTACATAGGGGCTTATGAATTGTCTTACTACATTTTTTTGTGTCTATACATTCATTACATCCGCAGCTATTAGTGTTTTTGAATTGAACTGATCCCCCTCTTCTCTTGCCTAGATTTGATGGAAAATTAATAGTTGTCGTCCTCGTGGATGCTTGAAATAACATATGAAATTTTGTAGCGTTACATTCATTACTCCTCCTAGTCCCTCCTTCTATTTGGCCGAGTTGGGTGAAAATGAATAGGCGTCGTCTTCATGTGGTTCTGGATACACATATACAATTTCAAGTTGATATATTCACATTCCATTGGGAGTAATCGTGTTCACAGTCTGAAGGGTCATAACCCAGTCTGGTGTTCAGTTTGTGAGTTTTGAGAGCCCGTATATTTTTGGCGGAACAGCGTTACGGGATTTCAAAACTATAGCATGATATTCATTTATACAGCCAGCTTCCACTAAGTTATCAACTAATTTATTACCGTAGAGAGGAAATGGGGTCAGATTTGACCGTTTTATAAACATATGTGTCATCAAGCAAAGCATTAATTTTACAGTGATAATAAGAGCGTTGCATAAGGACCCATAACTCAGTTTCTCGTGCGAGTTCGAGCGGGTATGACCTTCTGTCGGATAAGGGAACGGTCAAAGATAGACCAGGGGCTAAATGTCCCCCCGGTCAACAAGGAGATGGGGGCTTAAAATTCTACTTCCGTCCGGTCCGATCGTCAAAGGGCTTCTCAACCCCGTCCTGCTCAGGTGGAAGCAGAACTACCCGATTATCGCCTTGTGTTGTGCCCATGGGAGATTCGAGGCTTTCCCCTGATTGGGCGTGGGGTATAGGCGTGGAGTACGAGGGCCCTTTACCCACAGGAATATGAAGGAGTTGAGAGATAACATGCTCCAACCCCTTCAGGTCGTGGCAATACATTCATTACAAAGTTAGGTATTGAAGTCTTTGTGTTAAGCTTCTCCCACAATCCCCCCTTCCCTTCGGTCCATTTGGCTGAAAATCAATAGTTGTCGTCATTGGAGGGTCCTGGCTACACATATAATGTGTCGATACTTTCATTCCATCGGGAGTTATCGTGTTCACAAACAGTTAGAAATTTTTTGCATTTTTTGAATCAGGAGTTTGGAAAATATGAAATTCCGCTGAAAACTTCGCATCCAATTCCCGGCCGATTACATAACTTGCTCTCTACTTCGCATAGCTGGCTAAGTAAGAATTGAAGTCTGCGAATGTACTTGTTATTATTATGTTAGAAGGATGCCCTGCCATTTTATTATTGAAGGACTGAATCTTAGCAATTCTTGGAAGGATGTAATTAAGTTGGCTGTGAGTGGAAACAGGTTTAGTAGATCAGTCAGGACTGTCGTCCATCTTCGTAGCTTCCACCAATAACAAAACTAATCCAACATTCGTCTACGGCTCAGTAGACTTTCAAATCCCATATTGTTTATTTAAATCCCGGGATTTCGGGATCCCGAAATTTTCAATCCCGATTCCAAGGATTTCTAAGATTGGGATTCTTTTAACTTAAGTTCAATATATCTTATATTATTTACAAATAACAGTACTCTCCCACAATTTATCTAACGTTGATCGTTGATCCCACAGCTATACCAAGTATAGGGGAAGTTATGTAATCGACCAGAAATTCAAGTTTGAGCAAAATTGACTTCAAGAATATATGATCTACATAACATGGAATGAATGACCAAAAAATTGGTTGAATTTCGTCTTGGTTGAAATTCTGTTTTTATAGGGAATGCTGACACTGGCCAGTCCCCCCCCCCCCCCCCCTTCCCCCCTCATGTTTTCATATTCTGCTCTTCCTGTCCCTCATGGTCTGCCACCACTGCTAGTCAGAGGTTGGCGGAGAGAGGTAGCACGGGGGATCCCGTTGCCTCCCCTACTCAAGATCGATGTATGAAGATGGCTTCCTATTGGGTTGCTGGGGCATTTCCGAGGTTTCGAGCTGAAAGTTTATAATTTTATTATATTTGTATTGTTTATATTTTGTATCTACTTTATTTATTATTTCTTATTTATTTATCATTTATTATTTTTATTATTTATTTTTCAATCATGTATTTCTTATACATGTTCTTACACAAACATGTTCTTTTAATTGCTTAAACATTCCTTTACCGACTTTAAATATGCTAAATAAAGCCCGTTCAATTAGGTATATGAAAACAAATAAGTCAAACCTTTTTTTTTACCGTTCTCATATTTGTTTTTGGGCATTAATTTAATGAGAAAAATATTTTCATAAAGATAAAAGCGCAACGAGAATTTAAATAAATGTACAACTTAACGCACAAAACCCGATTTCAGTAGCTAAAATATTTCAATTTTTTTATTTTAATTCGAAAAATCAATTATTTTCTTCTGTTTTGTTGTTCATTAACCTCTTCTTCCTTCTTCTTTCTTGAGAAATGTTCTTTCTTCTTTTTAATTTATTTCTTCAATGACATCAACAATATAAAATGTATAACTATCTTCATACATATATAAATATTTCAGTTATTTAAACGAAAAAATGTATATTAGAGCAAAAAACGTTCGTTTCACTTCTACAAAAAAGGAAAGAAAATTACTTAATCATTATGCAACTTAACTTTCGTCTATTTTGAAAAGTTGAAATTCAAAACAAATAATTTATCAACAAATGTAATGTTATATTTAAGTACGAAAGTGTGAAATTATTAATTTAATCCACTTCAGGTTTTTAATTCCTAAAAAATAAAACATTCTTATTACCAAACTGTTATTAAAAAGTTATAAAATATAATGTCTTATATCTATGGCTTAATTGCAAGGGCAGAGCTAGAATTGTGGGCAATTATGAGAAATCTCCAGATAAAATTATGCCATTGATACAGGAAACATTTTTAAAAATCTATACACAAAAATATATTACATGTTACATATTATATTATGTGTCGGTTACTGTTCAAATAATCATATCTTGATGCCCCCTGAGTCAACGACATCCCAATTAGTAAATTTTATAAACAACCTGCACAATAGTTTCTTTTGTTCAATGGATTAAGTAAACATTTGAAAAAGATGAAGGACCCATATTATAATGACTTATTCCATACGAACTCTTGAGCTCATCCCACATGACTTACTGATTTCAATGTAAATCTTATTTTTAAAATTCCATTTGTCATATATATTTAAATTTAATTTGCCATATATTGGACCACAAAAAATGTTTTTTATTTTTGTAAAATTTGAGTTTTTCATAGAAATCTCAGGGGAATCCGTAAATTATGTAATATGTTAGATACTGGAAAAAAAAAAAAAAAATCCCCAAAACTTGAAATTGAAAAGAAATTTGAACGCATGGTGAGATGGTGGGAGTAGCCCACGTCAATGCTACGATTAAACCGTATTTCTTTCCTGACTCAAGATGGAAATTAATGAATTCGAAGGAGTTAGATCTTCGAGAAGGACTTTGTTGGTAAAATTGGCGAAATGACTGGAAGGAAGTCTATTTCCGTTGTAACTCTTGGCTGAGACCCAAACTCTATATTGTAAGTATGTAGCATTGTTTTGTAAACAGTTTATTTTCTAATGACACTTCATTATAAAGCTAGGGTGCTGCCCTTCAGTGTAGATATAGCAATATACCAATTATATCAATATTGTTTAGCAAAATATCATCAGCATAGAGAAAGTACGTAGATATGTTATAAATTTGGGAAACTAGTATAGTAAACTCTCCCTTATCCGGCGTTCTGTTAACCGGCGCGCTCCCTTATCCGGCGCTCGCAAAATGATATCAAATTTGTTAAACTACGAGCACATAATAATTCCGTAACTCACGAATCTTTTATGTATTTTTATTGTACATACATATGTACATTGTATTTATAATGAAGGGAACGCCGATTTTTTACCGATTACGATTTTTTTAACAAATAATATTTTTAGAATTTTAGATTTTGTTTTAAATATGTATGTAATTAAACGCAGATTTCAAAATATCTTTTTAATGCTTGGATAAATATATGTATGTACATATGTACGTACATATAATAAATCAATGTTCAGTATATACATCTTTGTCAATTTAATAAATGTTATCAACAAAATACATACCTACGTGTTTTATTCCTTTGTCCAAATCCATGTATTTTAACCCCTCTATTGCGGATCCCATCTGTTTAAGCCTCCCATTGCGGACAGAAAAGAGTAAGTTCAAACAAAAAATAATTCGAACGTTCACTTTTCTTCAAATTAGTTTTGAGAAAATGGGTTGTCTCTAACCTTCTCAACAATTCTGAGAAAATTATAGAAGATTTACTCTTAGTTTACAAATTCAATTTTCTATCCCTGGAAACTCCCTTAAAACAAAACAAACCCTTCTCAAAAATGTGACAGTTTGTACTTGTCTTTCGAACAGTCATACTGCCTCCGAAACCACGTCAAGTCCATCAAAAGCGCGTAATGACTCAAAACTGCCAACATTTAAAAAATAATCTAAAATTGCTTAATTTATTTAACAGTTTGAGCACAGTCATTTTTACATAATAAAGTTTTTATATACCTATATATATTTTTTTAGTATTTACATACTGTATATCAGTAACTTCGAACGTAGACTTATACATATGGTTATGCGTACCATACCCAGTCGTGTATAGTAAGAAATGTTGTATATATCGCAAAAGCGTAAATTGACTTACCTTCCTCAATTTTTGAGCGAGCATCTTCGAGGTTGGAAGCGACGAATTTAAGGATGACGTGGAGCAGGGGATATGACTCTTGTCGGTACTTGAATTCGTTGCAGAGTGCTTTAATTGAATCCCAGGCCACTTTTTGACTTTGACGCCCTACAAGTCCGTCAGAACCTGCAAATAAAAAAATAAAAGAAAACAATGGCGGGATACTCAAATTGGCTAAAAAAAATACAAAAGGAAAGAATCTTGAAAGGAAAGTTTTTTTTGAAATTCTTGAGTTTTAGACATCCGGAAATCTTTTGGAATTCCTACAAGGAACAAATAGTGGCAAAAATGGATATGAACCAAAGTTGCACCAAGGGTAGGGGGCAGAGTTGACATTGTGAGGGGCAAAGTGGAGAACCAAGTGGGGAGAGAATCAGCGGAAATGTAACAGGCTCTCCACCTCCTGCTAATGTTGTGTCCATACATCCATACATCCATTACAGTATTTGAGGTGAGGCCCCTTCCTCTCATCCTCCTTTACCCCTTTGACAGACTTTACTGAAAATTATATATATAAATATAATATATATATTATATATAGTATATAATATAGAAGAATATATTAAAATAATTGATGATAATAATAATAATAATAAATTATTTCCGTTAAACCAATACATGGTAATAGGATACGTCAAATGAATTTATACATTAAGATAGCTTATATATTAGATATATAACTACTTGAGTCTAACACATTTATGATTAGTAGTAACATAAAAACCATTAAAAAAGTAAAATGAAATTAATAAAAACTGTACAAATAAATACTTAAAAATATATGAATATATATAAAATAATAATAACAATACAAGATACGTTCATAATAAGTAGACACATTATAATAGAAATAACAATTAATAGAGTGTACAAATGAAGGACCAGGGGGTACTTTTATTTAATATTTGTATTATCATCAATTATTTTAGTTATACACTATTTACTTAACTGATATTTGTTAATTTATTGATAAATATATATTTTTTTTGTATATTTCGCTTTCTTTTTCTTTTCTTTTTTCCATATTTGCCTTTTTGTGACCTTGTGAAGGATCTTTATATTATATTTGTAATAAATGTTTGTGAATTATTTTGTTAAATAAATTTTAGGTTAGGAATATTGAATTATATTTATTTTTTATATAATTATATTTAATTATTTTTTTATATTTTTAGCGCATTCATAATTAATTGTATTAGTTTATTTAGTTATTTATATGTAGTAAGTAAGCTATTATTATAATGTAATTTTGTTTTTAATAAAGATATGCCACGGTTGGCTATGGTCATACGCTATCAGGGCAAGAGGGATTGTTTGTAAGAGGTTGTAACAAATAAACTGAATTGTGTTGTGTTGTATATAGTATTGTTTTCTTTTATTTGTTATTCTCTATTTTGTTTAATTCCCTAATAGAACAAGTACATACATGGTTCGTAACAACCTGAGGAAGGGGCCCGTGATCACCTCCAAATGTCGTTCTGAAAGAAGATTACTATATATTCTACAGAAATATATTTTATATATATAATTAAAAATATAAGTAGTATCTACCTATTTTATTAGGATGTTGATATTCATGTATCTTATATTATTAATTTTCAAAAAATATCTATATATTATGATTTAGCTAATGTGTTTGCATTCTAAGAGTTGATGTTGGTTGATTTGATTATCTGAGAGATGAAAAAACCTTGAGCACGCCGTCCTTCGGATGGGACGTTAAGAGATTGTGCCGAGAGTGTACGATGTCAGGTACTCGTCGAAGACCCTTCCTCATCCAAGGTAACTAGGCAAAATTTAGGACTCCCACTGTAGAGTCGGGCTAATGTCCACCAGAGTGACGAAGGAGCACTCTGGTAGTAGGCGATATGACCTCGTAGTTATAGCCCGAGTATGAGACAATAACTAATTATAAGCTATTTTTATGCACAAAAATGAAATATCCAATTGCTCTGTTTTTGTTTAACGGAAATAAATATTATTATTTAATATAATCCATAAACATTTTTATTTAATATTATCCAAATAAAACTGAGATTCAGCAACATTGAACCGGAGCATTCTCTCTTCTCAGCTTTGTACAACGCCAGTCCAGAGACTTTATCAACGAAAAACCGTCTATCGCGTATCAACGCGTTAGTTCGACCAATTATCGAGAACAATATGGAATCCGCCAACTAGGATATACAACAAATTGTTACATAAGCCCCTTAAAAGTGCTCATAGACGATTATATTTTAAGAAATACAGTCTATATCTACCACATGTCCTAAACTATGACAACAGCTCTCAACTATCCTCGTAAAAGTGCTCATAGAAGATTATATTTTAAGAAATACGGTCTACATCTACCACAGTCCTAAACTACGACAAGGCTCTCAACTATCCTCGTAAAAGTGCTCATAAAAGATTATATTTTAAGAAATACAGTCTATATCTACCACAGTCCTAAACTATGACAATGGCTCTCAACTATTCTCGTAACATTCACGATAGAAGAGTTATCACAAGTACTATATTTTTTCTTCGGTCAATGCCAAATTGACAACTTTTTTTTTCTCTTAGTAGGCTAATTTTCTATATTACGAGGATTACTTACAGATGTAAGGATACTTTCTACAATGCAGTAGACCTAACTTCAGTTTCAATACCCCCATTAACAGAATTACAGATGCAGCCATTGGCTCTGCCAACAAAACTGACATTGACTACCATTTTAATAGTGTAGGGTCCGCCATTTGCCTCATAAAGGCACTTCACTACACGTGAATACTAAGAGATCTATGCAATGAGTTAATCTTATTCATGCATATATGTTAATTTCTACATTTTTACTTCCCCTGTTATACGAAGTATAGGGGATGTTATGTAATCGGACAAAAATTCTACGTAGAGTTTTCAAAGAAATTTCATGTTTTTTGACTCCCTGATTCCAAAAATGAAAAAAAAAAAAAAAACTCCTGAATGTATCGAAACGAAACTTTATATGTGTATCCAGAACCCTATAGGAACGACACCTATTTATTTTGAGACAAATAGCCAAAGAGAAGAGAGGATTAGGGGAGGGCTTAACACAAAACCTCTAATAACTGTTATTATAATGAATGTTATATGTAAATTCAAAACCCCATAAGGACGACACCTACTAATTTACCGTAGAATCGGCCAAATGGAGGGGGGGTCAGAGTGGGCTCATCTCAAAAACCCTTTAAATATTTGCGACGGAGAGTAAAAAGGATGGGAGGAACTGACTTCTTTTCGTTCATCTTCACTCTCTACTTTTGAGTTGCAGCCATTTGAAACATTTTTTTAACTTTTTTGGCCTTTTTATGAGCGTATATCTCAAAAAAATCTCACTAAGCACAATCTATGGATAGGAAATCATATAAGTCTGAGAGGTGAATGTTCAGATTTTCAATTTCACAAGGAATGGCTCTTTAAAGATTTAAAATTAAAATAAAAAAGTCTGATCTGACTTTACCTCTTCTTCTTTCGAGGTCTCTCGAAGATTCAGGAACTGCGTTCGACTTTTCAGAATCAATGCTCGGATTTAGTCTATCAGAGTAAGAAAGCATACCGTCTGATGCACTCGTTCCACCTGAAACAGAATACATTTGAAAATTATCTATCTAATAACATAATTCTATTTTAAAGGTCTATTCCTTCAATGGGAACAGGAAATCTAGGCGCGGCCGTTTCTCCGCGGTATTCGTATTTGAACATTTTATTCATGTTTTACTTTCCGAGCTGTACGAAGTTATGCAATCGGTCAGAAATTCGATTTTGTTTTTGCCGGAATTTCATGTTTTCCGAACCACAGAAAAAAAAGGGCTGTGTGTGTGTGAACACGATAACTCCTGATAGAATGAATGTATCGACACGAAATGTTATATTTGTATCGAGAACCCTCTAACGACGACACATTGATTTTCAGAAAAATTGGCCAAAGGAAAGAGGGGAATTAGGGGAGAGGGTTAACAAAAAAATTTTACTAAGTGTCGTTCAAATAAATGTATCGACAAAAAATTTCATATATAAATTAAAAAAACCAAAAATATGAAACCTATTAAATTTCAGCGGCGTCAGCCGAAGAGAAAGGGAGAATCAGAGAGGCTCGACATAAAAATCTTAATAACTGCCATGTATTGAATAATAAAATCGACATAAAATGTATTATGAGGATTCAGAAGCTCCTATGTAAGCCAACTGACCACAAACAGACAAATGTTTTTTAAAAAAGTTCAAATCTGGAGGTTGAAAAACATGAAAATCCGGTTAAAACTTTATGTCAACATCCTTTTCTCGTCATTCAAAATACTCTTCCTACAGAACATATATACTGAGTCTACCTCTATGTCCAATCTGTAATTAACTGGTTATAAAAAACAGAATTACATGAGATAACTGTAGCAGTGATAAATATATAATATGGTAATTTGAATTCCTTGGTAAAAAATAAGGAGAAATTCATTATAAATATTTCCTTGCATATTTTCAGAAAAAATCCTCTTTCAGGAGAAGCGATAAACTCAGTGAGAGAACGATAGATAGGACCTCAAAAACGGAAACAATAGATGGGGCGCAAATTTTGGAATGCAAGAAAAAATGTAGGAAAAAGACAACAAGTACATCAAATTGAAGACAAGAAAAAGCAAAGTTTAGCATAATTGCTGAAATGCAATTATAAAAATAATGGAAAATTACAAACAATGAAATGAAATCACATTCGAGGAACACAGAATAATATTTTGAAGGAAAAAATGATATCATAAAATCTAAAGTATCATTTATCAACGAGGAAGTGAGGAATTTCGTTAGGATATAGGCCGGTGTTAATTCTACAATAAGAAGACTGAAACAGACGTATTAAAAAGGGCATTGAGAACAAAAAATTAATTTATTGACCAAATATATTTAACCCTTTAGTACACTCGTCGCGGCACCCCGTGCCGCAAATTTACTAAATTTGTATTTTCGCTGTGCCTATGTTTAATAACAAGCTAATCCCCACTTCTATTCTTCAATGACATGTCTATGAATGAACTCAACAAGTAGCGCATTGTTCTGATATTTTATCAGTCGGTAACAATATGTCAAAGTGGAAGGGACAACAATTGCGGCACTGTATACCGTGCTTGTGTTAAATTGTAAGTTTTTTTAAATATTTTATTTGGTATTTGTTTTCTTTATAACTAAGTATATTTTTATGTTATAGTTAATTTTTTTTCATGAACTACTAATTTATAATTAAATAATAATAATAATTAGCTGTTAATTAATTAATTTTAATTAATTAAAAAACTAAAAATAATTAATTATTAATTTTTTAGTTTTTTCGTTGTGCCTAAGACTAATTTATAATAAAAATAAACTATTTATAATTAATTATATTGTTCTTCATTTGTACTATAATAAGATGTTTTTCTTTACTTCAATATACCTATCTAATTCTTAAACATTGTTTAAAAGGTTCAATTTTTGTTACGTTTTTTTTTATACAATTTTGTATTTTTTTTTTCAATAATGTTTTTAAAAACATTGTTATGCATTCAGTACGCCTAATAATAACTTTTTGGAATTGTATGGGGTGCAAAACTGCTGAAAAACTCAATAGTGAAGCATGCGGTACTGAGTGCCGCGCGAGTGTACTAATGTAACAATGACAGGCGAGTGTACTAGAGGGCTAATATTAAATACAAAATTGAGAACGTTTTATAATACATATTTTGTTAATTATTTGTTTAATATATTAATTAAAAATTAATTATCTAAAATATTTCCTTCTAACCCTTTGAGCTCGTTACTCAACTGTATGATCAGAATAACAATTTTCTAACCGGACAGCAAGAAAAAGTCGTCTGTGAATCACTGGCGATGTACTTCCCCAGAATGAAGTATTCAATTAAATTTTCGCTGCCCCTCCAAAACCAGTAGACTCTTTGCTCTAATATTCAATAGTTGACTTACATAGGGGCTCCTAAATGCTCATACTAAATTTTGTGTCGATAAATTTATTACATCGGCAGTTATTAGGGTTTTTGAATTGAGCCCCCTCCCCTGACCCTCCTCCTCTCCTGACCCTCCCCCTCCCCTGACCCTACCCCTCCCCTGACCATCCCCCTCCCCTGACCCTCCCCCACCCCTGACCCTCCTCCTCCCCTGACCCTCCCCCTCCCCTGACCCTACCCCTCCCCTGACCCTACCCCTCCCCTGACCCTCCTCCTCCCCTGACCCTCCCCCTCCCCTGACCCTACCCCTCCCTTGACCCTCCCCCTCCCCTGACCCTCCCCCTTCCCTTCTGCCGATTCTGCTGAATATTAATAAGGGTCTTCCTTATTAGAAGTTGAATTCACATATGAAATTTTGTGTTGATACATTCATTACAACGGCAGTTAGTAGAGTTTGTGAGTTAAGCATCTCCCTAATCCCCTCTCACCTTTGGCCAATCTGGCTGAAAGTCGATAAGTGTTGTCCTTATGGGGTTTCGGTTACAAAAATAAAATTTCATGTCGATACATTTTTTCTATCGGGAGTTAACGCCTTTTACAAACAAACATACAAACAGTCATTTTTTTTTTCCATATTTGGAATCTAGAAGTCGGAAAACATGAAATTCCGTGACCGATTACATAACTTCTCTATTACTTCATCTAGCTGGGGAAGTAATGTTCTATTGAACCGTCTCACACGTAAGATAGTGTTGAAAAAATTTAAGTCACTGACTCTCAGTGCGACATCTTCTATAAGTGAAATGAGCGGATATTGCCCTGAAACTTGAAAAAGAAATAAATAAAAAAGTACTGAAAGTTTTTATGACAGTCCATGCATATTAACAGGGCCAGGCTTATGGGCGAAGCAGGTATAAATATAAAGAGGTTTGAAAAATCCAGTTTCAGAAAATAAAAATAATCCCAACCGGTTAAGTACGGCAATATAAAGTTAATTTAGTGCAGATGTAGCCTGACGAATTCATTTATGGGGAATGGCGGTCACTTGCCAAGGTTTAACCCATTTCAGTTTCTCAACGAGGTTCATCATTTTCATTTGAATTTTCGAACTGCCTATTAAGTAAGTTAAGTTATTCGAAAAATTTCATGGAACAATCAATATCGAATTGGGAATAGGTCTCGATACCTTGCCAGGATTTGAATGCCGACCTAGGCAGTAACCTGTCTATAGATCTAAGTCATCCAATGTCAAGTGGGCCACCTCAAAAAAACTTGTCTCTGAATCATCGGCAATGTACTTCCCCAAAACGAATTAATCAATTAACTTTTCGCTCCCCTCTCAAAGCAGTCGACCATTTGGGCTAATAACCCATAGGTGACATACATAGGGGCTTCTTATCATCATACTAAATTTTGTGTCGATATTTATTACGTCTGCAGTTATTAGGGTTGAGTTGAGCCCCCTCCCCTAAATCCCTTCAGCCAATATTATTATTATATGTTTTATTATTATTAAGTCTTTATTTATTTATAAATAAAATACACATATACAAATAATTCGAAAATCAAAAATCTTACACCAAGGACGACCTCTTGGTCAGATGACCGTCAGAGTGTAGTCATAATTTACAAATACCTAATGAAAAAATTAAGTAGGTACATCTATCACTTAGCGTTCAAGTATAGGACAACAAAATACAATTACAACTTGTTTAAAAATCAGATTATACCTTCTCCTAAGTACATAATACATTTAAGTTACAAACAAGAAAAGATCTTATCAATACAAATATATATCTTTCACCTTTAAAATTCAAATCAAATAACCATAATCTTCTGGTTCAGTATAATAATATTAATTTCAGATATTAATTGTGAATCATAAAATTTGAGCCTAGTTATAATAAATGTTATAAAATGATAATAAATATTAATACGACTTAAAAAGATTAATAAATGATAAATAATAATAGGATTAAAAAGTAATAAGTAATATTATATATAATATTAGGAAAAATAGAAAATTAGAGAGAATTTTCCTTCAGCCAATATCGCTGAGCATTAATAAGTATCGATCGGTCTTATGGGGTTTTGAATTTACATATGAAATGTTGGTGTCGTCGAGGTTCTGGACACATATATAAAGTTTTGTGTCGATAAATTCATTCTATCGGGAATTATCGTGTTTACAGACACACAAGCAGAGGATCGGAGGAACTGAAAATCAAATTTCAGACCAATTACATAACTTCCCCTATACTTCGTAACTGGGGAAGTAAAAATATTTTCTGATTTGGCTCAAAGTTGCTCTACATGTAGGTTTCATTGATTGAATTACAAGCTTGAAAACATGACCGACATGAGAGCACCGCTAGCTCAGAGGTTGCCTGCTTGCCTACTGAGCTCAAGATCGCGGGTTCGAAACCCCGCCGAAGCCCTAAGATGTTTTAATCGAGGTAAAATAACCTTGAGCACGTCGTCCTTCGGATGGGACGTTTGTACGATGTCAGATACTCTACCCTAGGCAACTAAACCTAGGTAGGCAAAAGTTTGGACTCCCACAGTAGATCGGGCTCATGTCCACCAGAGTGACGAAAGGGCTCTCTAGTAGTAGGCGATCTCATAGTTAAAGCTGGGCATGAGTCATAACAACTAACTGAAATGTTTCATCTTTATCTCAATTATATACATTAATATGGAAGGTTGAATTTTTAAACTTTTATTTTTAAACTTTTCAGAGTCCTTCATCCTCAATGAATATTTGAAATTTGAGATATATATAATTAAGATATTAATTTATAATCATAATATATAACAACTATCTCTCAATATCGAATCGTTGACCGATTACACTATGCTACGTATAGCTGGGAAGGGAAAACGCAAGTTATGTCTCACTGTCACTAATCAGAGAGCAAAAGAAAAGGTGTGTCGGCATAAAATATGTTGATATTTTAGAAGGGAGTGTAAAGGAATTGAATACCCTGCTCTGAGGATTACTGAAGTTATTTTACGAGGAAGGACTGGCAGACCGAAAAGCTGTAAAAATGTTCAAAATGGTTGGGAAGGTCTTTTGGTTGGGTGAGTTCTCGTGGAAAACCCATAAACACCACTGACCGAACCCAATGGTGTAACTAACTGGCGGGAGGGGGGGGGGGGGGGGGGAAGAGGGCGCCGGTAGCCGGCTGGGACCCTTAGGTGGTGCCAAAAGTTTGAGCCCGCCGTCCTTCGGAGGGGACGTTAAATTGCGTTCTCGAGCTTGTGCGACATGAATACTCGTTAAATTAATTCTGGATAGGCAAAATTTAGGACTCCCACTTACTCCCAGTGAGTCTTCCCAGTAGTGTGTCCAGAAAAGGGATAAGAACATTGAGTTCTCAGGTCCGTAGATGTCCTAACCCCATACCTAACTATATAGGTGAAGGGGGGGGATTGCCATGGGGGGATGCCATACCTTCCAAAACGATGTCCGCTCTCTAGGCCTCCTACTTGACAAGCGACTAACATGGAAAGAAACGAACTGTGACTAAGATTAGTAGACAAAAGATCTAAATTAAATTTAAATACAACGCAGTGTTGAAACCGATGTGAACTGATGGACTTGAACTCTGGGTTCTGCCAAGGTTTTCAATCTCCAGTCCCTTCAATCCAAAATCCTTCGTAGAATAGCCAATGCTCCTTATTATGTTTCCAACAAAACCCTCCATACAATCCTCACTATTCCCTCCGTTACTTAAGTAGCTAAATCTAGGTACAAAAATTTATTTTCCTCCCTGAGTTCCCATAGTCATCCTTTTGTCTGTGGCACACTTCCCCAACTACGCCTTAAGCGCCAATGGCCTAGAGACCTTAGTAGCAGCAGTGACAGTGAGGTATGAAGTGCCTAGAGAGTGTCACCACTGGGTGATTTCTCCCCTCCTGACATTTTTACAATGCCATATTTTACTGTTTTAGCAAATTTGCTTGTTGTATATATTATTTATACAGTTGTGAATATCTATTTGTAAATTAAAAAAAAAAAAAAAATTATGATCTATTATGTTTGCCGTTTCGAGGTCATATGCAAAGATGGTGCACCTCGATATGTCTATTTTTAATTTTCTTGGTGGCTGTGGGGCCTCCAAGGAAAAATTCTGACCAAGACAGCATATGGCATGGCACCGATTAGCAAGTTGTTACATTCAGAATACCGTAAATGGGGAAACCGGTTCATCTTCATTTACATTTAAAGTGCATCATTAAATGTTAAAACGAAAAATGCAAGACGATCCTTAAACAAAATTCTGAAGTAGATAGTGAAGTTAAAATGTTAAAATTGCAGTTCATATTAAAAATGAAATCAATGTTTTTCTCCCTCAGGACACCTCCGATTCTCAAGGCACAATGGGATAGTTCTCAGAGGACGCCGGTAGCTCTTGATTGAATTTTAATTTTTACTTTCCCAGCTATACGAAGTACGGGGAAGTTATGTAATCGGTCAAAAACTCGATGCGGTGTTTTCAACGAAATTTCAGAATTTCCGACCTTCTGCTCCCACAAGTGAAAAAAAAGTCTGTCTGTCTGTGTCTGTGAACACGATAACCCCCGATAGAATGAATGGATCGAACGAAATTTTATATTTGTGACCAGAACCCTCTAAGGACACCTATTGATTTTCAGTCAAATCATATCACAAATCAAATCACATGAAATTTCACATTTAAATTCAAAACCCCATAAGAATGGTACTTATACGGGGGGGTTCAGAGGAGGGGCTCAACGCAAAAACCCAAATAACTCCCGACGTAGTATTGACATGAAATTTTATATTCAAATTCAAAATCCCATAAGGACAGCACCTTTTATGTTGAGAAGGGGGGATCAGAAGATCAACTCAAAAACCTAAATAACTGCCGATGTAAGAATTTATCGACACGAAATTTGATATCAAACGGTGGCCTCTTGTTTGGGAGAGGCAGAGAAATGTTAATTAAATACTTCGCTCTGGGGAAGTACATTGACGGTGATTCATCGATGACTTTTTTTATAGATTATTTGACCAATGTTGCTAATTTTATGTGATGCGTTTGTGATTTACGTTGGAGCCAGATGATGCCAAAAAACTCAAAACCGGTTGTGAATTAAACCCCCTTTTTTTAGAGGAAGACAATCACTTTTATTCACCTTATACTTTCTCATTCCTTTATTCATCTTACACTTTCTCATTCCTTTATTCACCTTATACTTTCTCATTCCTTTATTTATTTCCTACGTTCTTATTCTTATAGGAACGCACATCCCAGAATAAATATTATTACTTTCTACCTGTAGTATATGGAAGTATTGTAATAATGCAAAAATTTGAGTTCTAGGTTTCAACGGATTTAAAGTTTCAAGGTCCCCTGAATATGTTTTGACTATTTTCGCGATGATGTCTGTCTGTTCGTGTATGTGAATGGATAGTTGTGAGCGCTCTACCGCAAAAACCATTGCAGCTTTGAACTTGATATTTGGAATGAAAGAGTCTCATGGGCTGGACTATGATTAGATTTTGGCCGAAATCTGAAAATTGAGACCACTTTACTCCAGGGCCAAAGTACATTTTAATAGTTACCTATTATGTTTATGACAACCAAAAATATTTTCAAGTAATAGTTGTAGAGAAAACTAAAGCACATATTTTACGTGAAATACGAGTTTCTGTAGGTCGTCCGGTTTTTGAGATATATGTCGAAAACCGTCCTGAAATGTAGTTATGAAACATATATTTTTAGACGTTTCCTTGTTTTACCCGAAAACAGTTAGTCCTATCGAAAAATTGGTCCTTATAAACAATGTTCCTTATTAAATTTCCAATCGCTAATAGTTCATAAATTTGAGATAGGATCAATACGACAAAAGTTATAGCGTCTCAAAGAATAAAAAATAAACTTCTGTAAGAAATATTTCAAGATATTATTTAAATTGTATCATCGAGCAACGAATTATAAAATATTTTTTTATTATTGGTAGTTTTTGTGAAAAATTATAAAGAATAAGAAAAAATAAAATATATGTGATGTGGCCGTGACAGGACTTTCTTATACGAATCACGCTTACAAATCACTTTCTCTCCCCCTCCCTCTTCTCAAAATAATTTCATACTGGTTACAAAAAAGTCATTCTCAGAGTTACGCTGTACAATGAAACAAAAAAATATCACTGACGCCAACTCATTACTTTAATGTAACCAGTAATGCCAGTATGAAATGATTTTAAAAATGGGGGGAGAGAGTGATCTATAAGCGTGGTTGGTACATATACCACATCAGATATCTTTTCATTTCATACGAGTGAAAGTAAGAGATAAACAGAAAAGGGAGAGAGGGGGGGAGGAATGGAGGGGAGAGATGTGAGTGCCGAAAAGTGACCTTGAAGACAGCTATCAGAAGGACAGGAACCTTGAGTTGCTTCTGTAGGCCGGGAGGTCAGTGAACCGACATGTGTCGTCAACCCCACTGCCACATTACCTGACTTCCATCTCATCTCCATCAACCATCACCGTGGCCCAACCTCTTTATTAGTAACACTTTACTTCATGAGGTATAGAGGACGTTATGTAATCAATGTTTTCCAAAGTCGTCAGTGAAACTTCCCCAACACAAAGTGATCAATGAAGTTTTCACTCTCCCTCCCAACCCAATCGACCATTTGTACTAAAACTTGATATTGGACTTCTGAATCCTCATACTAAATTTTGTGTCGATATATTCATTACATCGACAGTTATGGGAATTTTTGAGTTGAGCCCCCTCTGATCCCGCCCTCCCCTTCAGCTGATTCCGCTGAAAATTAATAAGGGTCTTCCTTACAGGTCCCTGAATTTACATATGAAATTTTGTGCTAATACATTCATTATAAAGGCAGTTATTGGAGTATTTGAGTTAAACCTCTCCTCCAATCCCTCCTTCCCTTTGGCCGATTTGGCTGAAAATCATTAGGTTCAATAGGTACAATAAAATCCTTAGTGGGTTCTGGATACACTTTTAAAATTTCGTATCAATACATTAATTTTATCGGGAATCATCATGTTCAAAAACACATGCAAACAGATTTATTTTTTTTTTATTTTTGGATTCAGGAGGTCGGAAAACATGAAATTCCGTTGAAAACAGCAACGAATTTCTGACCGATTACATAACTTCCCCTATACGCTGTCTGTTAGCTGTAAACAAGATAACTCCCGATAATAAATGAGAGTACTCCCCCCCCCTTATCTTAACCCAAAAAATCCAATAACTGTCAATGTAATGGAATTCAAAATCCCATAAAAACGACATCTATTAATTTCCTGCGAAATCGGCCGAAGGGAAAAAAGGGGATCAGAGGAGGGGCTCAACTCTAGAACCATAATAACTAGATTTAATGAATGCATCGACATGAAATTTAGATTGAGCATTCAGATGTCCCTGGTGAGTCAACTATAGTTTTTTTTGTCAAAACGGTTGGTTTTAGAGAGACAGCGAAATTCGTGGTGGGGAAGTACATTACCGGTGAGTGACCGACGACTTTTTTTTGTTGCTACGCAGAAAGAGCATTTTCTTCGCTCAAGAGCATAAAATACACAGTTGTGAAGTTCGATGTTATTAAATGGGTAAGCTTCAGTGAATATGCACATGAAATAGATGTTACTACAGACAAAATCATAAAAGTCTTAACAACTTTTTCAGGCTGAACTTTAATTTATAAATTATGAAAATTCATAAATGTAATTTATAATTTATGCAAAATAAGAAATGTTCTTCAGAGTTTAAACTGTGAAGAACATTTTAAGAAAATACTAACAGGTATTTGACTGTCACAATAACAGTATGTCACAACGATATTCTAAGAGAAAGAATACACACTCTACTTGTCAATATTTAACTATGTATGTTGGTCAAAATTACAGTGTAATTTTGACGTTGAGCACGTCGTCCTTCGTAGATGCGGTTTCGAGCCTGTGCCGTTGTAAGGTAAATAAACCTGGGTTGGCAAAATTTAGGATTCTCACGCTAGAGTCGGGCTTGCTCGTTCCTCCCCCATGTGTGTCTTCCACGAAACAGGTCCCAATGGAAATGTGGTTCCTGGTCATCTGGTTCATTACGGGACATGGACCGTTCAATGACAGACTGGCTGGGTTTGGTGTATCCAACACCAACAGGTGTGCATGCGGCGAGGCTGAAACCTCCAGTCATGTACGTCGATTCAGTAGAATGTTCTCGGACCAGGACACCTACGAGGCTCTCAAGAACTTTTCGAGACGTGTGTTCGAAAGGCGGAGAGAGCTTTGCCCGAAAGTCATCTAATTATCTGTACATAGTAGAAAGTAGTATATAAGGGTGGTAGTTTTTCTTCTGTAAATAGTTAGGTTGCAAAGAACAAAACACTTCATATATTACATATTAATATCATCATTATTGTCATCATCATCCCTCACCATCACCAGGACGCACGCACATGAATCACTATTACCACCCATGCTGGTATTATAGCCAGCATCAACACACCATTAAGAACATTGCACTATCAACACCATGTTATCATTCATCACCACTCAAGGTACGGGTACCATCCCCTACTTTTTAAGCTGCTTATTTCCACGCTCATCTCAGCTATACGAAGAGTAGAGGAAGTTATGTAATTCGTCAAAAATTCGATGCGGAGTTTTCAACGGAATTTCGTGTTTTCCGACCTCTAGATTCGAAATATGAAAAAAAAAAGTCTCCCTGTATGGATGTATGTCTGTGAAACGATAACTCCCGATAGAATGAATTTAACGTCACGAAGTTTGATATGTGAATCCAGAATCCTCTAACGACCTCTTCTATTGATTTTAGCCACATCGACCAAAGAAAGCGGGGATTAGGGGGAGGTTTAACACAAAAACTCTAATAACTGCCAATAGAATGAATGTTTTGTGACATATCCGGTATACAATGTATATAATGGAAATAAACCTGATTGATTTCATTTGTATCAACTCAACATTTCATACGTGTAACCAGACTCTAAGAGAAGAACACCTATCGATTTTCAGCCAAATCGGCTAAAGAAAATGGGGAGATTAGGGGAGAGGCTTAACTTAAAAACACCAATAATTTCAGTTGTAATGAAACCTCATAAGAACGACACACATTAGTTTTCAGCTGAATCGGCAGAAGGAAAGGGGCGATCAGGGGGATACCAACTCAAAAGCCCCAACAACTGAACATGTAATGAATTAATCGTCATGAAATTTCATATTTGCAGTGAAACCCTAATGAGGACATAACCCGTCAAATTTCAGCGATAAAGGCCGAAGAGAAGGGGCGATTCAGGGGAGAGCGCTCAACTCAAAAACCCTAAAAACTGCCAATGTAATGAATTTATCGATATGAAATTTAATAGAAGGATTTAGGAGCCCTAAGTCCATTATTGAAAGTTAGTTCAAACTAAGTTAATTGATTAATTCGTTCTTGTGAAGTACACAGCGGGTGATTCACCGACGTCTTATTTTATTCATGTATCCCTAATTGGGTAGCACCACACACCCATGGAGCCGCTTATGTTTCCAGCACCTAAAAGTGTTAGTCTTTTTTGGAGCAGGTATTTTTTACTAAGTTAGTTCTGGAGCCATAC
The DNA here is from genome assembly GCA_963662175.1 of Aradus depressus. Taxonomy (NCBI): domain Eukaryota; kingdom Metazoa; phylum Arthropoda; class Insecta; order Hemiptera; family Aradidae; genus Aradus; species Aradus depressus. The sequence goes on along the minus strand of OY759218.1, from coordinate 48,165,602 downwards.
AAGGAACAATAACGAGTTGTCAAGAACGTACTGGGGTACAGTTCAGCATAATAAATTCGTTCATTTACTTTGGTAACAATACTAACAGGTAATAGTAAAATAGACAACTTCCAATTTGCTCTAGGTCCCCGAGACCTCGGCCAAGGTGCTATTTCGGTACCTCTGCCAGAAGAAGCTAGACCTACTGAGTGAGTCAAGGTCAGGAGAACGCTTGCTATCAGTGCACTGTCTGGTGCAGCGTTCAGGTTGTCGGCCTGTCAAGGTCCCCTAGATCTTGGTCAAGGCTCTATTTCGGCACCTCTCCTATAAGTAGCTGAGACCTGCTAGGTGATTCCAAATCTGAAGAAGGTTGCTGTCGGTGCATTTACTGGTGCAGCGCACAGGTTGACGTTCTAAATCCCGGTCCCAAGGTCCCATTTCGACCCTTTATTTCGGTACCTAAGTATCTGAGACCTGCTGAGTGAGTCAAGACATGGAGAACGCTTGCGTTCAGTGTCTTAGTCGTTATACATCGTAGCAACTTAGTTTACAAGCTCAATTCTTGGGAATAACCTTCCTCTAGGGTTTGGAGGTCCAACCGTTCTTTTCCATCACTGATCTGGATGACTTTATGAAGAGGCTTACAGATAACTTGAAAAACAGGATCAGAGCCAATTCACTAATATGGCTTAGTTGGCTCGGCGCCCTCTCCTGAATAGAATCGTCAAACATGTTGCTGTTAAAAAAAGGCTTATCATAGCCGGAGTGGTTTTTTCAATGTCGCTTTTTCTTACTTGCATCATTTGTGTTTCCGAGCGTTCACGAACAAAAAAAAAAAGTCAAGATTGTTAAATGTGAGTCCAAGTGAAGGTTGGAATGTAAACATTTTAATTAGTGACTCCATTTGGTTGGGGATCACATCTGGAATTTTGTTCACAGAGACATTTCACTTCCCCTCCTTTACAAAGTAGGTAATGAGAGAGTTATGTAATCCTTGAAACATTCTATATCTTCACTGCAATTTAAGGTTTTTCGGCCGGCTGAAAGAAAAAAAAAATCAGGACCGGAAGGTAAAAATAAGGAAAAACTTCCCATAAACATGTCTTCAGACTCTCTTAAGAAGTTACAGCCAAAAAAAATAATTTGTCAAAATATCTCCTGTAATAAGGGTTGAAAGATTTTTTGCTAGTATAGTTGTCAGAGCTGTGGGGTTCCCAAAACATAAAATGATTGCTAGCACTTTTACGGTTGATCTTATATTTACGAAACTTTCAGGGTTATTTAAGGATGGGCCAATTTGGGTTATAAGCTATGTGGCAGCTCAACATTTGGAACGCGGGAGGGGATTGTGGGGTTCCCAAGACATAAAATGCTGGCTGTTTAATGATCGGAATTTCACATTATTTCACATATTTCCTTATAAGCTTTTTAATCTTTACCCGGAGATCGCATACAACCTAATGCCGAGGAGAGCAGGTAAGCGATTTATCACATCATTGTCAAATGTTAGCATATTTCTAGAATCATCTAGCTTGCAGTTATTGACCGGGGAAAGTAACGATCCTAACCTGCTTTAAGTTACCAACGGAGAACGCCGGGTTTTTTGGGGTTCCGTTCGCCAAATCGTCGGGGAAAAGGGTCTAACCTAACTGTTAGGTAATTAAAAATGAAAACAAATTAAATAATAATCTGTGGCTGTGGTCGGCTAGGAGCGCCCGCCTCCGACCATTGGCGGCCACCCCCAGCCCACCTTAATTTTCTTGGTGGCGCGCCGAGAGAGCTCGGGATAAATGTGGGGTATGGGGGGCGACCAGGGGCTTTGTTTTATTTTTTCTCAGCCAGGAGGCGACAAATCGGCAGAACACGGGGTAGCCGGTTTCCGTCAGCAGTATCTGGTCACCGGATAACCTGCTAGTCATATAAAATTACGTGTCAATATATTCAATTAGAGTTATTAGGGTTGTAGAACTAAACCCCCTCTCCTCTGATCCCTTTCCCCGTTTCCCATTGGTCGATTTGGCTGAAAATCAATAAGTGTCTTCCCTAATGGGGCTTTGGATACACACATAAAATTAAAATTTTTATTTTTTTATTATATATAATTATTTTTTATTTATATTTATTCTATCGGGAGTTATTACATTCATATACAAGAATTGTTATTGGATTTTAGGCAATCAGAAAATTGAATTCCGGTGAAAACTCAACATATAATTTCTGACAGATAACATAACTTCCCCTATACTTTGAATAACTGGGGAGTAATAAGCAAACTGTACAAAAAATTTTTGGTACATTGAAAAAGAATAGCTACTTTATTGTGAACACAAGATAACAATGTTGGCGCATGAATCCTTTTTGATAACCGTTTTTGATAAACCAGAGCTCCTTTGACCTCTCCTAATTGGATTATTGTGCATAAAATTAAAGAAAGAAAATGCAATTTCATATCATTGAATGACATCATTGGAGAGCCGTTTGCACCAAGGTAGTGTGCTTGTCTACTGCTCAAGATAGACAATTCGAACAGCCGAGGGTTTTTTTAAATTGGGAAGAAAAAAAAAATCTTGTACACGCCATCTTAAATGGCGGTGGCTGCACGACGTCAGATATTTGTTAAAGACTCACTGCTCTAATTAAACTTTGGACTCCCACAGTTAAGTCGGGCTCGCCTCCACCAGAGCGACGAAAGAGAGCTATGGATACTAAGCGATATATCCTAACAATTTAAGCCCGAGCTTGAGACATAAAAACAAATGGCATACATTCTCTTGACGTTGAAATACGTCTTTCTCAGAAGGCTTTCGGTAGCACGGATGCAACGAAAACTTGTCATACTTAGAATGCTTATATCTTCGGAACTAATAGTCATAAAGTAATAAATAATACATCATTAGACAGCTCATAGCCTCATTTAAAACAATAAAAATTTCGACGCTTCACACCTTAATCCTACGTAGCGTTAGAAAGTCTGAATTTCGCGCGATTTTTGATTCGCCGCACGTCGATTCAAGGTTGATAACTAGAGAATAAATAATGATAGCGATGATCTCAGCCCCGCATTCCCTAGCTGACGGTCACAGCTAACTGACGTATGTGATAAACCGAAATAAAGTGGATTTAAAATTAAATATCTATATAATATATTATTACAGCATCATCTCCCATTTATTTTTTGCCATCTCAAGAAGCCCTCCCATCTTCAATCAATCTATATTAATAAAGCTGAAACGGGGTGTGTTTGTTTGTTTGTTTGTTTGTATTTTTGTTCCAGCATCACGTCCAAACGGCTGGACGGATTTTTATGAAACTTCCCATGTAGCATTCTTTTGAACCCGATTGAATAATAGGCTATGTGGCGTCCCAAAATTTTGATCGGGAGGGGGGGTTGTAAGGGGGGCCTAAGTATATAAATAGTGCTAACTCATTAACTAATGGTCGAATTGTCATGAAATTTCACATGTAGTATTTTTAAAAGCCAAAAAGGAAAAAAAGGTGTGTGGCGTCCCAAAGTTTTGAACGGGAGGGGAGGTTGTGGGGGGGGCCTAAGTATAAATATAGAGCTAACTCATTAACTAATGGGGGAATTGTCATGAAATTTCACATGTAGTATTCCTGAAGGCCAAATAGAAAAATAAGGTGTGTGGCGTCCCAAAAATTTGAACGGGAGGGGGGGTTGTGCGGATAGGCCTAACTATAAATATAGTGCTTAAATCTTTAACGGTTGGTCGGATTGTCACGTAATTTCACATGTAGAATTCCTGAAGGCCAAATAGAAAAAAAAAGTTGTGCGGCGTCCCATAATCTTGAACTGAACAGGGGGGGTTGTGGGGAGGGCTTAAGTATAAATATAGAGCTAGCTCATTAACGGTTGGTCGTATTGTCACGAAATTTCACATGTAGTATTGTAGTATTGAATAATAGGCTATGTCGCGTCCCAAAATTTTGAACGGGAGGGGCGTTGTAGGGGGGGCCTAAGTATAAATATAGTGCTAGCTCATTAACGGTTGGTCATATAGTCACGAAATTTCACATTTAGTATTCCTGAAGGCCAAATAGAAAAATAAGGTGTGTGGCGTCCCAAAAATTTGAACGGGAGGAGGGGTTGTGGGAAGGGGGGGGGCTAAGTATAAATATAGAGCTAGCTCATTACCGGTTGGTCGTATTGTCACGAAATTTCACATGTAGTATTGTAGTATTGAATAATAGGCTATGTCGCATCCCAAAATTTTAAACGGGAGGGGGGTAGTAGGGGGGGCCTAAGTATAAATATAGTGCTAGCTCATTAACGGTTGGTCATATTGTCACGAAATTTCACATTTAGTATTCCTGAAGGCCAAATAGAAAAATAAGGTGTGTGGCGTCCCAAAAATTTGAACGGGAGGGGGGGTTGTGGTGGGGGCTAAGTATAATTATAGTGCTAACACTTTTGGCTAAGCATAAAAATAATGCTGAATGATTAAAGGGTAATCGGATTATCATGAATTTCACATGTAGTACTAGTAACTATGTATTCGCTGTGGGGTTCACTGTTGCAAGACATTTACTAGCTGTGGTCACAAACGTTCTTAAGTACGCACTGGCTAGGACGTCCAGCGATGCTAAGTATTCACTAGCTGTGGTTTCCGCCTTTGAAAGGCGCATACTAGTGTGGTGCCCAGGGGTCCTAAAAACTTACTAGCGTTACTACAGTTGAAGGACTATAAGCCTTATTCCGTATGAATAATTGAAAATTATAACATCATGAATGTACTGTCGAGGAACTGAATAGCCTTATAGGAGATATTGGGAGAAAAGTCAAAGTTACCCGGGCAACGCCGGGTATTACTGCTAGTGTATATAATAAATTTGTTCTTTATGTTAACTGTTCCTTCTGGCAATCAGAATCTCGAGTTTTGACTACTTAGGTGTTTAAATATAGAAGTCAACTCAATAAATATGTTCTATAAAAGGAAGGTTCTGATTGATAGAAGGAATAGTTAACATAAAGAATATATGTATTATAGTTAATTAATTATTATGACGCATGCCCGGGCTTTAACTACAAGCTCGTATCGCCTACTACCAGAGGGCTCCTTCATCGCTCTGGTGAACTTGTGCCCCGACTCTACTATCGCTTGACATCCGAAGGACGGCGTGCTCAAGTTTCACCTCCCAGGTAAAATAAACTAAGGACCTCGGTTGGGTTTCGAACCCGCTAACTTGAGCTCAGTAAGCAAACAGGCATACCACTGAGCTACCGACGCCTTCACATGTATCATAGATACTGATGATAGGAGTGCTTAGCTGGGGAAGTAAAAACGTAAACAATCATAAGTGACCCCAATTCAGGGGCATACTTGACACCATTTTAAATTATAAATATTTTCAGGGATTTTTAGGTCACATATTCCTTCTATCAATCAGAATATTTTTTTATATAACATATTTATTGAGTCGACTTCTATAAATTAAATGTGTATTTTCTCCAGTTTATTTCGTTATATTTACTTGTAATATCAATTAATTTTCAATACAAATATTTATTATTCATTTATTATTTACATGCTTTCGCGCAATCGGTACTAGTACTGTACCAGTAAGGATATAAATTAGATATATACCTATTATACTCAAGTAGAAACAAAATATACTTATTATGGATATAAAATATGCTGAACTAGCAAAATAAATAATATATATATATTATTTTTTTATTGGAAAATGGAATTCTTCCGTTTTATTTATTTTATATAATTGTAATTGTAAATCATTAAATTGTTTTCTAGACGATATGTTGGACCATGACCAGATGCGGCTGTTATATATATATAACAAATGACCGTGGTAGCCGCATCTGGTCATGGTCCAACATATCGTCAAGAAAACAATTTAATGATTTACAATTACAATTATATAAAATAAATAAAACGGAAGAATTCCAGATCTCGAGATTAAAATGGCGGGATTCTGAAATCTCGGGAATGGGCGGGGAATAAGGGCGCCCGTAGCTCAGAGGTAGAGTGCTAGCTTAAAATAACAAGTAAAAACGTCACAGAATTATTATCGTAATTTTAATTAAATTAAGGAAAGTATTTACTGTATTATAATATAATACATAAATATATATATTATTTTATACCTTATTTATTTATTTCATTTTATTTTTATTAGTATTGTTAATTCTAATCCATGTGTGTCAGACTCTAAGAGTTAATATCTGTTTAAGTATCTAATTTATAAGCTATCTTAATGTATACATTCTTATGACAATCCTATTACCATGTTATAATCATATTACCATAACGGAAATAAATATAAATATTATTATTATTATAAACACACGTTGGTTTCGTTAATAAATGATTATTGTTATTTAAGACTGTAATTGCATCAAAACATTTGCTATATCAATGATGTTTTAAATTTCATAGATACTGAGGATGGGCTTGCAGCCAGAAACGTTTACATAGAAAAAATTAATTTTAAATAAAATGGGAGAAGAAGGAGCTAAACTAAAGAATACAAGTTTTGCATACATTCCTCCAAACTTAATCCTTACAGAACTGTGCTCTATACATCCAATAAGAATTTATTTCTGTTATACATATAATGCATTTATTTTGCATTTAAAAGCATAAGTCTATAGAACTATTTATTTTTCTAGGGAGTTTATGCCTCCCGGAAAAAAGTAAAAAAAAATTCGTTTTTTTTTTCTTAATGTACCTACCTATACATTCTTATGACATATCCTATTACCATGTTATAGTTTAACTGAAATAAATATTATTATTATAGCCTACTGAGCTCAAGATCTTGAGTTCGAAACCATGCCGAGGCCCTTAAGTTTTTTATCAGGGAAGTGAAAAAAAACTTGAGGACGCCGCACAGTGGGCGGAAACGGGGTAAAAAGCGCGCATGTTGTATTTGTAGGTTCCTAAAAAAGAGTATACAGAAGCAGGTATAATAATGTTTTTTGAGTCTCTGATTTCAAATTTGAGGTCAAAAATGATGTGTGAATCTTGTAGGTGGCGCCACTGTCGAAAAATTTGGAAAATCAGTGAGATTAAGGTATTTTATATACAAATATACATAGGTTTTTCAGGTCGCTGAATTCGAATTTGAAGTCCAAAATAAGTTTTGCTCATTTATAGATGGAGCCACAGTTGAAAAAAATAATAATTCAATACCTACATATTTGATAACCATATATATAGGATTTTTGGTCGCTGATTTCAAATTTGAGGACTAAAATTGATTTTGGCACATTTAAAAGTCCACAAACTGAATATTTCTCTTGATATTCGAGTTTATCTCAGGTTTTTCTATGTTAACAAAGGTTTTAAAGTAACAAATTTTGAATTAATAGTACGAAATATGTATTTTTTGATATATAATATCATTAAAAAAATTGTGAGACTTAACATTTTCATCATAAATTATCTGTATAAAATTAAAATAACGAAAATAAAAGTACTTTCCCACTGAAAAATTTAAACAAGTAATCAGAATTACAAAATTTGTAGAAAGAATTAAACAAGAAAAATAGAAACGAGTACAATAAATAACTCGGAAGGAAAACTTCCTTTCTTGATCCTCATTCGTCATCTGAAACGCAATGAATGTAACATTTGTGTCGAATAGTACCTATATATTGAAATAATTTCATTTCAATAAACATTAGTGACATAAGTCAAAATATTTTGTTACAGGAATGTTTAAATGCTTTGTTTATATTGAAAAAAAAAGTATGATGAAATTCAGTTGTATTTGTTTTCAAACATGTAGGTAGTAAGTTTTTTTTGTTTGAACTGGATCGCGCCAGCCAATGTTTTGTGTCATACAGTATATATTGACACGATTTCGTTATAATCGTTTGTTTATTTTATTTTATCATTATTAAAATGTACAGTCATGCGTATGCATGTATGTATGTGGATCTGTGAATATATAAATGAACAGGCGCATATACAGGGTGGCCCAGATAAGCAGGCCACAAGTGAAATAACTCCTAAACGGTTAGAGATATCAAAATTTTGCATGGGAATAAAGTTGTAGCACTCGCCGAGAGCTATAGTATGGCGTCCTAGAAAAGACAAAAATAACCGTTTTAATGGCTCAAACAGCCCTTCGAAGGGCGGGGTTCCCTTTTGACCCTTAAGTTTCATTAGATTTTATTAAAGTACTAAAGAAACAAGGAAGAACTGTGCAAACAGATTATTGATACGTCTAGTAGTTCTCGGAACAAAAACGTTTAAAGTTGCGCGTTTTTCTTATTCTGAAGTTAGTTGGAATTTAATAACTTCAGAATAAGAAAAAGTGCAACTTTAAACTTTTTTTTCCGAGAACTACTTGACGTATCAAAAATCTGTTTGCACAGTTCTTCCTTGTTTTTTTAGTACTTTAATAAAATGTAATGAAACTTAAGGGTCAAAAAAGAAGCCCGCCCTTCGAAGGGCTGTTTGAGCCATTAAAAGGGTCATTTATGTCTTTTTGAGGACCCTATACTTTAGCTCTCGGCGAGTGCTACACCTTTAGTCTTATGCACAATTTTGATATCTCCAACCGTTCAGGAGTTATATCACTTGTGGCCCGCTTATTTGGGCCACCCTGTATATTCAAGTTTTTATAAAACTAAAATAATAGTATGAAAAAAGGCGAATTTTTTTGGTTTTAAAAATTTTACAGCAAATTGGACAGTTTTCATGTATTGAAATTGAATTCTGACATCAAATTCTGATTCAGTGACCCAAAAAATAGATTTATATATAGAGATATACCTAGATATTATTGATGTTAATAACAAAAAATTAAAAATTAAGCGGGTTTTTAATCAATTTCAACAATATGACAGGAAATCTGGCAGCTGTAACGTGTCAAAAGTGAATTTTGACCTCAAATTTCGAATCAGCGACCCAAAAAACCCCTACAATCAATAAATTGCAGAATTTTTATCGAATTTTTTAGAAGTTATGGGATCTCAATTAAAAAATGAGGGCTATAAACAGAAAAAAAAATTATCGGTTTAAAATTATCATATCTCTCTTAGTAGCAGCTTGTAGCAGCTCAAATACATCTCAAAATGTACTTTGAGAGGTATACTTTCAAGCCCACGAATCCTTTTGTTGGCATCTGGCGGCCAAAAAAAGTACGACAACTCCAAAGATTGTTTATTTTTCAAATGTGTTTTAAATGGTTTTTTTTAATAAGGTAATTTTTTTCACTTTTTGAATAGTACTTCTCATTGCGTCTTACAAGGTATATGGTTCAATTTTTTCTCCCTGATTTAGTTAGGTCCTGAGCATGAAATTAAAGCTGTAACAAGTCATTATTGTTGAAAGTCGACTTTTCTTACCATGCTCGCTTTTAAACCATTTACAGCCCACTGTGCGCCGGTACCGAATCTGTGCGGTCAGGTACTAGTTAAAGACCCATATTCAAGGTGTATAAACATAGCAAGACAAAATTTAGGACTCCCATAGTAGAGTCGGGCTCATGTGCACCAAAGCGACAAATGAGCGCTCTGGAAGTAGACGATATGACCTTGTAGTTAAAGCACAAGCATGAGTTACAAATCAACTGTTAGCGCTCCAGGTAGCATTACTTTGAACTACCTACTAACTATTTCATGCTAATATGGAAATGTTTTGAGGAAACAAAAATAATTAATCGGCAGCAAGAATATTTACTAGCAGAAGCCGGTTTTTTTTTTTTTCAAAATGGAAACAAGATTATTTAATCTTGTAAGAAAATCTAAATTAAGTTGATCAGAATAATATAATACATAATTAAGTCCCAAGGACTAAATATAGCTGCTTAGCGAATAATTTAAATAATATTCCGTTCGTTTGTTTTAATTTGTTGAATTTTAATGTAACGTTAAAATGTTATTTATAGAATCAAACGGTTTGGACCAACCAATAAAAGTCGTCAATGGATCACTGGCTAATATTCAGCAGTTGACTTACATAGGGGCTCCTAAATCCTCATACTAAATTTTGTGTAGATAAATTCATTACATCGGCAGTTATTAAGGTTTATGAATTGAGCCCCCTCCCCTGAAGCCACCCTTCCCTTCAGCCGATATCGCTGAAGTTTGACAGGTAGCCTCATTGGGTTTTGACTCTAAATATATTTCATGTCGATAAATTCATTACATCGGCAGTTATTGGGGTTTATGAGTTGAGCTCCCCTCTTCCCTTCAGCCGATATCGCTGAAGTTTGACAGGTACCCTCATTGGGTTTTGACTCTAAATATATTTCATGTCGATAAATTCATTACATCGGCAGTTATTGGGGTTTATGAGTTGAGCTCCCCTCTTCCCTTCAGCCGATATCGCTGAAGTTTGACAGGTACCCTCATTGGGTTTTGACTCTAAATATATTTCATGTCGATAAATTCATTACATCGGCAGTTATTGGGGTTTATGAGTTGAGCTCCCCTCTTCCCTTCTGCCGATTACGCTGGAACTTGATAAGTGTCTTCCTTCTGTGGGTTTGAATTCATATATAAAATTTTGTATCGATACTTTCATTACGCTTTTGAGTTAAGCCTTTCCCTTAATCCCCCCCCCCCCCCCCCCGCCATTTTGGGTGATTTACCTGAAAATCTATATGCGTGGTCCTAATGGGGTTTTGGCCACACATATAAAAGTTTTTGTCGATACATTCATTCTATCGACAGTTATTAGAGCATCTATGTTAAGCCTGCTCTCTAATCGCCTTCCCTTCTTTAGTCGATTTGGCTGAAAAATTGTGGGTTTCGTCGTTAGAGGATTCTGAATTCACATAAAAAATTTTGTGTCGATATATTCCTTTTTTCGGGAGTTAATGTGTTCAAAGACACACAGACAGACAGTATTTTTTTTTCATATTTGGTAGAGGTCGGAAAAATTGAAATTCCGTTGAAAACTATGCAACGAATTTTCGACAGTAAACATAACTTGCTCTTCGTATAGCTGGGGACGTAAAGTGGAGAGAAGAGTGAATATACCAAAGTTAGCAGTTTCCTACTCATAGTTCACTTCACGGCAGAAAGCTTTGTGTAACCTCATAGTGAAAGTCCTAAATAATGTTGGATCGAATTCTATAAGATGCTTTAGCCAAGATGGATAGAAGTCTGTAAGGTGCTCTGAGTCATGTTGGATAGAACTCTATAAGGTGTTCTGAGCTATGTTCGATCGAATTCTATATGGTGCTTTAGCCAAGATGGATAGAAGTCTGTAAGGTGCCATGTGGGATAGAACTCTATAAGGTACGCTGAGCCATGTTGGATAGAACTCTGTAAGGTACTCTGAGCCATGTTGGATAGAACTCTTACACGTTCTCTTCATCATGTAACTCTCTCTAATTGCTCCACGTGCTCTAAACTGCAGTGACCTCTGATGACGGATGTCAAGAACCCGTCGTCCTATTTTCTTTGCACTACCATCTCATTTGCATAACTTAACATCTAACCTTCAACTCCTCACAAGAATTTTAACACTTGATTTGTGTTTCTACTTCTAAATAATTTCTTATTCTTATGATTCAAGACATGTCAAAAAGAGAAGCCAACGAATTTCTGTTATACTGTATATTCGATTAAACGTTATAACTAATAGATATCGTTTACTTATCTAGTGCAAAAACATCTAGCGCCAATATGCAACAATAGCAGGTTGTAATGAATTATGTCGGGGTATAAAAACGTATGATCATATCAGATACTTTTGTTTTTTCTATTTTTTATTATTTTAAATTAAAATCTCCTGATAATGATTACTTTTAATGATACAGGTAGCCTATCAATGGTCAACCTAGTTTTGACATTAAAAGGAGAGAACATAAAAAAAAAAGGCGCCACCCCTACTTAAATGTCCGTTACTTAAGATGCAACTCTATGTGTGCAGCAATTTATTAAATTTATATTCAAATGAAGTTTTCAAAACATCGATTTTTTACTTCCCCAGCTTTATGAAGTATAGGAGAAGTTATGTAATCGGACAAAAACTCGTAACGGAGTTTTCAACGGAATTTCATGTTTTCCGACCTCCAGATTTCAAATATGAGAAAAAAAATGTCTGTTTGTGTGTGTGTGTGTGTCTTTGAACACGATAACGTCTGATAGAATGAATGTATCGACACGAAATTTTATATATGAATCCAGAACTCTCTAACGATGACACCTATTGATTTTCAGACAAATCGGTAGAAGGGAAGGGAGGAATTCGAGTTGAGACTTAATTAACATTAAAACAGAAATAATAATATGTATAAATAAAAAAAACGTTTTTCGGAAAAAATATGATCACATAGGTATATAATATATCGACATTATATCGATATCGGTATTGGTACAACGGTTCATCGACATTTCTTTATTATGATAGTTTTGCGAATCCCTAGTCATAATAAGGAACCTCGCTTCGCTCGATCAACAAATGTGACTATGGAGTAAGTCGGTTGTAAAATTCGAGTTGAACATTTGAAGAGGACTTGGTCTATAAAGGTTCGGAAGGGGCAAGGACGTTAAAATCAGTGCCTGGGGGGGGGGGTTTACGGCTCTTTAGCATTGGCGGGCCTTTTTATAGCTTCCATTAGAAGTGGTCCTCTCTGGAAAGTGCACTAAACCTGCATTGCAACTACTCTTCTCCCCCCCTCCCCCCCTCTTTTGCTACTTTTATTTCTCCAGATCATGAAACAAGTCTCCCCCCTTACCCCCCACCATCCCCTCGTCGTCCAATCCTTTTATGACGGAGGTTTTATCACGTTCCAACTGGGGCGGATCCAGTCCAGTCCTCGTTAAAAAATTGAAAAAAAAAAAAAGTCGATGAATCACTAGTCATGTTCTTCCCCAGCTCAAACTGATCAACTAACTCCTCTCCCGGCCGATTTGGTTGAAATTTAATATATGATTTACTCAGGGATTTGTCAATCTTCATATAAAATTTTATGTCGATACATTCATTACATCCTCAGCTATTTCATACTTAGCTTTCATTTTTATTTTCTTGGCAGAGTTCCTCCACAAATATCCTTCTACAGTAGAATCCCTCTTAACCGGTCTGGTCGGGACTGAGACAATGGCCGGTTACCCGTTTTGCCGGTTAATCCGAGGTTCCCGTGAAAAATCTATTTTTTTTCAAAAAGAACCTACATTTGTACATATTTCATCAGGTTTCATGAATAAACAAGCAAAGAAGAAGTTATTGTAACTCATTTTATTGTACACATACAGACATAAAGAAACACGAAAAAATTAAACATTACGAACTTACATAAACTTTCAAAATTTTACATATGTACATATAATTGTTTGAAAAAATCAGTTACTTTTTTTTGTTTTTTACCTTTCAAATATTTTTCGAAAGCCAAGTCTCCATTTTCGTACGTTCATCACGTCCAATGCCGTTGAATCTTGTTGCTGCTCAACATATTGCAATAAAATTTCCGCAGCTTTTTTTGCTTCTTCGTGAGTATTTTTTGCAAGCCCTCCACTTCTGCATTTTCGCCATCGTCTTCGCATTCGCAGTCATCTTTACTGGCGATACCGATTATTTCCTCGTCCGTAAAAAATTCGTTTTCGAGTCCTTCATCACTTTTTGTCATCCATTCCTCCACGTCCTCAAACTGCATTGTTCCCCACCAGGTAACGACTGCAGATCGTGTAAAATGGCTAAATTTTCGATTTCTTCATTCTCTGAATGGTTGCTACTTTCCAGGAAAGACTCGTCAAACAATCAATGTTTGAGTCACTTGCCAGCTACTACACGCTGAAAGAGAGAAAAAAAACTTCTGTTCCATTGGATAGGCTGGTTAATCCGAGGACCGGTTAATCCGAGGCCGGTTAAGAGGGGTTCTACTGTATAAGGTCTGTCAAATCTATTTTTTGTTTATCTTATTCATTACTAATATAATTATTTTATTTAGGGGGCAACGAAAACATGTCCCACTTTCAATGCTTAAATCTTGGAGAATAACGATGGCAAGTTCTCTAATAGACAGAATAGTGGACATAGTGGATAATATCCACTATATTATAATAGGCAGACATGAGCAAAATATGAATATTTCTCAGCCATTGAAACAGACACGAAAGCTAAAAACCACGCTGAAACCAGTACACTTTATGCATATATTTTTGTGAAATTAGACAATATAAGCACTGAATAAGTTCTATGTTTTATATATTTAAATGTTCAATGTTTATTAAGGAAAACCTTGATAGTAAGTAGATGTATTTTATTTTTCTGAAACATAAAAACTTAGATATATAATAGAAATTATTTTTACAAATCTATTTAGACATGTTCAACTGTAGGTAGTGATTCTAATCAACCTACGATATACTTATATATATATATATACAGAAAATATGTCACATGTAATTTAATGATTAACATAAATTACAAACTGTATTCGTTATATTTCTATAATATTGCATCAATAAAAAAAGGTGATTTATTTCATTTTTATAAACAATCGTAAGTCTTTAAGAAAAATATGCTATCAGTACAGTCCATATTGAGAATATAGACTTTTATTGGGTATTTGAATGTGGGGAACAAGAGGGTTTGCTATCGTGAGGCAACGTTTTACGACAGCATAAAATATAAAACACACTTCGTATACTTACAGGTTGTTTCTGGATGCACTCGCCTTATAAGAATTTCACACAAACAACTTAAGATATAAATTATTTTTCGTATAAAACAGAAAAACATTAAAGTTGGCAGTATGTTGAAAATAAAGGAAGCTGAGAGAGGGGACAAGTCCTGGATTCAAAATGGCCCAAGTCCACTTTTCAATTGATTTATAACACCTTTCTCGTTGAAGCTCTTACGTATCATATCCCCAGATTAGTACAAGGGGTTTTATATTCGGTTCATAATTCCATGTTTTAGTTTTCATAGAAATTTCATGTTTTATCATTTCCAGATATCAGAAATAAAAAAAAAAAAAAAGTCGTTGGTGAATCACCGGCAGTATACTTCCCCATCACGAAATAATCAATTATATTTTCGCTCTTCCTCCAAAACCAATCATTTGTTAGGGCTAAAAATTAATAGTTGACTTACATAGGAGCTTCTGAATTCTCCTACTAAATTGTGTGTCGATATATCCATTAGGTCGGCAGTTATTAGGGTTTTTGATTTGAGCACCCTCTGTTCCCAGCGGAAAACTAATAGGTGTCGTCCTTAGAGGGGTTTGAATTATGAGATCCTGAATATACGTATAAAATTTCGTGCCGTTACATTAATTCTATCTGGAGTAAGGTATAGAGTTCACAGACATTTATTTCTAATTAAAACATAAAAACAATTCAAGGGGATTTGAATATTACACATAATTTTAATAGCAAATGAATTGAATCATACTAAATTTGATATTGATACATTTTTTACATCGACATTTGTTAGGATGTTCGAAGTTAGCCCCCTCCCCCTCCCCTCTGAACCCCCCCCCCATTTCTCTTAGGCCGATTTGGTTGAAAATAGATAGGTCTCGTCCTTATTGGGTTGTGGATTCACACATAAAAGTTTGTGTCAATATATTCATTCTAAAGGGAGTTATCATGTTCAAAGGCAAACAGGAATTTTTTTTTTATTCTGGAAACAGGGGATCGGAAAACGTGAAATTTCGTGGAAAACTCAACATCAAACTGACCAATTACATAACAACGTAAAAAGACATGTCTGTGCGTGTGTGTGTGTGTATGTATGTATGTAAACACGATAATGGCCAATAGAATGAATATATATCAACAGGTGATATACAGCAGATGATTCATCGGCTACTCTCACTAAACTTAAACAAAACCCTTATAACGTTAACGAAGTCAATATGACAACTCCCCATAAAATGAATGTATCAACTTGAAATTTTATATGTGTATCCAAAACCCTACAGGGACCACAATTATTGCTTTTCAGGAGGGGCTCAACTCAAGAACCCCAGTAACTGCCCATGTAATGAATGTATCTACATGAAATTTTATATTTAAATTCAAAAGTACAGAAGGACAGCACTTATTATTTTTCAGCGAAATCGGCCGAAGGAAAGCGGGAATCAAAAGAGGAGGCTTGATTTAAAAACCCTAATAATTGCCGAAGTAATGAAAGTATCGATACAAAAGTTAGTATGAGGATTCAGAAGCCCCTTTCTAAATGAAATATTGATTATTATCCCAAACGGTTGATTGGTTTTGGAGGGAGAGGGAAAACTTCATTGATTATTTCGTGTTGGGGAAGTACATTGCCAGGGATTCACCGACCAGTTTTTTTTACTTCCCCAGCTATATGAAGTAGGGTAGTTATGTACTTTTTGTTTATGTAATTTATATACGGGAATATAGACGTTGGTGTAGCTGGGGAAGAAAAGTGCGATCTAATGTACCTAATTTAAAAAAAATTATAATATATAACGACAACTCCACCACAGACCAACATTACAGTCAAGACAAGGATATAGAAAGCTTCAGTTCCCAGTCAAACGTTATTCGAATTCAAATTAAGCTTTCTTAAAGTTTGGACTCCAACGAATGCTGCCAATCGGCGAAGTATGAAAATTTAGCGAACGTATCGTCGTGCGTATCGCAACAAAACTTTCAGAAATTTTAAAATGTCTCCCAAAAAGTATTTTATTTAATGAAAACCGTAAAAAGTGAAAATAACTGTTTTTTAGAGTACATTTAGTGCTATCAGCTGAATGAGAATGAAATTGTAAAAAATATAATTTCACCTGAAAATGAGTTGGACCAATTTGGTGAAAAAAAAAGAAAATTAATGCTTATTTAATTGAGGATACTTACTACTACTACTACTCTAGACTGCATGACTAGACTGATGAAAATTTTAATTGTTGATTTAAATTTGTGTTGATTATTTTGTTATACGTACATACTAAATTCTGGGGGTATTGAGGGTCAGTCAATGAAGAAAATACTATTCAAATGCCAACGTTTCGATATATTTCATATCATCATCAGGGCCTAACAAACATGGGGGTATCAAGATTAGAAAAATATAATGGGTGATCGATTAAAATTATATATAGGTAATTTTAAATAAATTTAATTTAAATTTTAATCGATCACCCATTATATTTTTCTAATCTTGATACCCCCATGTTTGTTAGGCCCTGATGATGATATGAAATATATCGAAACGTTGGCATTTGAATAGTATTTTCTTCATTGACTGACCCTCAATACCCCCAGAATTTTGAATTCTACAGTCGCTAGCAAACATCTACATTGTACATACTAATATTTTGTGTATGGTACCTGATTGTTAGTTATTAAGTTTAATTAAACTTAAACTAAAACTAGTTGAACTATTGAATTCTATGTACTCTATACTCGTCATGTTGAACTATAATTAGAAATATACTTTTTATCTAAACAATAAATAGTTCAAAAATATTTACCATGTGCGAAGTTTAATTGCGTAATAATGTAATGAAATTCATTTAAGCATAACCTTATTATTCATAACCTATAACTGTCAGAAATAATAATAATAATCGCGACACTGTATACTCGATTTAACACTGTATACTCGTTACTCAAAATAAGCAATGCACAAAATGTGGGGAAGTCAGCCTAAAAATCTTAAGATCCTAGGGAAATCTAGCGGATTTTCAAACAATTATTATGTTTAGTGTTTAAGGAGTGCACTGAAGTAACATCTCTAAGGAGACTTCAAGACTTATGATACAACAATCCCGCTCACACAATCCTGATTCTTCAGGATTGAAAAATAACGCGGGATCCCGGTATACCGGGATTGCAGTCCCTAATCACGACTATTTTTGACAGGGGGTAGAGTCAAACGTTCAAAAATTACGTTACATAATTTACGGATGGGCCCAAATGAAGAATTCAATGAGAATGGAGGAAGCAGTTCTGTAAGTAATAATCTTCTATTTATTTCTCAATAGTCCTTCTAACAAGGTAGTATGCAAATTTTACAAGTTTCCGAACTGACACTTATTATGTTCACTATTAATAGAACTATGAAGATTAGTAATGAACTACTAACTTGAGAAAAAACAATATATTTACCACTAGGAGAGGGCTAACAGGCATGGATTCTACGCGGAAGAGTTGAGCCCCCTACACTAGAGCCCCGCAACTCCTATTCCCGAGGAAAAAATTGATAGAATACCCTGGTTTCTCATAGAAATAAAAATAAATATTGTCTCCCTATTGTTTTAACTTCGACCAGAACCGGTGTTTAATGTAACTGAGTCATCATCAGTGGTACATACATAGAAGGTGTAACAAGTTGAAACGTCATATTTTATAGAAAATTTAATTTTGAAGAAAAGTTGGATAACATAGGTCCAAAAATGCTTCCATAAGAAATTCGAGCCCAAATACCTCGGTACTTAATGGATTCTGGATACACAAATAAAATTTCGTCTGGAATCATTCTATTGGGAGTTATCGTATTCACAGACACACACAAAACTACTTTTTTGAATAAGGAATTCGGAAAACATGAGATTCCATTGAAAACAGCATCGAATTTCTGACCGAGTAGAGTCAGGCACGTGTCCACCAGGGTGACCAAAAAGCGCTCTGGTAGTAGGCGATATGACCTCATAGTTAAAGCCCGGGCATGAGTCGTAAAACCTAACCTTGATTGTTATTTATGTTGTTTAAAATTCATTGTTAGTCATTACTTATATACCTCAAAACATGTTTCATGTAAATTATTTAAGTTATGAGCAAAACTGTAAAAGTCGAAATAACTAAATAATTTTAAAAATACAATTATGGCTCCTTTTTCGACAGCCAAGTTAGTTTTATTAATGTTTATAAAATAATAATTTGTCATAAAATGTGAAGAATCCCGGAATCGAAATGTAGCTGCAACCGACTATTCCAAACCAGGCCTGCAACACTTAACCGAACGAAGCCTTGTGCCACATCCAGAAAAGCCTCTACCGACTATATAAATACATACATAGTAATCACAAGATAAATATAAATGTGTTTAAAACATTCTATTTAAAAAATCTTGGTTTCCCTCTTGTATGCAGTCCATTCTTAAATATTTAAGAAGAGTTTCTGAGTTGAAAAATAATATTTGTGATCATTTTTGAAATACT
Source organism: Aradus depressus (assembly GCA_963662175.1). Taxonomy (NCBI): domain Eukaryota; kingdom Metazoa; phylum Arthropoda; class Insecta; order Hemiptera; family Aradidae; genus Aradus; species Aradus depressus. The sequence goes on along the minus strand of OY759218.1, from coordinate 48,146,546 downwards.
AACTAAACAAAAATCATTCATGATAGAAATATTTTGAGTTGCAGACACAACGAGGGTTCAAGTATTTGAATCTAGTGATATTTAGATATTTCTTTGAGTGACAGAATCCATATTTTGTGAGGATGGAGCCCCATAATCTGTGTGATTTATCTATGTTCCAAGTTAGAAATGTTGGTCGCACTCTGGCACACCACCAAGACTATTTAACACAAGTCGTTTTACATTTTCATCCGGTCTTTGAGACCGATCTCGACTAGAGGGACGGAAATGAAAGGGGAAAATTATCCAATTAACCAAAATGTAATGAGTAAACATTCTTGGGAGGTCATTATAAGAAATAATTTGCTATAAATAAGGGTTCAGTAACTCATTGTTAGGGATGACAACCCTCAGTGTTTTGTGGAATGTCTCGATTCATATTTATCCCAAAACAAAACATTGCCGAGCATCTATGTCCAGACTAAAGAACATCAAACATATATAACAGCTATGCTCTGTTAAAAGTTTATACAGCTGCTCTACAAAAACAACAAACACATATAACAGCTATGCTCTGTTAAAAGTTTATACAGCTGCTTTACAAAAACAACGAACACATATAACAGCTATGCCCTGTTAAAGGATTATACAGCTGCTCTACAAGAACATCAAACACATGTAACAGCTATGCCCTGTTAAAGGATTATACAGCTGCCTTACAAGAATATCTAACATATATAACAGCTATGCTCTGTTAAAAGTTTATACAGCTGCTTTACAAAAACAACGAACATATATAACAGCTATGCCCTGTTGAAGGATCATACAGCTGCTCTACAAGAACATCAAACACATGTAACAGCTATGCCCTGTTAAAGGATTATACAGCTGCCTTACAAGAATATCTAACATATATAACAGCTATGCTCTGTTAAAAGTTTATACAGCTGCTTTACAAAAACAACGAACATATATAACAGCTATGCCCTGTTGAAGGATCATACAGCTGCTCTACAAGAACATCAAACACATGTAACAGCTATGCCCTGTTAAAGGATTATACAGCTGCCTTACAAGAATATCTAACATATATAACAGCTATGCTCTGTTAAAAGTTTATACAGCTGCTTTACAAAAACAACGAACATATATAACAGCTATGCCCTGTTGAAGGATCATACAGCTGCTCTACAAGAACATCAAACACATGTAACAGCTATGCCCTGTTAAAGGATTATACAGCTGCCTTACAAGAATATCTAACATATATAACAGCTATGCTCTGTTAAAAGTTTATACAGCTGCTTTACAAAAACAACGAACATATATAACAGCTATGCCCTGTTGAAGGATCATACAGCTGCTCTATAAGAACATCAAACACATGTAACAGCTATGCCCTGTTAAAGGATTATACAGCTGACAGGTCATAGAGTGCTTGAAAACAGGAATTCTTGTGAAAATCGGGGCAACACTAACTACAAAGCTCATTACTACCTAAAAAATTCAGGGTGAAAATCTCATTTCTGTGTCCCTCACTAATTTGGGGTCATCAATCAATTACATAACGCCAGTTTTGAAAGTATCTAAGGATAGAGGCCGTAGCGAGGTTTTGGGTGGCCTATGTGCTAGAATTTGTAAATCGGACGAAAATTATAGTTATGACGAAAAATCGTAATTTATGACACCAAAAATCTCTTTAAATAAAAGTTGTAGAGACAACTAAAAGTCACATTTTAAATGAAATACACTTTTTCGAAGGCCGCCCGGTTTTCGAGATACATGCCGAAAATTGTCAGAATGTCGTTTTCAAATACATTTTTATAGACGTTTGCTTGATTTACCCAAAACTTATTGGAGAGAAAAAATTGGTTCCTACCAAAAATGTCCCTCCCCCCACCCTCAAATTAATTTCATACTGTCAATACAATGTGAGCATGTAAAATAATGAATTACAGTTTTCTTGGTTTCATTATACTACGTAATTCTGAGAGTGACCTTCTTATGTCCAGTATGAAATGAATCTGAGAATGTGTGAGAGTGATCTGCACAAAAGTGATTTGTCAAAGAGGACCTGTAATGGCCGTATATAATTGTTTTTTTTTATCCCCCCTTCCTTGTTACAACAAAGTGTCACACCCTTCTGAATCTTCCCCCCCCCCCCCCCCCCCCCCTAGTGTAGCATAAGAAATATATAATAATAGTAAAAAATGTAATAATATGATCTTTAGAATGCAATATAAAGTCCCAAAAAAACTCAAAATTTTAAAAATTAATTTTTTTTTAATTTGACAAAACTACGAAAAAAATAATGCAAACTTATGATTATATTGCGTTACATAACATTTTTCAATACCCCCCTTCAAGGTTTACTTAATTTATGAACGTCATTCCTGTTCTTGATTGTTTGAACGTAAAAGCGTAGTATCTCAGGTTAATTTTTCAAACAAATTTATTTTAGCCAAGATACTAACCATATATTTATAAGTGATCAGAAAAGAAAAAACATTTTTTAAATTCAGAAACGGAGCCATAAAAATACGTTCTCTAAACCTACTAAAATTATTGAATAACATCTCTCCTCTGTTATCTTATACATTTTTTTTTTCTTTCTTATGATAAGAATAAATGCGAAAGATAATGCAGATGAATGCAAATATAATGCTTGACTAAGAATATCTCAGTAGCACAACTAAAATTGAGGCACATGTACGGATCTGTGTACCTGTAATGGCCATATAACATATATATCTTTTTTTTCTGTTGGTCGAATGTCTGTTTGTAGCCTTTTGCGTTATTTTATAGAAATTTTTGGAATTAAAAAAATAAAATGAATCCTCAATTTCTCTATTTATTTATGCTTTGTAATTCTGAGAGTGACTTTTTATACCCACCAATAATGCCAGTATGAAATGAATTTGAAATGGGAGAGGGGCTGAGAGTGATCTGCAAAAGGGTGATTGATATAAGAAAGTCCTGTAATGGCCACATAATATATAATATATATAAACAACCAATAATATATTTTTTATACAATTCGTTTATACATATATTTTTCCTCCTTTGCGGAGCTACAACATAAATTGTACTGATCCTATCTCAAATTAGAGGACTTACTGGCGATTTAAAATTAAATAAGTAATATGTTTGGCAAGAATAAATTTTCCGAAAGAACTAACCGTTTTCGGGCAAATCACGAAAACGTCTGAAAATATGTAAATTTCAGGACGTTTTTCGGCATTTATCTGGAAAATCGGCCAACCTACAAAAAATCTTAGTTCATATAAAATGTGTCTTTCAGTTTTATCTATAACTCTTGTTTGTAAAGATTTTCGATTAGGTCATAGATATAAGCGGTATTTTATAAAATGTACTTAGGCCCTGAGTTAAAGTGGTTTAAATTTTCATCCGATTTCGGCCCAAATCCAATCAGATCCAAGTTAGCAGATGTGACTTCTTCATTCCAAATTTCAAGTACATAGCTATAAACACAGACAGACATCATCATGAAAATGGTCAAAAAATATTCAGGAGACCTTGTAACGTGAAAATCCGGCGAAAACTTGATCTCAGATTTTGCCACGATTACAATACTTCCTTATAGAAACTATAAATATAAAAAAGTAAAAACAGTGTATATTTACTTTATAATTTTTTTTTTTTTTTCAACCTATGATACTCCAAAACTATTCAGATTTTGAATTGGATGACGGCGTTAAGAATGGTTGATGGCGCGTATAACAAAAGAAGTTATGGGTGAATCCCCGGCAAGGTACTTCCGTAAACATGAAATTCCGTTGAAAACTCATCATCGAATTTTTGGCCGATTTCATAACTTCTCCTATACTTCATATAGCTGGGGAAGAAACAATACATATAATAACGAAGGAGGCAGAAAGGAAGGCTAGTGGATGGGACAGTCCACAACGTCCAGTGCTTTAGTTTGGTGGGTTGAGATAGATCAGTGAAACTCCCTGTGTGGCCGGTCAGCCTATACAGCAAACTGTAAGGAGCGCCTTATTACTATTTACTATCAGCTAGTATAGTTGGGTATTATTACTTCATAAACTACTACACCTCAATATGCATCAACAAAACTTTACTTAATATAAAAAAAATGTCTTCCCGGTTACTGCACAACACAATATGTGATATTACAGGACTTTCTTATACCAACCACGCTTACAGATCACTTTCTCTCTCTCCATCTTCTCACAATCATTTGTTTCACACTGGCATAACTGAGTATATGAAAGTAATGAGTTGGCGTTAGTGATTTTTTTTGTTTCATTGTCTATCGCAATTCTGAGAGTGACTTTCTTATACTCAGTAATGCCAGCATGAAATGAATTTAAGAGGGGGAGGGGGAGGGAGAGTGAACTGTAAACGTGTTTGATATAGGTAAAGTCGAATTATAATTCACCAAAAATAATAATTAATAATTACAAAACAATTGTATTTGCAAAAAATTAATTGTCATTAAATCCATCAATTATCAATTGCTACTTTATCAAGTAACAATTAAATATAATTGTTAACTGCAATTAAAAATTTGCCCAACTCTAGTTAGCATTAGAGATTTAGTGTCGGTCATATCGGTGTGAGGCTAAAGTGGTTTGTACCTGTGGGACTTGCGTTCCCTGTAGACCTAGAAACATCTAAAATATTCACAACTATGTCGTTTTACTAAAAGAGCCATTTTAAAACAGTTTTATTGAGTCTCCAATAATGATTATGGTTGAAGATTATAGCTCCTTTTGCTGGAAGTGGTTTTGTTTAAGGACATTTTGCGGCGGCTCTAGGTTAGAGGGAACAAAATTATCATAACGTCCTTTCAAGGATGTCGATACCAAGAACATATCGTTAGAAGTTTTGTGATTTTTGATAATAATAATTCTTTATGATTTTATGTAAATTTTTATATGTGTATTAATATTATTTTATGTTGTAGTTTTAGAGTTATCATTTTTTCCCTCATTCAGTCATTCTGATATTTTTTCTACATCATATAATTATGCTGCAATTAAATTGTCCTCATGCTAAAATTGTTAATTTCTTATGTATTATTGCATATTATTTAAATCTAGGTCTTCATCAAATGTTAGTTCTAACCACTAAGAACATTATACATTTTTTGTATCAGAGCCCCCTCTCTGATTCCCCTTTCTTGTTCAGCTGATTTCGCTGAAAATTAATAGATGTCGTCCTTTTGGACATAGACATACATATATATATATATTTTTTTTTTGACCTTAGGTACGATGCATATTAGCCATGACATCCATGGCCCCGGGAATTAGAAATAAAACTAATTCCGGGACGGGATTCGAACCCGTAAACCATGGTGGGACCATGCGACTAAAGCCCTATCATTTAGCCCGCACGGCCACCATGGCCCCTAGACATACATATAAAATTGTTTATCGATACATTCATTTTATCGGCAGTTATCGTGTTCACAGTTTACAGATATCTTTTTTTTCATATTTGGAATCAGGGGGTTGACTTTTAGCCCAAACAGTCGATTGGTATTTGATTGAAATAGGATACTTAATTCTGGGGGTGTACAATGCTATTTACTAACGTTTTTTTTCCGAAACATCCTTTTTAAAAGGAATATAAAAATAAAATCGTTTTGAAACGAAAACAAGTTATAGTATATCGTTTCTGCGCATGCTCGATATTCCCCAAAAACTATAAGACTCCTTTTTACCTGTTGAACATCCTACCAAAATTTGGTTTCGATCTACTAAGCCGTTTGACTGCAATCATGTAGACAAAAGCACAGATGAACACATTTATTTTCAAAAAACGTTTTTGAATTCCGAGGACTTAAAAAGTCAACATATTTTGAAATTACGAAAAGTGAATTTTGACTTAAAATAGGTACCTACCCACTTGTGGAGTTAAAATGATGAAACTGTTTGGCACTACTTTAATGTTTCAGTATTATCATAACCTAAAGATAATGATAATAACTAATAAAAATGTATAAAAAAAATTATACAAAAAATCAAAACCATGAGAGCAGTGATAAGTAAATTTAAAAAAAAAAAAAAAATTGTGAATTATGAAAGATAAAATGCTATCAAGATATAAAAATGCATGTTATAATAATCTTAATTGGAAAAAGGAATGCACTTCCCAATCAACAGAAGTTTCCACGCAACATTTTTAATTTAAATTAAATTAAAAACTGTTTCTACTGTATTTATTAATATTATTATTTTTGTACTCATATATTTTCAAATATTTATTTATTTATTTCATTTTATTGTTTGATAGTATTGGTATTACTAATCACATGTGTGTCAGACTCCAAGAACTAATATCTGTTTATGTAATTTATAAGCTATCTTAATGTATAAATTCTTATGACATATTCATGTTATAGTTTAACGAAAATAAATAATATTATTATAATTCACCGACGACTTTTTTATTTTATTTTCAAAATATTACGAAACTACAAGGTTTAAAAAAATAACTCTTACGAAACATTCTTTTAAAGTATACGAGTATGTGATGTGGACATTACAAGACTTTCTTATACCAACTACACTTACAGATCACTCTCTCGTTCTCCTTCTCAAAATCATTTTATACTGACATTACTGGGTATATAAAAGTAATGAGTTGGCGTAAGAGTATTTCTTTGTACAGCGTAATTCTGAGAGTAACTTTCTTATACCCAGTAATGCCAATATGAAATGATTTTGAGAAGGAGGGGGAGAGAGAGTTATCTATCAGCGTGTTATGCTATATATATATATATATATATATAAATAGATCATTTTTTTAGGCGCTATAACATTGCTTGTATTGACCTAATTGCAAATATGAGGGTTATTGGAGAGTGGAAATTTAATATCAAACAGTCTCAGTCTCTGGGAGATTCCGATGCTGGGATCAGAGCGAATTAGTAGTTTTTATTTATTTATTTTGCCATTTAATGTTTACAGACATAATAGAATAAATGAATACATCGTTCGGCTACCTCCTCCCAGAAGACAAAGACTGAGAGGGAGCAGTCAGCTAGGAGTTTCTCTGTTGAAGAAAAGGATGAACCCACATTTCCCTTCGACGTGGTTTTTTCCTTCGAATTTCTTCCTGTGATAAAATAGCTAGCACGAGAAGTGCCCCTGCTTCCTCTGGTTCTGTCATTGTACAGACCATGTGACCTCCACATCAAGAAAATGGTCTTCCTCAATGTAAACACAATCTTCACACTCCAGTCAACTAGTTGAAAGGCAACAAGGCAACTGAGTTGAATTAACTGAACGCCTCGTGTAAAGCCTTGTAGCAACTTAGGAAACAAAATTGGGGAACTTTAGAAGTGGAAACATTGTAGCAACTTAAGAAATAAAATTGGGGAACTTTAGAAGTGGAAACATTGTAGATTAGGTGTTTATTATCTTAGATAACAATGTCTCTGGATGGAACTCAGGTCAGAGATAGGTTATCGTCCCTAGTCTTGCTATCCACTCACAGCATTGATCACTGAACTGAATGGCTAGATTGTTTCGTTATCAGAGGCGGATTTAGAATTTTGCCACCCTAGATTAATGGATTAACAGTTCAAATATTTCCTTGCTGTAAGACATATAAAACTTTTTCATTGAGTTTTTAGTTTGTTCCTCTTGAATTCTTTTCACATTAAATGTTCACCTCTTGGAATTTGTTTTTCCGGAAATGTTACTTCCCCAACTATAGAAAGTATAGGGGAAGTTATGTGATCAAAATTCGATGTCGAGTTTTCAACGGAATATCATGTTTTCCAACCTCTAGATTACAAATAGCAAAAAAAAGTCTGTCTGTCTGTGTGTCTGTGAACACGATAACTCCCGATAGAATGAATGTATCCACACGAAATTTTATTTGTTAATCCAAAACTCTCTGTCGACGACACCTATTGTTTTTCAAGTAAGTGGAGGATTAGGGGAGAGGCTTAATATAAAAGAGAGGATTTACAAACCCCTATGTAAGTCAACTGTTGAATATTAGCACAAACGGTCGAGTGGTTTTGGAAAGGGAGCGAGTTAATTGATGAATTCGTTCTAGGGAAGTACATTGCCGGTGATTCACCGATGACTATTTTTCCATTTTTGGTATCTGGAGGTCGGAAAATATGAAATTCCGTACCGAAAACTCCGCATCGAATTTCTGACCGATTAAATAATTTCCCTTATACTTCGTACAACTGGGGAAGTAAAATCTTTCAATGGAATATCGTGCCCGGGCTTTAACTACGAGGTCATATCGCCTACTAACAGTGCGCTCTTTCGTCTCTCTAGTGGACATGAGCCCGACACTGGAAGTCCTAAATGTCACCAAGGTTAGGTTAGGTTTTATGACTCATGCCCGGGCTTTTAACTACGAGGTCATATCGCCTGCTACCAGAGTGCTCTTTCGTCACTCTGGTGGACATGAGCCCGACTCTACTGTGGGAGTCCTAAATTTTGCCTACCCTAAATTTTTATTCATTTAGGGTAGGGGTCTTTAACGAGTACCTGACATTGTACAGGCTCGGGACCATCGCTTAACGTCCCATCCGAAGGACGGCGTGCTTAAGTTTATTTTACCTGCCAGATAAAATAAACTAAGGGCCTCGGTCGGGTTACGAACCCACGAACTTGAGCTCAGAAGTCAAGCACGCATACCACTGAGCTACCGGCGCCCTCACCAAGGGTAGGGGTCTTGTCGAGTACCTAACATCGCACAGGCTCGGGGCCATCTCTTAACGTGCCATTGGAAGGACGGCGTGCTCAAGGTTTTTTCATCTCCCAGATAAAAAATATAAGGGCCTCGGCCGAGTTTCGAACGCGCGATCTTGAGCTCAGTAAGCAAGCACGCATTCCACTGAACTGTGATGTTGGATGAGAGCTGAGCTGTTGATGCGGGACAAACATATTTCTTTCATTCATAGGTGCGCAGCCAGTCAGAAATTCGATGTAGTGTTTTTACCAAAAATTAACGATTTTCGACCCCCTGATTCAAAAGTCTTGTCTATGTGTGTCTATACACGATAACTGCTGACAAAATGAATATTTTATACGTGTATTCAGAACCCCGGACTATACTTATTGACATTTAGCTAAATCGGCCGAAGGGAAAGGGGAGAGGAGGGGACAACTGAAAGCCCCTGTGTAAGTCAACTAATGATTTTTAGCCAAAACAATCGATTGATTTTAGCGGGAGAGCAAAAAGGTAATTGATTATTTCATGCTGGGGACGTACATTGCCGGTGAGTCACCTACTTTTTTTATTTTTCATTTTTAGATTCAGGGGTTGAAAACATGAAATTCCCGCCCCCCACAAAAAAAAAAAAATTCAAACTTTTTACCGATTAAATAACTTTCTTTATATTACGTATAGCTTTTTTTTATATTTATGGTTCAAAGCTGTTCTCTTTCTGATATAGGTACTGGAACAAATGGTTCTGTCATAATGGACTTACTACCTCTACAACAACACATAAACACTTTTCTTCGTCTTACAGCAAATCTGACATAATTCATATTAAGGACATGTCCGCCCGGGGGGGATTTCTTAGTATTTTATACATCTCGATAGGGCGATACTTTAGTACAGACCCAAACACTTAGTGTGTGCACTATCCCGGTGATACGCGGGAAATGTTTCCATTTTTACTTTCATCTACGAGGTACAGATGAAGTTATGTAATCGCTCAGAAATTCGAGTTTTCAACGAAATTTCGTGTTTTCCGATCTCCTGATTCAAAAACTGAAAAAAGAAAAGTCGTCGATTGAATACTTGCAATGTACTTCCCCAGAACAAATTAATCAATTAACGTTTCTCTCCCCCACCAAAACCAGTCTATCGTTTGTGCTAATATTCAACATTTGACTTACGTAGGGGCTCCTTAATCCTCATACTATATTTTGTGTCGATAGGTTCCTTACATCGGCAATTGAGCCCCCTCTCCTGAACCCCCTTCCCTTCAGCCGATATCGCTGAAATTTGAAATGTTATGTCGTTAAAAACTAATTTATTTAGGCAAAAATCTAATCAGATCTAAGATAGCATATTTGACATTTTCATATCAAACTTCTAGTTCATAGGTACAGTCATTTCTGCGTTGGAGAGCTGACAAAGTTCAGTTCTAATAGACATAGAAAACCACACAGATCAGCAAAATGTATTCAGAGGACCTTGAAACGTGAAATCAGTTGAAAACTTGATCTCGAATTTTCGCACGATTACAATGCTGCCTTATATAGAAAGAAAAATAGTAATCGAAAGGTTATGGTTTATTTATTTTTTCATGAATATTTTAATGAAGGAATTCATTAAAATTCAAAACTACAAATCTTGGAAAGTCTTGAAGATTTTGGAGAAACTCTTCGCATAAAATCCTACTGAGAACTACATTATACCGAACTTTCAAAAAAATCGTTGATAGAAGTTTCATATTTTCAGTTCTTTGGCTGGCATATATAAATTCAAAATAAATAAAAAACTGAGGAGGGAAAAGGTGTATTTGAAAGAGTAAAAAATTGCTTACTCGATACATTTTTTTTTTCTTCTTTCTTACATATTTTATGCAAAGAATAAGCATGCTTATGTCAGCAAACAAAAGGAAATCAGCCGAGTAAAAAAGCACGTACAGGAAATTAAGTGTCGAGTATGCAATTTTTCAGTTTTCAAGTGCAATAATTGTTGTCGACTTAGTTTGATAGAGCACATGTTTGATATATAATAACAAATCACTTTTATTTACTTAGTTTAGTTATTATGACTCATGCCCGGGCTTTAACTACTAGGTCATATCGCCTACTACCAGAGTGCTCTTTCGCCACTCTGGTGGACATGAGCTCGACTCTACTATGGCAGTCCTAAATTTTGCCTACCCTAAATTTTTATACACCTTGGGTAGGGGTCTTTATCGAGTAACTGGCATCGTACAGGCTCGGAACCATTGCTTAACACCCCATCCGAAGGACTGCTTGCTTAAGTTTATTTTATCTCCCAGATAAAATAAACTGAATGCCTCGGCCGGGTTTCGAACTCGCGATCTTGAACTAGCAAGCGCGTTTACAACTGAGCTTCCGGCGCCCTCATTTTTATTTACTTAATTGCCCCTGTTAAATGTGTTGTATTGTTATTCTCCCATTATACGGATGATAGTTTTGTAAAATAACTGAGAGAAACTGTAATCTCTCTATAAATGTATAAAACGCAGAAGTGTGATATACATCAGTTTTCATTTTAAGGCATTTCTACATGGCCTATAAGCCTGAAAATTTACGTGCAGGTTGCGTTCATGTTGTGGATCGAGGGGTCTAAAAAAAATGATAATACAAGTATATTTCGGCTGAGAGTAACACCGCATTAGGCATTCATTTTCGCTTGAATAAAAAATCATTGATGAATGACAGGAAATGAACTTCCCCACCACGGATTATTCCATTAAATTTTCGATCTCCCTCCAAAACCTAAATCTGCTCTAAAAATGAGTAGTTAATTTCTGACTTATTTCATAACTTCCCCTATCTATCTTTTATTTTTTTCGAGAAAAATTGATTAGAGGGGGCAAAGTCAAAATGTGGTCTATATTCTCTCTTTTTTGCTTCCACTAGAAGAGGGGCGATTCTGTTAAAAAACATCAATGAACCTGCTAGTTCGACATCAAATTCATATACGAGTATAGTAGGTACGTCAAATTACTAAATGAAATATTAGTCCGGTTCAGATATATTTATTTGTTTTCGGTTCTAAGAACCAAGTTTTTTGAGTGGTGAATGTTCTCATAAACTATTTCTAATTAAGTATCAACAGACAAAATATTGCTAACCAAATATATTTGCTTTTATCATAATTGAAAAATGTTGTCTCTGACATTTTCCTTGACTTAATAGATTGTAGGTAGATGTTTGTTTTGACGTCATTTATTTGAAGAATGAATCTGCAATTGTGCATACAATGCATTCTTGTCAATACACAGTTCTTCATCTAAATTGCATTGATAACAGTATAAGGCATTTCAGTAGAATCTAGAGCTTACATCTCAGAGTTAATAAAGGGGGGGGGGGGGGGGGGGGGTCATATATTGAATCTATAACTTTCCCTATACTTTGTATATAACATTATAAATAAACAAAAACGTATATATAAAAATATTGTCTATTTCACAAAATATATATGAAATATGGGAGTACTGTCGGTATTGTTACCATCTTCAGCCTTAAAAAATACTATGGCATTTGTTACATCGTGGCAAGATGGTAGCAATACCGAAAGTACTCCCATATATTTTGTTAAATAGACAATACTTTTAGAAAACATACTTTTTCTTCTTATTTTTGAAAATCAATAGATGTCTTTAAAAGCTTCTGGATACAGATATACAATTTTTTTTTACGTCTCCAGTTGAAGTTGTGTAATCGACCAAATTTCGATATTGAGTTTCCACTGGAATTTCATGGTTTTCGTCCCTCTGATTCCATATTGAATTTTCTATGTGTGTCTGTGAATAAAATGAGTGTATCGATACTTAATCAGAGCGCGTGCTTGCCTTCTGACGTAATAGCTGGGGAGTAATAGCTTTAGATATTACTGAAATGCATAATTTATATAAAAATCTATTTTTTACAGGTCGTCCGGTTTTCAAGATACATGCCAAAAACCATCTTGAGATGTTTGTAGTTTTGAAATACATATTTTTAGACATTTCCTTGATTTACCCGAAAACAGTTAGTCCTAACGAAAAGTTAATACTTACCAAAATTGTTCTCTATAAAATTTCCAATCCCTAAGAAGTCCTTAGATTTGAGATAGGATCAATTCGACAAAAGTTATAAAGCCCCGAAGAATGTAAATAAATGTGTAAGGAATATATCTAATTGTAAGTAATTTTGAAATCAATAATAAATAGCAAGGAGCTTTGAAATATGGTTTATGTATTGGTAGTTTCTTTTCAAAATCATAAAAGTTAGGAGAAATATTTGTGATGTGGGCCATTACAGAATTTTCTTATACCAACAACGCTTACAGATAACTCTCTCTCCCCCTCCCCCTTCTCAAAATTATTTCATACCGGCATTGCAAGGTAAAAGAATGTCTAATCTCAGGATTGCGCTGTACAAAGAGGCAAAATGAAATGATTTCGAGAAGGGGAGGATGAGTGACAGTGATCTGTAAGCGTTATTGGTATAAAAAAGTCCTATAACATGACATATGAAACAGCTTTCAGAACGTACCGGGACTATACATAAGAGTCATAATGGTCAGTCTTATTCCTGATGTGTCAGGGTCTTTATTTCTGATGTTATATGGATCTGGTGTGGTTAGGTGTTAGTTAGTAAGTGGTTATGCCATGAGGAGTCCGGTTCTTCGTGGCTTACAGGAGGCATGTACATATTATGCAGCGTCATTGTGCATAATTCTTAAAACAGTTCTCTGCAGCTAGTCCGACCGGGAGCTCTGGCAAGTATCTTGATGGCCTTCTTTCACAAAACAAACACTCCAAGCTGCGCCGAGCCCCAGAAGAGCATTCGGTACGTAAACTGAGATTGGAAAAAACTTCAACAAATGATAAAAGCTTATATTTTTTTAAAAATATTGTCTATTTCACAAAATATGTAGGTACAATATATGAGAGTACTTTCGGTATTGCTTCCATCATCAGCCATGACTTAACAAATTATTCCATTTATTACATATAATTTGTGAAATAAGCAATATTTAAAAAAAAAAAAACTTTTTTCTTCATGTTATATTAAGTATTTCACAATATCTCTGCAGAAAATGTTAAGTATCATTAAAATAAAATGTTTCTCAAATTCTTAATAGCCTCCTGTCGTAGGGTGAGGTAAATAGTTTTATTGGAATATTATTTAGTTGTCATATAGTTTTATTTAATTGAATGACAAATCCTCAAGGTCCCATCCTTCAGATACCCCGCCTCCTATGTGACCAGCATCAACGATATGACATGCCAAGTCGACCTACTAAGCCAGAGTACAAACCGATCCTTTTTCTCGCTTCAAAAATCTAAGGCTCCGCATAAACAATGTTATAACTTTAGTGTAAGGTTGTGAGTCGTCTCTAAATACTATTCTGAAAAACCGGTACCATGTATTTGAAAATAAAGTGTTCAGAAGAATTGCTTCACCGGTCTTTGATCCTGGACTGGAAATTTGAACGCAGAGGTACAACAGAGAACTGAGAGACAATGTCCGCCAAAACACCATCATCAGAGACGTAGGCAAGGAAATTAAGATGAGCGCGACAAGACGAGGATGACTAATGAATGTGATGATAGCAGAGGCAAGATTGAGAAGTCCTCCAGGACAACCAAGTAGCAAAGAAAGGAACACTGTCAAGGCAGAGAAGTCCAACATGAAGTTGTGAGGCTAGTTTGGATGGCCAAGGATCTGCAAAGCTCACAGTCAACGGAGAAAGAGTTAGTAATCACATTTATATTGTTATTATTTATATAAATTAATCGTAAATAGTTTTGATCCATTTATTACATTTCGTTGGATGCATAACATTTTTACCTCCACAACTATACGAAGTATAGGGAAAGTTATGTAGTTTTAAACGGAATTTCATGTTTTCCGACTTCCAGAATCCAAATATGAATGAAAAGTCTGTCTGTGTGTCTGTGAACACGATAACTCCCGATAGAATGAATGAATCGAGGAGAAATTGTATTTATCCAGAACCCTCTGAGAACAACACCTATTGATTTTCAGCCAAATCGGTCAAAGGGGAGGGGGATTACGGGGAGGCTTAACAGAAAACTAAATATTGCGTTTTTAGCCCAAAAGGTCGATTGGCTTTGAAGGGAGAGCGAAAACAAAATGATTATTTCTTGCTGGGGAAGTGACATAGCCGGTGATTCACCAACGACTTTTTTTTTATTTTGGCGTTAATAACCCTTTTCAAGTCTATTGTACATGTATGTAAGGTAGATATGTATATATGTAAATCTGTCAATACATATGCATTTTTGGGATTTATAATACAAGAAACATATAGGTAAAATATTAAAACTTTTCAACGTTTTCTGTTTGAATAAGAAAAAAATTACTATGTAAATATGTAACGTTAAAGTCTGTCGGTCAGTAAGAAATATATGCAACGCCTGCCAGAGCCGCATACCTACATACAAATATTACAATAATTGTATATATTGGCGAAGAAATGTTCGCAAATTTGTATGTAAAATCAATCAGATGAAAAATAACTTTTAATTTGAAGTATGAAAAATTACAAATCATTATGGTCATTCTGTAAAGTTACAGATTGATTGCGGGCACATTTAAAAAAAAAAAACTTTTGCAGAATGTTCCACTTTATGAGCACAATTTTGAGATAAAAAATAAAGTAAGAGGACCCGAGAAAACTTCTCAAAATGAGTCAAATAAGTATATTTTCTTTATGGGTTATCTCCGAAACTAAAAGAGGTATCAATGTCATTTAAATGCCATTCTACTTCACTACTAAAGTTCAAAAAATAATTTATATACAGCATGTAAATTGTGGGATAATTCAGTGAAAGATGATTACAAATTAAAAATCTGTTAACTTTGTAACCTTACTCGAGAATGAGACAGCTGAAAATGAAATTCCTTGAAACCGACTCCACATTGTAGAAAAACCCTCACTTTCATGGCGAAAAATACTCGAAATTTTTTATTTCTATGAAAATTCTATTTTTGAAGTATTGTATTTGAAAAGGGGCTCAATGAAAAATGTTAAAACTTGCCAAAATCCACTTCTAATCGAGGTCAAATCACTCAACAATTGTGTATTTAGATGCATTTCAAAATTAGAAAAAATGCAACAGTAATACGATTCACATCGTTAATTTTTAAAAATAAAGCTGTAAAAAAAACATCAAATAAACTAATTTAGTTTATACTGGTTAAATCGGTTATTAAATTGGTTTGCAGTCCCAACAAATTTAGATAAATATACCACACAATCAGTCAATACAAATACTATGCTGGAAATAAAAGTTATTATAAATATTTAAAATTGTATGTAGTTATAATGCTAAAATCATTTTATCTTACAATGAAAAAATATTTGTTCTCTTAAAATAAGTGATTAATCAAACTTTATGGGTTAATGAAAATATAATAAATAATTATTATATTAAGAGGGTTAAGAATTTTGGAAATAATAGTGAGCCAATAAGCAAGATATCCCCGGTTCTTAATAGTTTATATTACTTATTTGGAAGTTCATATTATTATAATGAGTTATCATACTATTAATTTCTCATGTAGTTTTATTATTTTATCATATCATATTTGGACCTAGTTTTTATTTATGTAGATTAGTAATATACCTATACTAATTACTATTAAATCACTTATTCAGTTTTGTCATGGTTCTGGCTCGTGACACAGAGAGCGAGTTGTGGAAATATTTAACAAATAAATATATTTTCTCAATCAAAACATTTATATGATGTGGACTTATATATTATATGTACTTTATACTATACCAACCACTTTTGTACTCATCACTCTCCCTCCACTTCCCCCCTGTCAAATAATTTTGATACTGGGGATATTAGGCGTAAGAAAGTGATGTGATGGCGTCGTAGGTTTTCTTTGTCTCATTGCACAGTATAATTGACGGGGTTAGAACCAAAATGGTCCAAGTGACATTTTTGAAAATTTTTCGTTAAATGCCTAATCGGGTACAAAAATGATAGTTCTGTTCAGGAAAAAAGTTGTACAAGTGAAATCCTAGCCAGTGCTGAGATCTAGTGGCAAATCATTTATTTCATTTTGATGACATGAACAAGTACATAACTTAAACATATCAATAGTGACTTTGTAATTAAGATTTTTATTCAATTTTATGGTTTGCTAACAGCAACTTTCACCATAAAAGCAGAAGACAAAATATTTCATGTTTCGATAAATTATAGATTTTTAAAATCATTTAAGAACTTAATGCACAGTTTCTTCAAAGTTTTAAAAATGTCACTTAGACCACTTTGATTCTAACCCCGTCAATTATGAAATTTTATTATACCTAGTAACGCCAGTATAAAATTAATTTAAAAGCAAGGAGTGGGACTTTATTTTTAATCCTTTATAATAAGAAACTAACAATAATGAAAAGGTATTTTAAAATTCGTTGTTATACATTACAAATTAAATATTACCTACTGTGAACTATTTTCTAAGGGCTAAAACTTTGGTCATATTAGTCCTATCTCAAATCTGAGGATATGCTAAAGCTTGGATATTTATTAAAAGACATTTGGTAAAGGTTATTTTTTCGATAGTACTAATCGTTAACGCTTAAATCAATCAAACGTCTAAAAAAAATGGTTTTCGATATGTCATTCTAAGACGGTTTTCAACGGTTATCTCGTAAACCGGGCGACCTTCCAAAAATCTTATTATCCTTTTATTAAAACTTTTATTTTGAAGAAATTTTGATAAGTTCATAAATATAACCGGTATCGTGTAAAATTTACTTTGGCCCCGAAATAAAGTAGTTAGTTAGCTCATGACGTCTTCATTTCAATTTTCAGCAGCTATTCACGGTCACATCTTTCGCTCTCGAATAAAATAATTTGTTCCTTTCCATTGTTTACTAGTGGAAACAAGGGTGTATAACAAGCACAAGACGGTCGGTGTCTAAGTTATTTATGCTCGGGAGGGAAGTTAGAGGTGGAAATCATGTAAACTTGTAAGAGCAACAGAAAGAATTCGCGAACAGGCGATTAATAGGAGGAATGCTCTGCAGAATGGTTGCGGTCATACCAGGCCATGCTGACAAACATTGAGTACGGTTCCTAACCAACTTCAATCATCGTTGTAAACATTACTGGGTTTTTGAGAATGTTTTTGGTTTCATTTCTAAAAATTAACGATATAACGTATTATATGGATAATATTATTTCTTAATATACCCTTCAATATCTACAGTAAAAAGCTATAGGTAATTATTAAGAAGAATTACAAGATTTTTCTTAGAAGTGATCCATTTTTGTCTATGAGTGCATTATATCATATCTATAGCCAAACAATTTCCAAGAAGACATTGTAGTAATCGGATCCAGTTAAACAGTTTTTGAAAATTGCAAGCCTTTAAGATCTCGGAAAAAATTAATGATTTTGGCTTTGTTTTCAGTTTTGGTTGACAGGTATATATTGTATACAGAGGGTGCCGGTAGCTCAGGGGTATGCGTGCTTGCTTACTGAACTCAAGATCGCGGGTTCAAAACCTGGCCGAGAATTAACAATTTTGGCTTTGCTTTCAGTTTCGGACGACAGGAATATATTATATACCTATCATCCGAAACTGAGCCAAAATCGTTAATTTTTTCCGAGATCTTAAATTTTTTGCCTAGGAGTGAAAACACCTTGAGCACATTGTCCTTCGGATGGAACGTTAAGCAATGGTCCCGAGCCTGTACAATGTCAGGTACTCATGAATCCTAAGTAGACAAAATTTAGGACTCCCACAGTAGAGTCACCCATGTCCACCAAAGTGACGAAAGAGTGCTATGGTAGTAGGCGATATGACCTCATAGTTAAAGCCCGGGCATGAATCATAATAATTAAATAACTAACTACATATACATTTTTAACTATCCAGGCTTTAGTGAAATAGCAAGGCCAAATAAACCACATTCGGACATAAGCCCCTCTGAATTCGATGAAATTTCAAGTTGTTTGCTGTGTTAATGTAAGAAAAAGTGTGGAATATTAGACCTCAGCATGTACTTTTTAAGTTTTTACAAATTTTTAAATTCAAATTTTCAATGATACCTTTACACAAAATAATATATATCTTCTGTTCTAAGTCTACATGACTTAGAAAGGTCATCTAGATATCCTTTTAAAGTAAATGAAATTATCTAAATATAGAAGTATAAAAGAAAAATATTTTGAAGGAAGAAAAAAATTAAATCTATTAAAATGAAATTTCAATTTTGGAATATCACACTTGCGATTAGCCATATATGATAATCTTACAGCCTTTGGTAATCATGGTCATACTTAAATGAGTAATTTATATTTATTTTACTGTTACGGTATGTAAAAATGTATACAGTATTAACTTTTTTTTTCTTTGTAAGTTTAAAGCTTATCAACTGGTCAAAATGCGGCTCTTTGTTGTTTGTAACATCCACAGAATGTCAGAAGTAATACAAATAATAATTAATACTACTCCTGATGGAGGGACAGTACTCGTACATGTTGAGGATTAATATCGTATTCCACCTAAAACCATTATTCTAAACAACTCAGAGAAATTTCATGAAATTCTGAGGCCGTCATAACTGAAAGTGGTTGATTTTGCATAGAATGACCCAATAATGAACTTAATTCAAAAAGATATGCAAGCGTCAAAACTTGTTTAGAATTTGATCATTAAAATGTTCATTAAAAATTAAGAAAATCTTATAATATATGCCTAATCTATAGGTACTTTTGAAAACATGTCTTCTGAACTAATGTTCATGAATTAAGTAGTTATTTTGTGATTACATGATTATATATTACATAATATTACTGACTATTTTGACCAATTTCTATAGTGGTCTATGTTTATCAGTAGCCGAGATGTGCCGTTCAGAGTAGTAGCGGCTTAACCATAAACGAACAGTTTCTATTAATTCTGTGATTTGCATTTTTACTATTTTTCTACCCTTTCAAAATAAAATTTTTTTGATAACATTTTTTCTGGTTTTATGAAGTTTTATACAATTTATGATTTTTATTATTGCTAAATGTTTTGTATAACTAGTTGTTTATTTATTAATTTTTTAACTACCGCTGTATTGAAAAAAAAGAGTACAAAGTACATATATAAAATGAAAATTCCAGGTTCCACTATTGATACTTTTATTCTTTCCTGTAGATACAAAGCCCTATCTATATCTTGAAAAGCAGGAACATTTTATTTCGGGACTGTAAAAGTAAAAAAGAAAAACAGAATACAATTTACTAGTTATATATTGTTCATATTAGATGGCGGTCATGTTAAGGCGTTAATAGGTACATAGGTAGATAGATATAGGTAGATAAGTTAGGTAGATGAGTGCTACGTTACCATTGTTGGCCCGCTCCTCCTCCATCCTGGCCCGTTCCTCCTCTTGTTGCTCGCGCCGCAGCTGAACTTGTTGCGCCGTCACTTCCCGTTTTTTGTTCGTTAAAACGCACTTGGCGCAATAGCACCATCTAAATTCACAAATTTTTTTATGGCCTTTAACAGTCTTTTTTTTATTATGATTCCTACATTTGGCGCAAAATCTAAGTTTTTTCGTTTGGTCAACGGTGGATGAGCTTTCCTCGCGAGCGGTACTCTCATTCATTTTTTTTTTTTTTTGAAAAAATAAATGTTAGGGAACGGAAAAGGAAAAAAAAATAAAAAAATTGTTCCCGGTTTTCGTAGTGTAGGGAGGGGCGCATGCGCGGTGGTCCTCCACTGTAGGTGGATGCAGAAGTGCAAGTGCACGTATATAGGAAAAGCGCATCGGAGGAGTGAGAGGAGAGGTAGCGGTGGAAGGTAGCGCTCCTGCGGGGGGATCTGGAACCAGGCCAGCCAGGAGGCAGCTCGCAGCTCGCTGTCAGCCTCGCTGATAGCTGCTAGATGTAGCGAGCCGGGCCCCAGGCAGGGAGGCAACCACGTTTTATGGCCAGTCAGACTCCAACACTCATAAACTGTCACTCTAGACTTGAAAAATCACCCAACCCCTCCCCCCCAACCAGTCACGTGGTCTCCCCCCTCCCCCCAGACGTCCTCTCATTCCCGTTTTACTCGCTCCGATTTTAATACAGTTTGTTAAACTTACCCCTCGGCTGTTATCTTTAAAGCTTTTGCTCAACTTTTATAGTTCTACTATATATTGAATTAAAACGAGACAGTCTCTCTTCTCTCGAGACTGATTCAGGCAGACAAACCTTCCTCAACCGATAACAGTAAATCATTTTATAAAAAACTCATTTAAAAAAATAAAAAAAAAGCTAAACTGAATAATTTAAAAAGAACTGGCATCCAGATCGTTCCACAAAACAAAAAAAATCGTTTCAACTGTTGCTGATAAAAAGAGACATGGGCACAAATAAAGCAAACTTCTTTTTCAAAATATTGTCTGAAATATCTATGGTCACAGGGAATAAGTCGAAAAATGGCCAAAATGAGTTAAGTGTTCTGTGATTATCTCCCAAGCCATCTGCTCACTGGGAAGAAGTTGGGAACTCAGGACTCTAATACTTTCGGAATTATAAAGATGTGGGATTCTTGGTATCTCGTAAAATTGTACATGTTGTCGGTTAAATCAACTAAATCTACTTCTTTGAGGAATCATTCGTTAGATAAATGTATTTAAGCATTTATTCACTACGACAGACTATTGCAAGTGAAGAGGGTGTTTTCGGTTAAACCACCTTGCTCAACTTTAGAGAGGCCATCATTCACGAGTATTTAAAAAAGTATGGTCAATAATTATGTAAGTGATGGGGAATGATTAGGTAACTAAGGGAAACAATATTAATTTTCATTCACTCCTATAGATTTAGAAAGTATATCATTAATAACAATGCAAACATAATTTATTTATACCAACAACTGGATTTACACGATTAATGCAAAAGTAAAAAAGTGCTGCCCTGAAAAGTAACGAATTTAGAGTTACCAATGTATTTCCTGTGACCACAGATATATTCATATACGGCCGGTTTTAGTTTAATATATAATTAAACCTGACTGCCTGTAATGCCAAAACTATATATAGAATAGACAATATTTAAAAAAATGAGTCCGTTTTATTTATTAATTAGAAATTTCTACAATATCTTCGACACCAAATATAAACAAACGAACGTGAAAAACGCATTTTTTATTTCCAGCAGTTCACAATGTAACTCGAGTAGTGTAAAATGTCTTGTTGTAAAAGGTTAACAAAAAGTCTTCGTGTCCTAGAAAATGACACATTTAAAGGGCCAGGAGTCATTGTCCTACAGAGAAGTGTGGACCTTGGTGATGCTCACAACCTCATTCCTGTCATTTCAACCTAATCCATTCATTTCTTAAAAAAGGGTCTTTCTGATCCAGAATATCAAACCCTTAAAGGGTCAGATAGTCATTGTCCTACAACGAAGTGTGGACCTTGGTGTTGCTCACAACCTCATTCCTGTCATTTCAACCTAATCCATTCATTTCTTAAAAAAGGGTCTTTCTGATCCAGAATATCAAACCCTTAAAGGGTCAGATAGTCATTGTCCTACAGAGAAGTGTGGACCTTGGTGATGCTCACAACCTCATTCCTGTCATTTCAACCTAATCCATTCATTTCTTAAAAAAGGGTCTTTCTGATCCAGAATATCAAACCCTTAAAGGGTCAGATAGTCATTGTCCTACAGAGAAGTGTGGACCTTGGTGTTGCTCACAACCTCATTCCTGTCATTTCAACCTAATCCATTCATTTCTTAAAAAAGGGTCTTTCTGATCCAGAATATCAAACCCTTAGGGTCAGATAGTCATTGTCCTACAGAGGAGTGTGTACCTTGGTAAAGTGACCTCAATCCCCTTTAAATATCTCAATCTTTGCATCCTATTTTTCTATAATCCTCTTTCTCTCCAAAGTTTCCTCTCCCCCTCTAAATCTACACCACATATTCATACGTCATTGAGATTGTACTATTGGGTTGTCACTAGGTTTTATTGAAATAAAAACAAGCAATGGTTATGTATATTCATATTGTTTTATTCGCTATTAAATTACAGTCGTTTCTCAGTAAAAGATTTGTGCCTCCCGTTGTTTTTCGATGATAGCGGAGATCTCATTTTCATGACCTGTGTTTCCTGCCGATTTCGACGAAATCAGAAGTCCCAAACGAGTAATCAGTTCGTTAGGATCGTCCCAGTACTGAACCTTGTTTTGGTTGTCCATCATAAGTTCCAGACCTTTCCCCTACTTAGATGGAATTAATTTAGAAATAATGTTCCTATATTTGTTGCTACGGTTTCCTCTCACGAGTCGAATGCTACTGTAACCTTTCTGGTAAGCATTTGTGTCAATGAGTAATTTACTATGTATTTTACTATCTTCCTTATTGAAGAAACGTGTTTTTTCTTTGAAAAGTAGATTCAGAAGACCATGGGTAGTCTTGTAAGATACATCAATGATAAATATGGTGTCACCTAGAGCTAACTCTGCTTCCGGTAGAACATGAATTTCATATGTTGTATCGAAACTATCGTCCCCCTTCAATAATCGTTCGATAGAAGGAGTTATCCTTGGGCTTAAGCTGCTAAGACCTCTTTGTAACTCAGCTCTACCGTGGGGAGTAGATATAAATTTGGTTAAATCTTCTGGTGTCATGTCATCGGCCATTGATAAATCTTCGTAGTCTTCTTCATCCCGTAAATACCGAGGGGATGGTGGAGAAGATCTATAAGGCTCCTTTTCAGTGGCACTTGGCAGCTGAACTCTCTGTAAAATAGGCGGCGTCATACCTGTGTCCTCAACTGTAACGTGTTCTCTGTAAGGCATTATATCATCTTCTTTCATTATGATTTTACTGCTATTTTCTTTCTCAGCCGTCGTGGTGGAATGATGGGTCTTTAGTTTTTTCGCTATAACTCGAAGAGGTTTCGTAACTGGTTGAAAGGTGTTTTCATTCAATTCTTCTCTCTCATCGATTCCTCTTTTTAAAGTCTGATATTTTTTTCGTACAATATTTCCAACTTCAATCAGTTCCTTGAGTACACTTTGGTGTACCATCTTGAACTGTTTCCTATTAATGTCCATCCTGTATCTTTATAACCTTTATCCATCTTCATTTGTCTTGTACTTGTTTCTGTTTCTTCACACTATGAGAAGTCTATGTATGTATCCATTTCACTCCTATAACGACCCTCATTTACCGATGAATCTTTGTCGATTACTATGTGTCCATATGGTTTGTTCCAACACTTTGAACAAAATCCTTAAACTCTTTGTACGACATATCTATAGTCACATGTTCATCAAAGGCATGTTTCAGGTTGATATAATCTTGTTTGAATAGTTTAAATTGGCGTTATCCCTTAACATTTATTTGATATTTTACTGTAGGTCTGACATAAATAAAAAACATCCGCTCCTATATGTTTTCCTCTACTGAAATAGTCCATCATTCTTTCCTGTCAATCAGTCACCTCGTCATCAAATATAAATATGGCATTCCCCTTGTATCTGCTGGCCGTATCAGTTCTTCACAATCTGTATAAGTAAAATCCAATTTCTGGGACCCTCTTCATTGTTTCTTTCAGTATAATATAAGTAGTGTTTGGAGTTTATATTCCTTTAGTGTGTGTATATTCCTTTATCCTGTTCATTATGAATTTTCACAAAGTAAACCTGGAATCAGTTCAATAGTTCAATATTTTATTAGAGTTACCAATTCACTACAAAATTTGTATTCATTTATTTATTTGTTTTTCCAAAAATCTATACAGCATACCCAATTAATATCGTTATTGTTTTACCCACTTTTGCCCGACTATAATAACCGAACGAGGCGCCGCCCTGTGGGTTGAACAGGATAATCAGACGGGGAGAAATGAGGGACAAAAAATCAGTAATTCCCTGCTATATTTTAACATGTTTTTACCTTCTTATATACCTATAGTATAAGAAGTAGGCAGCGTAATCTGAGTTGGAGTTTTCACCGGATTTTTACGTTTCAAGGTCTCCTGAATACGTTTTGACCATTTTACCTGTGCGTGTAAGTGTGTGTATGTGATACGGATTTTGTGAGCGCTCTAACGAAGATGTCACATGTGCTAGTCTAGAACTGATTATATTTTGTGAGCGCTCTAACGAAGATGTCACATGTGCTGGTCTAGAACTGATTATATTTTGTGAGCGCTCTAACGAAGATGTCACATGTGCTAGTCTGGAACTGATTATATTTTGTGAGCGCTCTAACGAAGATGTCACATGTGCTAGTCTAGAACTGATTATATTTTGTGAGCGCTCTAACGAAGATGTCACATGTGCTAGTCTAGAACTGATTATATTTTGTGAGCGCTCTAACGAAGATGTCACATGTGCTAGTCTAGAACTGATTATATTTTGTGAGCGCTCTAACGAAGATGTCACATGTGCTAGTCTAGAACTGATTATATTTTGTGAGCGCTCTAACGAAGATGTCACATGTGCTAGTCTAGAACTGATTATATTTTGAAAGCCCTAAAAGGCACATTTTACATGAAATATGATTTTTTGGAATTTGGCAGGTTTGCGAGATACATGGCAAAATCGTTCGAAAATGTCGTTTTGAAACTCTTGTTTTTAGATGTTTGCTAGATTTACGCAAAAAGTTGTCCTATCGAAAAATTTGTTCTTACCAAAAACGTTCCTTATTAAACTTCCAATCTCAAATGTATACCCACATTTGAGAAAGAACTAATATGATCAAAATTATAGTGCCCAAAAAAGGTAAAATATATTAATGTAGGAAATATTTCAAATTAATGTTTAAATTGTATCGCATAGCAACGAATTATAAAATATTTTTTTATTATTAATATTTTTTTTTCGTTGTGAACGATGCATACTAATCCAAGTTTTTTAAATTAAGAACGATGTGATATGGCCATTACAAGGACTTTCTTATTCCAACCACTTTTATATAAATCACTCCCCCTCCCTTTTCCCCCTCTTAAATTCCTTTTTATATTGGCACTGAGTATAAGAAAGTCACACTCAGATTTATACTGTTCAATGAAACAAAGAAAACGGTTGAGGCCAATACATTACTTTCATATACCCAGTTATGAAACGAATTTGAGAATGAGAAGAAGAAAAAATAATTCACAAACATCTATATTTAAGAATGGTAGAAAACAATAATACACAATATTAACAACTATTTTGCATAAAGTTAAAAGACAGTTAATAATACAAAACAATTTAAAAAAACTATGTGATGTGGCCATTACAGGGCTTTCTTATACCAACCACTTTTGTATAGATCAATCTCTCTAGCCCTGATTCTGTGAGTGACGTATGAAATGAGGGGAGGGAGAGTGATCTGAACAAAAGTCCTGTAATGGCCACATTATTTTATTTGTTTCTTTATTTTCATCCTTTTTCATAAAAGCCACCAATAATAGAACCATTTTTTTTTAATTCGGTGCTATGCATTACAATGTTAACATTACTTTCAAGAATTTCCTACAAAAATGAATTTAACATTCTTTGGAGCTCTATAAATGTGTTCTTATCGATCCTAACTGAGAATCCATTAGCAATCGGAAAGTTAATATGGAACATTTTTGGTAAGTGGGCCAAACTTAAAAAATGAAAATTTCAGGACGATTTTCGGCAAATATCTCGCAAACCGGGCTACCGAGAAAAAATCATATTTATATAAAATGTGTCGTCCAGTTTTTTCACAACATTACTCTAAGAGATTTTTGAATCGATTATAAATATAAACGGTATCTTGTAAAAAGTACTTAGGCCCTGAAGTAAAGTGATTCTAAATTTCTTCCGATTTCTGCCAAAATCTAATCAGGCCTAAGCTACCATATGTGGCATATTCATTTTATATTTCAAGTTCATAGCTACAATCGTTTCTGATTAGAGCGCTCTCAATGTTCCAATGACATAAACACACGCATAGACGTCATCGCAAAAATGGTCCAAATGTGTTTAGGGTACCTTGAAACGTGAAAATTAGATCTCGGATAATCGCACGATTACGATTAAGGTATCTGCTCCTTTATGCATAAGATATGTAAGATAATGTGTCGGTGGAGGAGCTTGTAAGGATTTTGGAAATCCTATAAACCGTATACAGATACATACTAAGCGCTTCAATACCGTGTATTTAATATCCCTCTTAAAATTCTGAATACAATTATTTATTTTTTTCAAATGAATTTTAGTTTTGCTCATATTTCTGGCGCAGGATTTTTCATTACTTTGTACGTATTTTTACGGTCTTCGGGCTTCCAAGTTACAATTATATGACAAATTTGATCATTTTAGAATGATAGGCGGATGCACTAAGACTTATGAAAAATGTTTATTGCCATTTGGGAAGATGCCAGTGAATTGAATGCACATTCATGAAAAGCGCTTCAATACCAGCAAGCTGTGACAGAATTAGAACTTCACTTTATTCGGTTGTTACATTAGTTTTGTTGAACGAAACCACGTTGTGGTGAGTCCATTCAACCAAAGCCCTATGCTCTAGCCCCAAGACATTATTCTGATAAACACTGTAAGTTTAATTTTCATGGTTTTGTTTTGGAAATAATTTATTTATCATATCTTCAGGGAGAACTCGATCGCTTAGCGAAATTCTCAGATATAAAAACGCCTTCGAATCCACGCTCAGGCAAACCTTATACACAATAGTATTTTCTTCGATGTTCAGCTAATATAATATAAAAATACTTTAAATTTAATTTTCACCATGATTTCGCTTTCGTAATAAATTACACCCTCCTCTGAAATTATTGATAATTTAAAATGGTGTCAAAAATGCGAGAATCGAGTTTATGACTTTTAATATGACTTTTTTTTTCAATTTTCTTATACCTATAGTATAAGAAAATATTGTAATCTTGCGAAAATCCGAAATCTAAGTTTCAACTGAATACGTTTTGACCATGTTCGCGATAATGTCGGTCTGTGTATGTATGCTATTGGAAAATTCACGCTCTAACTCAGAAACGATTGGATCCAAACACTGGGTTTAACACTTTTCAGATTTTGAACCAACATATCTCCGGTAGTTTTAGAGGTATAAAGATTTTTTTTGCTGAGTTCTTCCCATCTTTTTAAGTACTTTTAAATTGTGTTAATTGTTAATGGGCTTAAAAGGAAACCCTTTCCTTCCGTTGGTCATTTAAGCCCTACTACATTAAATTTTTCATTTTTTTTTCACACCACTGCATACCACTCGTTGAGACGTACAACTTTCATTCTTTGTAAAATTTTGCTAGCACTAATCGTTTCCGAATTATTTGGAGTGTGGCCCGTTTATCTGGGACACCCTGTATATATATATATATATATATATATATATATATATATATATATATATAATAATGTGGTCATAACAAAACTTTCTTATACCAACCATGCTTTTACAGATTACTCTCTTCCCCCATTCCCCTCTCCCGAAATCGTTTTATATTTGCGTTACTGGGTATAAGACAGTCACTTTCAGAATTATGCTGTATAATGAAACAATGAAATCGCGAAGAAAGAAAGACTACAGCATGTTACTTTCATAGATCCAGTAACACCAGTATGAAATGATTTTGGGAGAAGAGAGTGATTTGAAGAAAACTAAATGATACATTTCTTAAGTAAGAATAATATTGTGATAAATATATGTATTTCATATTTTAAGCTCTTTGTTTTTATTTTTTTTTCACAGACATATATCTACAAAAGGAAAAATAAAAAGTATAAAATCTTATCAATTTGTAATTTCAAGAGTTATATTTTTCTGTTACATTTCATACAATTTCGAGTAATTTTTCTTTTCAAGTGTTTGTAGTAGTGTCCGTGCCAAGGTCGGTAACGTTTGACGGTTTGACATGCGAAACTCCATCCAACCCCATCTGAAGACAGTCAAATTGTAAAATCAAAACTGGTGCTCGAAGAATTCTAGTTTCAAAATCTACACACATATGCAAATTTCCTCCAGGGGTGTAGATGTCGTACAATTTAACACAAAATTGTGTACTTGGGATGTAGGGCAGTGGCACTTCCATGCATAACGGTGGTGGATTCTTGGCTGAAACATACCATTAAGAAATGTATAAAATTTTACAAGTGGAGTCGTATGTGAAATGTAGGTAATAAAAAAAAAGATTGTAACATCCAAAATGAAAAAACTACCTTTTTTGTTACAATTGTATCTAAAAAATGACGGATTGGACGAATACAGTGACATATTCAAGGAAAGTACAAATAAATAGTGGGAGGCAAAGATTTGAATTGAACTTGCGCCAGAGGTAGAGGGCGTTGAAAGCTACTTATCATAATAAGAGTTATAGATGACGCAGTACAAAGGGAAGGGAGAAGAAGAAGAAAAACTTCACTATGTTAAGTATAGACTTTCTTATACAGACAATAATAATTTTTATTGAATTTCAAACAAACTAATGTAACAAAAATGCTAATAAACAACAAAATTAGTTAGAAAAACCACAACTATTCCTTCGCCACTCGAAAGTGTTATATATCTCCGTTATTTTTAATCTTTGCGAAAAATGTATATAGAACGAAAAATAAATTGAATCAAGTAACCCTCTATTCAAAAATTTTGAAATATCTTAAAATATATTCCTGAATAGACAAATTCAAAAAATGAAGTTTGGTTGAAATATGTTCAGCCATTTATCCAAGATGACGGAACAAGCAGACACTATAAAAAACTATAGTATAGGTCTTAGTTTAACGTAAAGTGAATAAAACTCAAAGAGTTAACATAAAAAATCAGTGGAGAGACAGCAAACCTTTTACAGTTTTATTTATAAAGATAACAAATTAATAAAATTGATGGTAATGAACCTCAAATTCTTCTTTTTAAGCGAAGTGATGAAAGCAATAGTATTTTTCGCACCTAGGCGGACTTAATCCATTTGCACCTTCAACACAAATTCAGCTTCAAGATTGGCAAGTAGCGTTGCTGGAATGAATATTATTTGAATTGTTGTTTTTTTAATTAATTTTGATGTTTATAAGCATTACTGTTACTTTGGTTTGCTTGAAATTCAATAAGAATAATATTTATAAAAGTACTTATTATTCTCCAGTTTATAGACTGATCATTTTAATGTCCTCCCCTCCGTTTGTATAATGTCATAAACAGCTTTCGATGTTCTCTTTCTGTGGTGCATGTTTGGTTTTTGACACCTTCTCTATTTATTTCCATATTATTTTTTTTTTATACCACTTACTGGCGATATATAAACTCAAGGCTTATAACAAATTATCAGAATAGTCAAGTAGAATAATTATTAATAAATCATTAAACTACTTAATTACCATTCCATTGCCAACATTTTCCTCTGACCTTTGCAATACTTTGTCTCATATTTTTTTTTTTGGAAAATTCTTATAAAATATTTTTATGTTTGAAATAAAATAATAATACCTGAAATGCTGTTTTTGTAGATGGACTCATTATTCATTAAAACATTCATTTCAATAGCAAAGTCAAAAGGAAGGTAACTGAAATTCATACATCCTGAAAATTTAAAAAAAAATTATTTCATTTTTTTCAATTTATAAGAATTATTAATAATCACCGTCAAAATCCAGGAAATTTTAGAAGAGCGAATAACACTAATTGTAAGAAACAAGCCTTTATGACACCTGGTAATTAAAGACATCTAAAAGTCCTTTAGTAAATGCTTAACGTCCCATCCGAAGGACGGTGTGCCCAAGGTTTTTTCACCTCCCAGATAAACAATCTAAGGGCCTCGGCCGGGTTTCGAACCCATCTTGAGCTCACAAGGCAAGCACGCTACCTCTCACTTATATTTTTGTTTTATTCTTATAACTTTGAGCCAATGTGTTTTATTTATTTTTTTGTTACGGCAAGTACTAATTTCTGTTTATATTTTGTACATATTTATTCTTAAAGGCCGATGTCCCGGAATAAAAAGAATTCCTCTCACTCTCAGCACATATTTGATATATGTTAGCAAATCACTTTTATTTAGTTTAGTTAATTAGACCATTATTATTTTATTATCTATATAATTTTTTTTACTTATTATTTTGTATATAACCATAGGCTTTCGATGTACGTATATATTTTTTAATTTTTTTTGTTTTATTAATATCTATATATATTAATTTTAGGCAGAGGTCTTTAACGAGTACCTGACATCGTACAAGCTCGGGACCATCGCTTTCGTCTGGGTCTGATCTTATGAACCTCTACCAAAAAAAGTAAAAAAAAAAAAGGTACCTACCTAACTAAATACTATGGAAAAAACCAGAAGATGCCAGAAGTGCCCCAGAGGATCTGACAAAATAAACAAAAAAGTCTGCAATGGTTGCAAAGTGCCAATATGTGGAAGTTGTATGATTCCAGTCTGTAAAGATTGTGCTGAATGATGTGTCGGAATTTTAATTCAAAATTAACTTTTTTTTTAATTTTTTTTTTTTTTACTTTTATTATATTTAAATAATAGAGTATTGCTGCAATTTTTATTCCAAAAGGTGTTGCAAATTATATTTTGGGATTTTTAGCAACTCTATAGCTTAAATTGGTTTTTATTGGCAAGTTTTATAAAAAAACTTTTTGGGGCCCTAGAAATTTTTTTTTGTGTTTAAATGTTTTTGAGGTCATAAATACATGTCACTAAATTAATTAAAATTAAAATATTTTTTTTACCCCGCAAGTTAAGCTCGTGGGAGAGGGGAAAAGTTCTGGGTATAGATAACCCCACGTCACCAGTTACGTTACAAAAACTCCACGTCACCAGTTACGGGTTAAGTTTATTTTACCTTCAAGATAAAATAAACCAAAGGCTTGGGCCGGTTTGGAGCCCGCGATCTTGAGCTCAGTAAGCAAGCACGCATACCACTGAGCTACCGGCGCCCATATATATATATATATATACTATTTATGTGTATAGATGGGAAGGAAGATGTAATGGCTACCTGTTCTGTTGAAATTGACAAAGTTAAGGTCCATGTTAAGACAGCAGCCACAGGTGAGGCTGGCGCACGTGCATGGAAGGGGTCCGTACTTTAGTTCTTGACTCTTGAGGTTTCCACCCGCCTGTGTCTTCATCAAGGGTACCGGCTTCCAGTTCAGATCATAGTAAACATTCCAATTGTCTTTATTTGGTTCTGAAATTTCAATTTTATTGTATGGTATAGAATACTCGTTCTAGAGTGGTAGGGGAAAGGGAGAGTCTCTTGCGGATATCGCTCAGCGGTAAGCAATCCTCCCGCACCGAGACTTTATTATTATTAAAACGAGAAACGGAAATAATGAAAGATATTAAGGAGCATTCAACATTATACCTATATATATTTTTTTTTTTTTTGGCAACACTGATACACCAATTCTGCTATCCTCCCACTAGTGGATCTGTAGATGTTTTCAGAGGTGGCACCACTAATTTTTCATAACATTGCCATTTTTCAATGAGATTCAACTTTGAACATTACTTGTCGAAATTTGACATCAATGTTAGTTAGTTATTGTGACTCATGCCCGGGCATTAACTACGAAGTCATATTGTCTACTACTCTTTCGTCGCTCTGGCAGACATGAGCCCGACTCTACTATGGAAGTCCTAAATTTTGCATACCCAGTTTTATTGACCTAGGGTAGGGGTCATCGTACAGGCTCGGAACCATTGCTCAACGTCCCTTCCGAAGGACGGCGTGTTCAAGGCCTCGGCTGGATTTCGAACCCATCTTCAGCTCAGAAGGCAAGCAAGCTACCTCTCAGCTACCGGCGCCCTCCTACATCAATGTTGTTTTTGGGAGGATTTTTCATTTTATATCTTCAAAAAAATTTTAAAAATAATACAAATATAAGGATACCTGTAACTGCTTTGGTTGGCACAGATTCTTCTAGACCGCTCTCATTCGAATCTACGAAAAAACTGAAATTATTAAAATAATATTTGTGTGCTTCTCAAGCTTCTCTGGGATGCTTGACATTTCATATTTTTGGCAAATATTCTAGAGGTGTCTACTTTTCTCAACGATATTTCGGGTCAATTTCAAGTCTCTTCTTCACGTTACAATGAACCTGTTCATTGTAAACTGAAGAAAGGGCGTGAAAGGTGGCCAGAATATCATCCGAGAAAAGTGGACACCTCTGTAAGATTTGCTGGAATTATGGAAGAATAATATTTATTATATTATTTTAAAAAACTATATAATAATTCCAATATTCTAGGATTTACGGTCAATTTAAATTTCAAGGTATAAAATCATCAATTTGTAATTCGTTATCTAAGTAAGATGTGGGGGTCTGAAAAAACTTAAAGGTAAGTATTAGAAGCTGTACGTGGCCATGAAAAATTCCGGCAAACTGTAAAAAAATTCAAAACAAAAATTTCAAAAACCCATTTTTTAATTTGAATCATTTTTTGTGTGGCTTACAGGGGCCCTTACGCCTCATACTGATCTTTTCTTCCCCGCTATATTCAACAACTTTGTGTGCAAAAATCTGGAATAATCCACGAAATGTCTCTTGGAAAAACGTTTCGAGTCACATCAAAAAATTAGTTTAATCGGAAAGAAGGAAAATAAATTACATTCTTTACATTGCTTCATTATTAGAACCTTTCACTCCTTCATAAGTGAACTTACCGCATTCAATCAAATCATCACAAAAACTCTGCCCCCTCACAAAAATAATATCAACAATAGGTACTGTAATTATGCTGGCGAATTATTTTTGCCTGCAGGTAAAACCACTGCCTTACATCTGAAAGCGGAACCGCCGTTTATTGTCGCTAATTTTTTTCAAGTCAGTTCAGCATTTCCTGAAGAAGAATTTAGCCCAACTGTCGAATTTTCATTTGAGTGTTATTTGTAGAACAAAAACTAAGAACGAAAAGAAAATGTGCAGTACCTCTAAAATGTTTACTAATTGTAAGACAAAAGCGACAACTCAGGACGGTTTTCAATGGGTTCCCAAGCTACACAAAATACAGTGGATGTTATGTAATACTTAAAAAATGCAATGTTCAATAATGAATTTCATGTTATCCGAACCCCTGATTCTGAAAATGACAAAAAACATTTGCTGCCTATGAACACGATAACTCCTGATAGAATGAATATAACGATACGAAATTATGCATCATCCAGAACCCCATAAGAATGACACCTTTTGATTTTCAGCTGACTTGGACAAAGAGAAAGCAGGGGGGATCGGAGAAGGAAGATTCAACTCAACTGCCTGTGTAACAAGAAATTTTATAAGTGGGTCCAGGACCCAATAAAGACACGGGCTCAATTCAGAGGGGGGGTAAGAGGGGGGCTCAATTCGGGGGGGGGGGGAGAGAGGGTGGCTCAATTCGGGGGGGAGGGGGGGTAGAGGGGGCTCAATTCGGGGGGGGGGGGGGTAGAGGGGGCTCAATTCGAGAACTCCAATAACTGTATATATGTATGTATCGACACGAAATGTAGTGTACTCACAAGTCCCTCAGTAATAAGACGTCTGTAGTTTTTCAACCAAATCAATGATTAATTCGTGCTGGGAAAGTGCATTGCCGTGATTCGTCTACGAAATTTTTAAATGATGGAAATTCATTTAAAAAACCTTTTCTATCTAACCAAAACCGAAAACAAATGCCGTAAAAGGGTCCAAGGGACAAAAATAAGGCGTTTTTGTATTTTTTAAAAATTGAATTGAAATTCGAAAAGTAATTTTTCACCCCAACCCACAAATGTTGGCTTCCAGCGACGCTAACCATTAAGCTGCAACTACCCTTGTTTGTTGATTTTGACGTATATTTGAAGAAGTAAAAAAATGAAAAATCTGTGTTACCTGCGGGTAGAACAGAGAATGGAGCGAAGACAAGAATGAATATGAAGAGTGTAGTGAGACATATGTTCATCTCGAAGTGAGGTCGTTGACTGGTCGGGCTGGGAGCAGGTAACTAACCTGACAGATGTCAGACTTAGCTGGGCCCTCTAACCACCAAACAACAACTACTTCACCCCTTAGATCACATTTTGAAGGGGTCCCTACCCGATCCCCCACCACCTTCCTTCCAACCACCAATCTTTTCAGTTGATCGCCCCAAATTGACTAAATTTATATTCACAAAAAGTCATCGGTGAATCATCGACAATGTACTTCCCCAGAACGAATTAATCAATTAACTTTCCGCTCCCCGTCCAAAACCAGTCTACCGTTTGCACTAATATTCAACAGTTGACTTACATAGAGACTCCTAAATCCTCAAACTGAATATTATGTAGATAAATTCATTACATCGGCAGTTATTAGGGTTTTTGAGTCGAGCCCCCTCTCATCCACCCCTTCCCTTCTGCTGATTTCGCTCACAATAAAAATAAGTGTCGTCCTTATGGGGTTTTGAATTCAAATATGAAAGTTTATAGCGCTACATTTATTACTACGGTAGTTATTAACGGTAGTAAATTAACAATTTTCTCTCCCCCCTCCCCTTTAGCCGTTTCGGCTGATAATTGATATATGTTGTCCTTATAGAGTTTATGCCTCACATACATACATAATTTCATGTCGATACATTCATTCCATAGGCAGTTATTGAAGTTTTTGTGTTAAGCCTCCCCACTAATCCCCCCTTCCCTTCGATCGCTTTGGCTGAAAATCCATGGATGCAGTCATTAGAGAATTCTGGATACACATATAAAATTTCATGGTGATACATTCATTCTATTGGGAAGTATCGTGTTCACAGACACACACACAGATACACACACATTTTTTTTTCATATTTGGAATCTGGAGGTCGGTAAATATGAAATTCCATTGAAATCTCCGCATCGAATTTTTGATCGATTACGTAATTTCCCCGATACTTCTGCTGGGGAAGTAAAACCGCTTACGCCAACACATCACTTTCATGTAAGTAATAGAATACCAAATCCTGCCTTTGCCTGCGCTGTATATACGATATTTGAAACATTAATGGTTATTAGGAAAAATAACAATGTTTTCCCTCTTAACAATTCTAGTCATGATTAGGATACCAGGAAGAAAGAAGAATTTCGAATAACTAAACATTGCTCCTCTCTTTTTGAAAAAAGTATAACTCATAAAGGAATTAATTCCTTTAATGCCCTTCCTCAATGAAGACCCTCTTGAAGACAATAAGAAAATTTAAACTTCAGCTAAAAATATGGAGGAAACCCTCTATTTTGAAACGGATTTTTTTGTCATTGCAGAAATAATAATAACTATAATAAAAAAAAATCTTGTTTCTATTCTGTGTGAGTCAGCGTCAAGTATTTAATGTTTATGATTGTCAAGAACCTGAAGGCTCAGAATGGGGGAGTATGAAATGTGGTATGGAATAAGATGGAGCAATAATTGAAATAGAAAATAAATATAATTCAGTACAAAATGTGAACAAAATAAAATAAACGGTATATTTTATCATTATTTAATGAAATGTGCTTATCTGCTCGCGGCGCTCCTCAGAAGGGGTCCGCACGGGCGCGTCCTCTGAGATCTGAGAGAGTGTGGGGGCGACTACATGGGAGAGAGTGGTGGGGAGAGAGCGAGACACAGTAGAACCCATGATGGGGGGCGCTGGCTAAGCGCAGTACAATGTAATTTAACATGTTCAAAAACATCATTTCATACATAGCTTTCATTTTTTTTTTTTTTTGGCAGAGTTCCTCCATAGATATTTTTTTTAAGGTCGATCAAACCTACGTAATCATTTTTTTTATTATTTATATACTAATCTATTTTTCTTGTATATCCCTTTTATGTACCTATTTTATTACCTTGTTTTACCTTATTTTTTTCATTTATTTGTATATACATAATTTATTTTAAAATTGTTATTATTATTTTGTTTTCTTTCTCTTTTCTATATTTCGCACATTGTGACCTGAGGAAGAGACGTAAGAACGTCCAGAAATGTAGTCGTGAAAAAGACACTTCCAGAAAAGTTACCAAAAATTATTATCTTAATTTTTATTTAATTAGAAATGTATCTATTGTATTTATTGTATACTTTATTTATCTACTGTATAATATTAATAATTTTGTATTCATATTTTCAAGTATTTATTTATTTATTTCATTTTATTTTTAGTAGTATTGTTAACTCTAATCCATGTGTGTCAGACTCTAAGAGTTAATGTCGATTTATGTGTTTAATTTATAAACTATCTTAATGTATACATTCTTATGACAATCCTATTACCATGTTATAATCATATTACCATAACGGAAATAAATATAAATATTATTATTATTATAAACACACGTTGGTTTCGTTAATAAATGATTATTGTTATTTAAGACTGTAAGTGCATCAAAACATTTGCTATATCAATGATGTTTTAAATTTTATAGATACTGAGGATGGGCTTGCAGCCAGAAACGTCTACATAGAAAAAATTAATTTTAAATAAAATGGGAGAAGGAGGAGCTAAACTAAAGAATACAAGTTTTGCATACATTCCTCCAGACAATCCTTACAGAACTGTGCTCTATATACCCAATAAGAGTTTATTTCTGTTATATAATGCATTTATTTTGCAGTTAAAAGCATAAAGCCTATAGAACTATTTATTTTTCCTATTTTTCTGGGGAGTTTTTGCCTCTCGAAAAAAGTAACAAATTCTTTGTTTTTTTTTTAGCTTCAAAAACTCTAGCAATCATAATATGTATATTACATCTATATTATAAAAATATCGATATATTGCGTGCATCTCTATCGAACTTCAACCTTCATCCCCGGCTCGAATCTGCGCATTCCGATATTTTGGAAACTACATACATATAGAGTTTATATATTCCCAGCTATTCGTAATACAGGGGAGGTTATATAATACATTTTTTTTTAAGTTTGATGTTCACAGAAATTTCATTTTTCACGACACCCTGAATCTAAAAATAACAAAAAATTAAGTCATGGTTAAACTCTCAGTTTCTCTAGCTTGAACTAATTGTAATTAACTAAGTTAGTGTCCTATCAATTTATCTTTGTTGGTTCCAAAGTTTAGGGGTTGAACTTACTTAACTGCATTACCCTGAAAAAAGAGGATCACAAAAAAAAAATTGTTTAAAAAAATGTATTGTTACAAAAAAAATATCATGCGCTGTCATCATAGTCGGATGTGAGGCTGGGCTGTGGGGACGTAGGCAAAGGAAGGCCTCCACCATCTTCAGGCTTCACGGCAGAGATCCCGTTGGCTCCCACCCGGAGACAGTCGAACGAAACCTGGGCAAAATCAAACCAAACCAAAACATACACTCCCATCAGATAGAGCATCAAACACCATCAGCTTTTGTAGCCAGATAGTACAATACTTGGTCCCGCCACCGTTCATTTTCATATTATTAATTTATTTATTATATAGCTATGGTAAAGTTTAGAAATTAATAAACATTGATAATAGCAACATACCCAATATCAATACGGTTCATTTGAATATCACAGAAGTATTAACTGATATGAAATCCCTTTGCAATATATTTTTATCAAAAGTTAGTATACCCGGCGTTGCCTGGGAATTACTTTTCATCTTATACCTCAGTTTGATTGAGTATAACCAAGCTTAAAAAGAAAACTAAAAAATAATAACAATACTTTTTTAATTATTCAAAAGTCAAAGAAAACTCCCGATTTATATAGTGACAAAGCATCCCTGAATTTCGGCGACCGTACCCTACTATGAAGACATGTCCTTTATATTCACTATTGTTATTATTATGAAGCCCCGAATAAAAATCATATCATGCATTCGAAACAAGAAAATGATGACCCTCCTAGATATGCAAAATTTAGAACTCATATAGTAGAGTCACCAGAGTGACGAAAGAGCGCTCTGGTAGTAGGCGATGTGATCTCGAAGTTAAAGCCCGGGCATGAGTCATAATAACTAACTATGCAATCATCAATTTCACACATACACTTTAACATATCTTGTTAAAAGTGTCCCCGGATTGGCTTTAAAAAATGTGTTCAGCCTAGATTTATAACACTTCTACAACTTTAAATTATAAAAGTAGTACACAAACATATATCTATGAAAGAAGGTAGAAAACAATAGTCCACACTACTAACAACTAGTTTGCATAAAGTAAAAAAGGCAGCTGTTAAAACCAAACAAATAAAAAAACACTGAGTTTTTAATATATTTTAATATTTTTAATTATTGCAAATTCCCTATTGGCAATTCAGAAATAAAATCTTCACTAAAACCTACGAAAATCTATGATATTCTAATTGTGTAAAGTTTAATTCCGATCCGAACAATGATTTGGAAACATATCAAGGACACACACACCTGCTTCTTCATACATATATATATATATTGCTGAGTGGTATGAGTGTTTCCCTTCTGAGCTCAAGGTCGTGGGTTCAAAACCCGGCCGAGGCGCTCAGTTTATTTTATCTGGGAGGTAAAATACACTTAAGCACGCCGTCCTTCGGATGGGACGTTAAGCGATGGTCCCGAGTGTGCGATGTTAGGTACTCGTTAAAGAACCCTGGCCTAGGTGAATAAAAATTTAGGGTAGGCAAAATTTCGGACTGCCACAGTAGAGTCGGGCTCATGTCCACCAGAGTGATGTAAAGAGCGCCGATATGACCTCGTAGTTAAAGCCCGGGCATGAGTCATAATAACTATATATATCTAGAACTTGGAAGGGATTTGTCGCCAACATTTAAAACTGAATCTTGATACATACCATGTATTTGATACCCCACAATTGGAATTATTTTTGATTTCAAGTAAGTCACAAACATCACAAAAGGTAACGTCATAAAAGACTTACCGGTAAAACTGTGACAATATATAAAAATATGTACCGCAAAAAGTTCAACGTCGTTCCATTGTCCTTCAAAATCAACACAAAGATGAAGATTTCTGCCAATCATATAGACATTACTGAACCGGACACACAAATTGGCTGGGATTATCCTCCTCAAGGGCAGACATACTGGTTGAGGGTTTTTTCCTACAAAACCATTAAAAAAAGTCAATAAATAGCATTAGACATCAGAGAAACTACTTGCCTACAGAGAGAGATTAGGAGCAAATTACTTCCAGAGTGAGATAAGGGTGAGGTTGTTGGTTGTTTGGTGTATTTGGGGCCAACAACTACTTAAGTTATTATCGCCACATGTAAATGACGGAGACAAGGACCATGAGACAAAAAAAGCCATGATCGGATCCCGCAGGATGCCAGAGGCAAGCACGGGACACAGGTGCACCCAACGAACAGGTAGGACAGGTCAGGGGCAAGCGGCAGCACCGCCGGGCCACTCTCTCTATTGTATACGTGTTAAGGTTCATCTTTTTTTTTTTTTTTTTTTTAGGGTGCCCCTGACCCCCTGAGGGGGGGTCGGTCACATCACCCTATTTGTTCGGCGGGGAAATGGGTAACCTTTCTCCGTTTTTATTCACAATTTACTTTTGGTGCTATGGACGGCTGTGGACCGGCTCGATGGCTACGGTCGGCAGTCGTCCTTGGTTCCTCGCCGCCTCATTGCGCCGAATGAGCTCGAGACTCTTCGGTGGCTTCTAGTCTGCCTATCTCCCGGAGCCGGGGGCTGCCACCGCAGCGCCTGTCGGCGGTCGGCGGGGCCCCCGGCACCGGGTGAGAAGGCTTTCTTAATTTTTCGCCAGGAGGAGACGAACCGACCAAAAGCCGGGTAGCCAGTCTCCGTCATCAGTCCCGGCAGATTCAGTCCCAGGTACGATCCTGTCCGGCGAATCAGCGCCGCCCTTGGCCCGTCGTATAGCGGGCATTCGAGGACTACGTGTTCCGCAGTCTCGACGCCGCCACACGAGCAGGCAGGGCTGTTCTTCCTCTTAAAGAAAAAGAGCTTGGCGCTGAAGTCACCGTGACTTGATAGCACCTGTGACATCCAGTGGTCTGGTTGTATCCATGGAGAGTCAAGACGCGTCCGGACGCTCGAGAAATAGGCGAAGGTGGTTCGGCCATCTGTCGATTGCGCCCAACGCCGTTGCCATCTTTCCACAATCCATGCCTGGACAATGCCCCTCAGGCGCTCCGGTCTCGCCTGTCCTTGCATCCCCTCCTCTAAGGCTTGACGCAAGGCCACGTCCGTGTCTGCTTCCAGTGGTAAGCCGCGTCTACAGAAGTAAGAGGCGACGGCTCCATCCAAGACTAGGTCTATGGGAGGAGCCCCCGCCAGCACCTGCAGCGCAGCCGTGGAAACTGTACGGTAGGCCTTGGTAACCCTGAGGAGGGCCGCTCTTTGAGCTTGTAATAGCAACGTACGCTGCCGTTTGGTGGGGTGATGCCACCATCCGGCAGCGGCGTATCTTGCTACGGCCTCGAAGACCCCGGCGTAAATAGTTTTACACGCGGAGTACCCGAGGCCCCATGTCGCTCGGGCTAGGTAGCTCAGAGCGCTAAAGGTAGCTGTTGTCTTATCCTTGATGGCAACTGCGTGGGACGTGACGTTGAATCCCGGCCCAATCCCCACACCTAGGTACGTGACCACGGCCGGAAACTCAACGCGTCGGCCGCACACTGCAAGAACCAGGGGGTGGCGGGCGTCAGTTTTTCCTCTCATCAGCATGGCCGCTGTCTTGCTGGGAGAGAGGGTTAACTTGTTCACTCGGCACCATGTGTCCGTAGCGTCAATCGCGGCTTGGGCTCGGGCAGTCAAAGTATCTCGACTGTCAGCGTGCACCGTGACCACTAGGTCGTCGACATAGGCCATTGCCTTGAGTCCACGAGTCTCGAGGTCACGAAGCAGTCCGTCAAAGAGGATGTTCCAGAGTGTTGGTCCGAGGACCGAGCCCTGGGGACACCCCCTGGTGACGTTCGCTGTAGTGCTGGTGAATTGCTGCCTCACCGTCGCAGAGCGCTCGCTGAGGAAGCTGGAGATGAGCCCGAATAGGTTCCTGGGAATTCCCACAGACCGTAGTCGCAAGAGAATGGCAGGCCACCAGGCGCAATCGAAGGCCGCGGCTATGTCGAAGAAGATACAGAGAGAGTATTTCCCTCTGCCCTCCCCGACATCCGCCCTCAGCATCCTCAACGCATCCTCAGCGGATCTGCCCCTCATGCATCCGAATTGTCTGTGCGATACGAAGGTCTGTACCCGGGCTCGAATTCCTGAGAGAATCAGAGTCTCCAACACCTTGCCGGAGACTGGGAGTTGACTGATCGGTCTATAGCTACCCACCAAGGAGAGGTCCCTGTCCCCAGGCTTGACAAACGTGCACACAAGTGCACGTTTCCAAGCACTCGGGAAGTGGCCAGTCCTTAGGCAGGAGTTTACCAGGTGAAGAAGATCCGCCTTTATGGCCGGGAATGCCTTCTTGATCATGGCGGCGTCTATGAGATCCATCCCAGGGGCGCCGCCATTCCTCTGCTTCCCAACCGCCAGACTTAAATCTAATTCGTCCCAGTCCGGAGCGTCCTCCGTATCCGGCAGGGCACGGGCAGTCTCTCTGATTATTACCTGGGCGGGGGTATCTTCCGTCGGGTCGTCCGCCGGAAAGGCCACTCCCAGGTACATCCGTCCTGCCTCCTCCAGGGACAAGGCGTAAACGTCCCCGTCCCTGATGGAGGCCACAGGGGCGACCGGCCTGAGCCTCCCGGTGACGACCCGGTAAGGGATCCCCCACGGGTTTCTGACACTCTCCTCCTCTATGAAATTCCTCCAACTTACCTTCTTCGCAGTGGCGATGCTTCGGTTGTAGGCATTATTCAGTTGTCGGTACTCTTCCCGCCTTAACACCTTCAGAAGGGGATTCCCGCACCGTTGGTACCTACGCCTGGCGCGGTATACAACCCTCTTAGCGAGGGTAAGCTCCTCACTCCACCAGGGAACCTTTTTGAGCCTGTTCACCTTCCTGGGGATGGTTTCATCGGCAGCTCGGAGTAATATACTTCCGAGCTGTTCGACTCCCTCCTCGATCTGGTCAACAGGGTCAACGCTCCCGAGGCCTTCCCAATCCTCGTCACAGGAGTAGGTAGCAACGGCGGTCACAAAGGCGTCC
The DNA here is from genome assembly GCA_963662175.1 of Aradus depressus. Lineage (NCBI taxonomy): Eukaryota > Metazoa > Arthropoda > Insecta > Hemiptera > Aradidae > Aradus > Aradus depressus. The sequence continues at coordinate 48,103,891 of OY759218.1, read as the reverse complement.
GAGATGGCCTTGCGTGTAGCAAAGCGCGGGTCTCTAGGCCTGACCACTGGAAGACCCGGGTCAAAGAGCTGAACATCTATGACGCAATGGTCGCTAGATGTGACTTCTCTGACACGCCATCCTCCCACAGCCTGGCCTAGTCCGCCGGACACAAGTGTGACATCTATATGGGATTCTCCCATTGCACCACGAAATGTGGGTGGGGAGTCCGGGTCGTTGACAATGCGAAGATCATGGCGGGCTATCACATCCAGTAACCTGCCACCCCGGCGATCGGTGCGAGCCGATCCCCAGGCGACTGACCAGGAATTAACATCCGCCAAGATGATCACGTTGCCCCCCTCGAGTTCATCAAGTATATGATCCAAGTGGCCTAACTGTCGTTCTATGTCCTCAGAAGGGGGGAAGTACCCGCTGATGACATAGCAGCTCACGTTTGCATGCCTGACACAGGCCACTACCATATGGCTGGTAGACAGATGGTGGAGTGCCATCACGTCCATCAGGGGGTCAGTCACAACCAGTGCGGCCATAGGCCGCTGGTTGTCCCTCGCCCCAACCATAATCCTGTGGCCGGTGCCTAGGCCTGCCACGGCGCCTCTAACTCAATATGGCTCCTGGAGAGCAAGTACCTGGATGTTCTCCTGGGATACCAGGTGCCGTACTTCCGCAGCAACGATTCTGCGCCTATTCATGTTGTGTTGCCACACATGAAGACCGCCACGCTGCCTACCGGCCATAGTCCGTGCGAGCGGCCAGGGCCTCTATCGCCCGGATGTATGTCGGGCAGGTATCACAGTTAGCACTGTGATTCGCGGCAGACTTTCCTGTGCCGCAATTGCAACACTTCGGCGGCTTGTTTTTCCTATTCGGACACTTGGTCGCTGTGGTTCTCCGCTGAGCACCACGCACACCTCTCCCTGCCCTTACAGTACTTGGCGATATGGCCGAATCCCTGGCACCTATTGCACCTTGTTATATCCAAACAGTCCCCGACCCTGCACGGATACCACCCACCCAGCGTTATGGACCCCGCCAAGACCAGTTCTCTCCGGACATCCGACGAGGCTTCCGCTACCCAGTTTGTAGTCGGGCCGCCCTTCGGGGGGCCTTTCCTGTAAAGTGGAGTAATCCCCTTATACAGTGGGTTCACTGCCTCGAGCCTCCTAGAGAGGTCCTCCCCCGACCAGCTGGCAGGGACATCAAAAAGAACGACCCTGGGTCTTCTTCTGCTGAGCGCCTCGGCCCTCAGACCCGCTGCCTGGAGAGCCGGTGCGCCCAACAGGGACTCCAGCTCGGTCGGAGTGGACACCTGTAGGAGGAGCCCTCCTCTCCTGGCGGGTTTGGCCGACTTCACCTTGATCCCGAGCTCACTCGGGTCCACCAGCTCCAGGGCCGCCTCCAGCCTCCTGCCGTCACTCTCCTGCTGGAAGGTGACGACAGCCCTGTAACCGGCGGCCGGGCGGACACCTCCCTCGGTTGTCAGTTCCCTCCTCAGCTGGCGGACGACATCCGCCTTCGTCCTCCGGGGGGGGCGCTGTCCTGGGTGGGAAATTCGGGGCTGCGGATGGGGCTGGAGGAGTCGTTTTCGACTGCCTCTTCTTCTTCTTCGACGCCACCATTGTCCAGGACATGGCGTCCGGGTACTCGACTTCAGTGACCGGAGGTTGGGGGGGAGAGGACGGGAGGGGGATCCCATCCTTTTCCCTCCCTTGACTGGATACGGAGGGAGGGGCGGCGAGTCTTTTGGGGGAAGCAGCACTTGTAGGTGTGATTTCAGCCGCTCCTCTCTTCTTCTTCTTCGCCCTCCTCTCCGGCACCCCTCCTGGCGGAGTGCTGTTCTGGGGCAGGTCCTCGTCCAGGGCAGGGAGGCCGTTGGAGGGGGGATCCCTCGGCATAGCCGGGATGCTGGGCTGCATGAGGGTCGACCTTAGCATCAACTTGGTGGCGATGGCCTCTGCCATCACCTCCGGCCTAAATCCCTCCAAAATCTCGGATGAGACTTTGGCCCTGCGTTCCGCATCTATCTGTCTGGCGAGCGAGGCCGCCAGCAGGTCAACGAGACGCTGGACCCCCTCATTCACCTTCTGCTGGCTGGCCCTACTCATCCTAGAGGTCTGGGCAGCGACCATTAGCTGAATGGTTGCCGCCTCTCGGTTGGGGCAGCCACTGAACGGGGTGGCGGCCTCGGCGCTCACCGTTCCGCTCGATTCCTTGGGGGCGAGAGGAATCTTCGGGACGGGGAGGGTAGATCGGCGGGAGGGGAGGGCAGATCGGCGGGGGGGAAGGGGGATGGGGGCTGGTGAAATTGTCTGTGGGGCTTCCTGGGGGACAGGGGGTGGGGAGGTGGGGGGGACTCGTGGACACTTCTCCATTGTGAGGGACAACAGCTGGCTTCGAGAGGTGTGGTGCGGGGTGAGGGTGGGTTGGGAAGTGCTCCCCTACTAGACACGCCCACACACCCAACTGCCACTTTCTAAATTCAAATATTAAATATCTTTTACTCACCGATTGTGCACAAACCACTCGTTAGATTTTGTCCAAACCTCGAACTCAGGACCTTTAGGCACTGGACTCTAATATTGTCAAGTTTATTTTGGAATTTAACACTTTTTTTTTTTTTTTTTTTTTTTTTTTTCACCTTTACAAAATTACACACGCGGAGCAGGTCTAGGACATGTTGCCTCGTTGACAGCCAAGGCGGGACCCTGTTAAGGTTCATCGTGGAGATAGCGAGGCTTGATGAGGAAGGCTGTCCAAACCCTCCAAGTCCGGGACTGTTCCATTCCAGAGGCCCCCAAACACGTTCCCACCCGGGCCCCCACATGCAAGACCACTGTTTAGGCCCTAATCAATTGACATTGAGAATAACCGAAGTTGGCAAATGATCACAATGGTGGGACTCCCAGCGCCTCCTCCAAGCTCTTTGCATTCTTCTTGAGAAGGTCTTCAAAGAAGGAGTACTCCGGGAAGATATGGTAAATACTGAGAAGATATTTTGAAACAGAAAGACCCATCCAACAACCGATCCAACTTGCGCGGAGATTTTCTCTTTATATAAATTATACAATAATAAATCACCTGCAATTGTTGTTTGATATATCCTTCTTTCATTGTAGACCAATTTTACATTGAACTCAAATTCGTCAGGTTCATATTGTATGATTGCGCACACTTTGCTGCGGAGAGATGTCACATTGAATCTATCAAGAATGTATCCCGTGCAGCAGTTACATGTTCCCTCAGAGCAATTGCAAGGGTACCGTTTTTGCTCAGTCGCTTGCGTAGGATCTGAAATATTTTTGAAAAATAAAATTTAATTAAAAATAATAATTGCTGCTGCAGTCAATACAACTTTTATAAAAAAATCATCAATTTGAAAATCAAAAAAAACAATGTAATAAAGGAAGTTAAATATAGTTTTCGAATACTACCAAATAATTAATAATAACAGATAAATCGCATTAGAAAATAGATCAAAGTAATGTTTAAACTGTAACGCATCGAGAATTTAATTTTTTTTTTTTTGATAGTTTGGAAAATAACGTAATTCAGTAGATGTGAAACAACCAAAAAAGTAAAATGGGCGTTTTGAAAATAAAACTGTAGAGTAAGTAGTATATTTACAAAATAATTATCTGAATTTGATCAAGTATGACCAAGTATCACTACGGAATAGTTCCATATTTAAAAACAAGTATAGGAGACTGAATGGTCTATACTTGTCAACCCCTTCATGTACGAGAATACATTCTTGTATCAAATATAAGCATAAAAAGAAAAGAAAATATCTGATGTGATCATAACATATTTTTTTAGATCTACCACGATTTTACAGATCACTCTTCTTCTCAATTTCATTTCACTCTCACTTCAAACTGGCATTATTGGGTGTAAGGAAGTCACTCTCATCCTACAATGAAACAAAGAAACTCGCTAATGCAGCCATAACTTTCTAATTACGTTTTTATATGCAGAAATGCCAGTTAGAGATGAAGGAGAAATGAATTTCAGAGGGATGGAACTGATCTGAAGAAATGTGTTGGATATAAGAAAGTCATGTTATGGTAAAATAATATTTTGTAAGTATTAATGTTACTTATTTTTTCAACAAATTTCATATGTACCAAATTTTTTATAACTGTCATATCTGTAAACCATTTCCAGGCAAGCCGCCCAGTTGACCATTTTCAACAAGCCACATCTGACCTCAGATAGAGGCTGGATCCGCCCAATTTACAGGCAAGCAATCTGGTTAAATCTTAGGTTAATGATGTGTCTTAATCCTTGAGTAAGAAATAAACAAACACATTTGAGACTAGCATCAAACTGAATCAAAATGATCATCTTACTTGAATTTAAATTTGAGATTGGTGTAGTTGGCCTTTTTGTGGGCGGTCGAGTGGTCGCCTTAGTAGCGTTCGGTCTTCTCTTTCCACACATCACCACACTTGAGGAGAAAACTATCACCATTAACAGTTTTATCCACCTTAAACAGAGAATTGAGAGTCAGTCAGGGTGCATGTGATTCAGGCATTTGATGAAAATCCGAGATCGAGATTTTATCTGATTTTGACGATTTAACTAATTTTCGCGAAGATGTCTGTGTGTATGGAATTGGAACATTGGGAGCGCTCTAACTCAGAAACGATTGTAACTTGAGATTTAAATATGTCACATTTGCTAACTTAGATCTGATTGGATTTTGGCCGAAATCGGACGAAAATTGGCACTACTTTACTTCGAGGCCATTTTACAAGATACCGATTATATTAATGGCCTAATCAGAAATCATTTCAAATAAAGGTTGTCGAGAAAACTGAACATCACATTGTATATGAAAAGCGGTTTGCGGGATAATTGCCGAAAACCTGAAATGTCGTTTTGATACCCATATTTTTAGACGTTTCTTTGATTTACGCAAAAATGGTTAGTCATATCAAAAAATTGATCCTTACAAAAAATGTTCGTTATTAAATTATAAATCGCTTAAGTGTCCTCTGATTCGAGATAAGACCAAAAAGATCAATGTTATAGCTCCCCAAAAAAATTGAAAATACATTACTATAGGAAATATATATTTATTTAGTTAACCGAGAGACAAGACCTTTCCCCAGTTCTCCGCTCTTAATGCGACCCGTACTCACATTCCTCGATGTCATTCTGACATTTTTTCAAAGATTCGGACTCATGTTAACAAGAACGACGAAACAGCGCCAATATATTTTATAATTCGTTGCTACGCGATACAATTTAAACACTACTTTGAACTATTCCTGGTTGAGGTTGAGCTCAAGATCGCGGGTTAGAAACCCGGGCGAGGCCCTTAGGTTTTTATCTAGAAGGTGAAAAATCCTTGAGCACGTTCTTTGGATGGGTCGCCATGTCAGGAACTCGTTAAATAAACCTAAGTGAATAAACTTAGGCAGGCAAAATTTAGGAGTCCACAGTAGAGTCGGGCTCATGTCCACCAGATTGACGAAAGAGCGCTATGGTAGTAGGCGATATGACCTCGTAATTAAAGCCCGCGCATGAGTCACAAAAACAAACAAAGATTTTTAAGTCGCCGAGTCAATATGACAAAATAATGACAAGAAATTCCCCAAAAAATTAATGAAAAACGGCTGATTTGAAGGTTTTATAACATGCCCAGACGAAAAATGTCGGTGATGATCATTTCGTTTTTCTAAATGCCGCTAACGATACTTTTTATCTTCAAATTTCCAATTGATCCAAAAGAGAAATCGATGAATATTTTTGTTTTTCGTGTAAAGAAAGAAAACACGTATCAGACGGCATTTCTACAAAAATGTGGTTTGCTATATTTTACTGGGAATGTGTCTGTGTAGCGAAAGTTGAATTTTTTTGTATCATATTCACCCTAAAAGAAAATTGTCAATATTTGCTGTATACATTGGGAAGATTTGATGTAGTTATGTACTCACATGTTGGGATCCCCGCAAGGACTACCAGTCCGAGATTGAGGCCAAGCACCGTTACTACGCCTGGTTCTGTCGGGCCATTCGAAATTTATAGACACCCTCCTACCCTAGTCAGGGGTAGATGTGGACGGGGGAAGGGGGGAGGTCAGTAGGTTGGTCTGGAGGGGAAAACCTGACCCTTTATTCATTTGAACCTAAAATTACTATTTTAAATTCTCTTCTGGGAGAGTAAAAAATTCAAATTTTAATGCATTCTTTCACCTAAACATTTTATTATTCTACATACCCTCTGAGCTGAACATCGATAGTTTGAAACCCAGCCGAGGCCCTTAGTAGTTTTATCTGGAAAGTGTAAAACGTTGAGGACGACATCCTACGGATGGGACGTTAAGCGATGGTCCCGAGCCTGTACGATGTCAGGTACTCTTTAAAGACCCCTTTCAGGACTCCCACAGTAGAGACGGGCTCATGTCCACCAGAGCGATGAAAGAGGTAGTAGGCGATATGACCTCGTAGTTAAAGCCCGGGCATGAGTCACAATACGTAACTAACCACCAGTAATCTCGAAATTCAATTATACTCGAGAAGAAGGTTCGTTAATAATCTGAATCATAAATCCGATATGGTGTATAACAGCAATGGCACCTAAATATTTAGAGTAATAACAAGCCTGCAAAAATGAAACTTTTTACTGACTTTTAACTTGCAGCGTGATTTTATTTAATTCTATTTTGCTGAATCCGAATATTTGACGTATAAGAATTTACTTTATTGATTCATATGAAGGGCCCCGGGGAAGAATGATTTTAGTCACTTTTTTCAAGTTTTGAGCTAATAGTGCTATCTAGTAGGATATTGGCGTACCTTTCAGATCCGTGAACCCTACAGGAAAGAAGGCTTCTAGTCTGATGAAATATGAGGTTTGAAAATACAGGTACTGGGGAAGAACGCTCAAGGTCAGCAAGCGCCCGGGGAAGAACGGTTTTAGTCACCATTTCACCGGGTGGTGGGTCACCTGTTATATTAGGGGAAAACACTCAAATAGACCACATAAACTCATAGATGGGACTAAAACGAAGGTAAATGATTTCATAAAGAGCATTAAGGGACTAAGTTTCATTATTCTCTGAAAGATTAAAAAAAGACGTACCTCTCTGAGTATATGAACATATCAAAATTGCAATCAAATCAAGATCACACTTCAGCAAATTGGAAATGAACTAAAAAACAAAGAAGTTGAAAAATCAGTTCACGTTGCAAGAGGCAACCGTTTCTATGACCTAAAGCGGAAATATCGCAAGGAAATCTCAAACGCTTGAAGCCAAGACAATGTATTTCCAGTAAAAAACCTGCCAACCCCAAACATTACAACAAATTAAGTTAATTATCGAAGGCAGCTCAACTACATCAGCTTTGTCATTCATGTTTTTTCGAACTCAAAAAGTTACTTTTACACCTACGACGAGTCAGTGGCTAAAAAAGGAGATGATGAAGTATGTTCCATGCTCAATCACTTTGTTAATAATTGTCTGCCTCTTGAAGTCAAAGAACTGTACATATTCTGTGATTCTTGTGCAGGCCAGAATAAAAACTTTACGGTTTTCAGGTTCCTTCATTATTTAGTAAATGGCGTTCATAGATATGAAAAAAAAACACGTCATTTTCCCCATTCGAGGGCATTCATATCTTGAGTGCGATCAAGATATGAGCTTCGTCAACCAAAAAGCGTACACAGAAGTTCCATCAGATTGGCGTGAGGTTTTGAAGGCCCGCAGGTTTAAGGCGTTTAAGCGTTTCAAAACTGGACTGCACATTCATCCAGTAAATATCCGGCTAAATGTCCTGTTCCTACGAGGCCAGTACGGATTCTACGGTTCAACACTGAGCAGCCTTTGTATATGTTTTATAAAGAAACGTACTTCGGGGCCTCTTCTAGTGCTCAATGCGAAAAAAAAGCATAAGCAACAAAGTGAAACTAGGATTGTTCCACTCACAGTTTTACCATGCAACATCCCCATCAAAGCAGCAAAGTACCGAGACCTTCTTCACTTGACAAAGTTTTTAACAACACCAGGAGCAAGAGAGTTTTATCAGAATCTTCTTCCTGCAGACATTCTTGAAGACCCTGATGACGAATACATGGACGAACCCCAAAATTATGCCTCCTTTGCTGGGGAATAATGATCAATGTCATGACCATCATCGTGAAAATGGGTTTTCTTCATATGTTATCTTTTCAGAAAACTTTTTTTGTTTGCTATTTCCTTTGAATACAGATTTTTTAAGTAGTAAAATTAAAAAACAACTTCTTTTTCATTACTTCCCAGCCCAAAAATAGTCATGTAAACTTCAAATGCGATTTTCTCAAAATGTGCATCGGATGACTAAAATCGTTCTTCCCCGGGGCCCTTCATATATCATTTATAAAAAAAATATTCAACATTATAATTTGTTTGAAACAAGTTTTTTTAAGAGATCGTTGCAAATATCTTAAAAAACTATTGAAGATTACACTTTAAAATTTTAATGGCTTGTAAAAAACCTTCTTTTTTTTTATGTACTATATTAAAATAAGTTGATATTTTCACCAACTTTATTTTTAGAATTCATTTCTTAAGTCAAATAATTGTCATTGTAGAAATTTGAAAGTTGACTTAAGTCAGCTAGTATAGCGGTTTTTTTTTTCTTCTTTCTGGTATAGTCGAGACTGTTTTTCACAACAATTAAGATTTCAAAGTGTCATTTTTAATCAAGATATAATATGTATCTCTATAAAGGTTGGTTGTTTATTGAGACTCATGTCTGGGTTTTAACTTCGAAGTCATATCGCCTACTACCGGGACGCTCTGAGGGACATGAGCACCACTCTACTGTGGGAGTTCTAAATTTTGCCTAACTAGGTTAATTCACCTAGGGCAGGGGGTATCTGACATTGTGCAGGCTCGGGACAATCGCTAAACATCATATCCGAAGTTTCGAACCCGCGATCTTCAGCTCTGTAGGCACGCTACACCAGAGATACCGGCATCCTCTCTCTCTAAATATTTGTTGACTATTTTTCTTGTAAATTTTACAAATTCTTAAAGAAAAAAAAAAGAGTGAATAATAAGTATCACACTTCTAAGATTCGGATTCGGCACGCCAGAATTAAGTGAAAATGAACTTGCAAGTTACAAGCTGGAAAAACATTCATTTTTGCAGTCTTGTTTTACTAAGTACTTACTATTTAGGTATCATTTCAGTTTATTTGAATCATTACTACGGATCCATTATCCGAATTGTTTACGAGCACTGTTCGTGAGTATAACCTTCCGTAAAGGTTTGTATGTCTAGATAATTTTTCGAACTCGCCAGATCTTATCCCGGGTTTGACGTAACTTTTTAAAAATGTTGAAGTGTTATTTAAAAAATCATTCCCTACGAAAATTTTACGGCTATTTTATCATAAGTCGTTGGAATACAGACGTTGCTTCTAATCCGCAATCGAAAATTAGAAACATTGGTATTTTGGCCCACATTGATGCTGGTAAGCCAAAAATATTTTGTTGACTATATATTTCTTTAAATTTCTTCTACCGTACGTTGTTTATTTAGTTTTATATGTAACCTTTCAACTATTGTATTTATTTATGTATTGGATTGACACTAACACTTGAGAATCGTGTAGGCTCTCGTCTTAACGATTTCTTTGTTTTGAACTGAATTAGAATTTTAAGAACAAAAAGTATAGTATTGTGAAATATTATATTCAATACAGATTTCGGGTGATGGTTGAAACATTGACCATGCCTCATTAATAATTGCATGTGGAAATTGTTATTTAAATATTACAGTTTTCATTTAGAGATATAATTCGGGACTGAAATCAATATTTGACTATTATCAGTTTCGAGTTCTCTTTCTAGATACAGTAAGTAATATTTAAAAAAATATATTACGCGCTTCATCCAAAACCCAAATAATACCTCATCCGGAGAGCAAGATTTTTATACTTATACATTTATATGTGAAGTAAGAATTTGGTAACGGCCGACCGAAATAGTGTCAGGGTAGCTTGTTTGATGAAAATATGTTGGTACTTTCCGAAGTTCTTATCAGTTTATTTCTATAGAAACCTACTAAGAATAATTGTAAGTTTCTCAATGTAATTTATAATATTATCAATGTGATTTCCTATGTTGCTTCTGGCAGGTAAAACGACTACAACCGAAAGGATGCTCTACTTTTCTGGAACTATCAAGGCTATGGGTGAAGTTCATAAGGGTAACACTGTTACGGACTTTATGGAACAGGAAAGAAATAGAGGTATCGTATCTTCTTCTGAACATATAGAATTAATTCCCCTGTAAATGCACACCCCCCTGTTATAAACACACTCATATATTTTCTTCTAAGCAGTCATTAGTGCTAATTGACTTTAAACCCGCTTGTAATTCTCTCTTGAGTGCTCTCAAGTCCCTGTGTAAGACACCCGTTGATTTTCAGCCAAATTGGCCTTTCGTGGAAAAAAGTTCAGAGGTAGAGAGAAAACCTAATTGATTACAGATAATTTGAGTTGGGGAAGTACGTTGCCAGTGAATCGCCAATGTATTTTTATTATCAATTCTCGAAAACATATTCAATGTAAATTTTACGAAGTTTAGGGGAAGTTCCGGAAGAAAATCCGATGTGGAGTTTTCAAGGGAATTTCATTTTTTCAAACCTCCTGATTCTCAAAATTGTGTTCTGTGAACACGATAACTCCCGATAGAATGAATGTATGTCAGTGTATCCAGAACCTTCCAAGGACGACCCATTGATTTTCGGCCAAAGAGGGGAGGCTTAACACAAAAGCTCTAATAACCGCCGTTATAATAAATGTATTGATTGAATTTCATAGGTAAATCCAAAACTATAAGGACATCATCTATTAATTTTAGGCGAGTTGCGAAGTGTGGATTGTATATTTGATACTTTTCCCAACTACTCTATTAATAAATTCTAAGCTATAACTAGTCTTGGAATAAGGCAAAATAAGATATAATTGGTTAGCATATACCTTTATATCATTCCCATCATTACTAATTTCCGTAATCAAAATTTAGATGTGTTCGTTGACTCGACGATTGACCCTATGTATGACATTTAATTTAAGCAGTGTTTCTAACATCTAGGATAACATGTTTTATGATCTTCTCTTGCAAAATGTTCCTACATGTTCTCTAGGTATCACGATAGCCTCAGCCTTCGTTATGTTCAAATGGAGTGGTCATACGATCAACTTGGTTGATACCCCTGGACACATAGACTTCACAGCTGAGGTGGAACATGCCTTGAATGTCCTCGACTCGGCTGTTATAGTTCTCGATGGAACGGCTGGTCAGTTTATTTTATGTACTCATTTTCAAATAATTCTCTAATCTCTTAAAAAGAAGAAATGAAGTGTAGATATAACTTTTCCATATTTTTTTAAAAGTAATTTTTAATGTTTTTGAGTTTTGAAATGGGAAGCTGGATTTGTGTACTATTTCGGTGATTAGAAGGCAAAACATGCCATGCTTTATCCGTCGCAATGTCGTTTGTCGCGTTTACTCAGTTTTATGAACAATTTTGTAATGCACTCCTAAAAGAAATTATATACATTCAAGGAATATTTCCAAAATTCCAAGAGAATGACTTAATTCTAGAAGATATTTTAGTTAGCAGTTCACATTGTGTTTTTAATTATATAAAAGATTTGTTTGGCTATTGACCACCATTTGAAACGTTAATGGTAGTATAAATTAATTTGTTTAATTTAATTTTTTGAAGAGGTAAAACCAAATTTGATTGATTTCATCAAGAGGACATTGAACCGGTCACAAATCAAAGATGTTCAACCTCAATCTCAAATTAATTCTAGAATAAAAATTCATTTTTCACAATGTTGGTCTTTCGCACTTTTACACTCCAGCTAATGTTTTTGTTTTTAGCATCATCTGTCTATTTGGAGTGTGTTTTCGATCCGTTGAACTTCTCCTTTTTTGTTTGTCGCTATGTCGGTTGGAGAAATTTGAAGCTAAACTTACTTATTTCTAGAATTTCAAAGATAAAGTTGAGATTCATTCTTCCTTTTAGTTCTTCTGAAGATTGAAAGGTAATCTCTTTGTGAAAAGCGCATAGAATACGGTACCTTCACCTTCAAATAATCAGGTGAGCTAAACTCTCAAAATGCTTGAATAAACTATGACTAAAAGACTCTACATGTACAAGTTCGAGGTTCGACTTTAATTACAATTAAAAAAGAATTTAATAAGCTTGCAAATATTTTTCAGGTGTGGAAGTGCAAACGGTGACAGTTTGGAAACAAGCATCTCAGAAGAGGCTTCCCAGTTTGGTTTACGTCAACAAAATGGATCGACCAGAATCAGATATTGACTTATGTGAACGATCCTTAAGAGAAAAGTTATTAATTAAACCCCTTCTTTGTCAGTTCCCTATTAAAGGTAAGTTGTTGTTGCTTCTCAGCACACCTTTGTGTGTGTGGCGAGGTGTGGAGTGAAGTCTCAAAGAAAAAATATCTGCTTTTACTTCCCAAAGAAGTATGGGGGAAGTTATGTAATCGGTTAGAAATTTGATGCGGAGTTTTCATGTTTTCCGTCCTTCTGATTTCAAAAATGAAAAAATAAATTGTGCGTGTGTGAACATGATCATTCTCGATAGAATGAATGTATCAACACGGGATTTTATATTTGCATCCAGGACTCTCTAAGAACGACACCTAGTTACTGATTTTCAGAAATCGGCCAATGGAAAAGGGATTAGAGGGGAGGCTTAAACCAAAAACTCTAATAACTGCCATTGTAATGAATATATTAACACGAAATTTTATAATTAATCTCGAAACCCCTTGGGGATGGCATTTAATTCTCAGAAAAATCAGCCATAGGGGAGGGGGGCTCAAGTAAAAAATCCCAATGACTTCCGCTGTAATGAATGTATCGACATGAAATTTTATATTTAATCTCAGAACCCCATGAGGATTTTTGATTTTCTGCTAACAGGCTTTTAACATTAAACAAATACATATTATTCCTTTTCTCAAAATCCTTAATTTTCATTGTTTCTTATTTATTACTGCAATGTTTTCAAGACTCTTCTGTGAAGAAAACAAAAAAGAATTCTCAAAACGTACATGTGTTCTAATGTTTTAAATGTTCGTTAATCAAGTCGGATTTGTGACGTTACTCTATTCTTTAACATTACAATAAAAATCTGAATATTGTTCTCTGGCTCTTACAAATCTATAATGTTTATGAAATTTTGACCTAATACACAATCAACTTCTACGTGTTTAAAATGGACTTCATTTATTTTCAGATGGAGATAAATTTGAGCGTGTCATTGATTTAGTGAAAATGAAGGACTTAAGTTGGTCAAGTAATTTATTTAGTTCTAAGCCTTTGGAAAATCAGGATCCTTATTACAGCCTAGCAATAAAAAAGAGAATTGAACTAACAGATGCGTTATCGTCGCTAGATGATCAGCTGGCCGATCTCATTTTGGAAAATGGCTCTCTGGAAGCTGTCACTCCGACCCAGTTGAGAGAATCCATTCGGAGGGTTACTATTTCTCAGGTTCATTTTAATTTTACCGACATTAATAATATAAATCGGGTGTCTACTTAGCCGCCAGGAAAAAATGAGTTATTCTTTAAGAATATTTATCATTTCTTAGAAAAATATCTAACAATCTTACAGAGATAAAATTTTAATTAAATATTTCAATTCCATATCGAGTACTTTTTTCAAAATGAATTCCCAAGTAATATCTCATTTTTCCAGGAGACAAAGGAGAAACCCAAACTCCCCCTAAGATTTTCTCCGTTTTGTATTTGTTTCTTAGGACTTGTCTGGTTTTCTTTTTCCTTTTCATTGAAGCTAAGTGACATTTGTTATGAATTTATAACATTAGTGGAGATTTATTTTATTTACTGGCCTCTTGTTATTGTAATCTTTACGATCGGCCCTTGTGGCTCCTGATTCACCCAGAAATAAATGGATGATAATTATATAAAATTTTTTATTATCGACGGAAACATTTCATTAACTACTTTTTAACTCTTTTTATGTATATTTTGTTTTTCGTATAGTCTTTTCATGATAGGGGCTCTATCGTAAGTCGTTGGGCGACTATCCTAGCAATTCTGCAAACCTCGTTTCTAGCATTTACCCAATTCAAGCCAGAAGAAGAAATGCATAATTACTAATGGGAGCACATACTTAAATACCAAAAAAACATTTTTTAGTTATTTGAAAATTGTGTAATTTGTTTTCCTTTATGTTTTCAAGTTGGGTGTTCCTGTCGTTTGTGGAAGCTCTTACAAAAACATTGGGGTTGAAACACTCTTGGATGCGGTTACCGATTTTCTACCATCTCCATTGGAACAAGTGCCTTACAATTTCAACAAAGATTTCGGAAGTGACTTTTTTGCTAAAGCTTTTAAAGTAATGCATGATAAAAGAAGAGGTCCTATAGTGTTTTTTAGAATTTACAATGGAGCCATAAAGAAGGTAGAATTACATGTAGAGCAATTTAAGCCGCTGAGAAGCCAAGTCGTCATTGTTAGAGCAGGGGCCCCAAAAAAGCAATGAGATCAAAACGCAATAGTTGAAGTAACTTTTGATACCATTCAGGGGGGACTGACCTTATTGCAGAGATATTGTGAAATAATTCAAATGAAGTTGAAAGAAATAAAACTTGTTTATTTATGGTATTGTCTAATTTCACCAACTATATTTACCTGAGAGTACTTTCGGTATTTCTACCATCCTCAGCCAAAAACATATCAGTCTTATCTCCTATGCTTTTGGCTGAGGATGGTAGAAATACCGAAAGTACTCCCATGTAAATATAGTTGGTAAAATTAGACAATACCATAAATAAACAAGTTTTATTTCTTTCAAGTTCATTCAGAGGGGATATGTACATCGGAAAATCAATCTTCACTACCATACGATTACAACATTATTTGTTCCTTACTGCTCTATCATGTGATTATATAGTAACCCCACTTCATATCAATGCATTCATAACATTAGCAGTTACTGTGCTTTTTAAATTAGGCCCTACTCTAATCTCCCCCCTCCTCCCTTCGGCCGATTTGGCCGAAACGCAATAGGTGTTATTTTTGTACGGTTTTAGATATACGTACATATTAAATTTCGTATCTATATATTCATGCTGTCGGGATTTATCGTCCACAGACACATTTACACACATATATCCATTTTTTTATTTATGGATTCAGGGGATCGAAATTCCGTTGAAAACTCAACATATGACCGATTATATAACCGCCCCTACTACGTACAGCTGGGGAAGTAAAAACTACCAGTTATTTTATTGCTTACCAGATTTGGCATCTGCCCGGAGTCTCGTTTTCGTAACGTCATTGGGCAAACAACATGACGAAGATTTCTTTAACTTTAAGTAAAAATCTACTTTTCAGTGCACTTAGTTTCTTCCGAATTTTCCGATGTAAAGACCGAATTTTTTTAATTTATCTCAAATGCTAATTATAAATCTTTCAATTTAATAATAATGGCAAAAAATTGAAAACAGCAAAATTATCTGAAGACTGCATTTGTAAGTTGACTTTAATGTTGCGTTTATATGCAACGTTGGGCATATCCACTACCACAATGACACTCCAATCTCAGTTCTTCAGTTAGCATCAGTCCACTCAAAGAAGTAGCTTGGCTTTATGTTTTCAGTTTTATACATTTCTAATGGATGGGAAGAGAGTTGGGAGTTTCGTAGGTAATTATTTCATTTATTCATTATTATTTCTATTAATTTATTTTCTCGCGTTTTATTTACCTTGAGGTTTAATGTCGTACCAACTGCTTTGGCTACTTCCAGGCTTGGGTATTAATGGTATTTTGTATTGTATCATATTGTCATAAACAAGCTATTTGAAGGTAAATGTGCCCATAGCTACATCACTATGTAAAGCGGTCCTGGTTATTGTTTTTTATTGACTTGTGTTGAAACTGTAAAACAAGAACGTACTAATAAATCCAGGGGACATAGAAACAATCTATTGGCCCACCCCAATTTATTGCAAATATTTTCA
The DNA here is from genome assembly GCA_963662175.1 of Aradus depressus. Classification (NCBI taxonomy): domain Eukaryota; kingdom Metazoa; phylum Arthropoda; class Insecta; order Hemiptera; family Aradidae; genus Aradus; species Aradus depressus. The sequence goes on along the minus strand of OY759218.1, from coordinate 48,087,853 downwards.
TTATTCCCCAGACGCTGTGATCACCTCAACTACGAATCTACAATTATATCAAACGAAGAACTATGTATTTCTCAAAATAAAGTTTTCTTGACTTGATTCCGCTTGGCTTCTCTATGGTTCCTTTGTTTTATTAGTTGACTTATTAGCTCTTGTATTTAATGTATTTTTTGAAAATAAAATAAATATAATTGTTAACATATTTTTATCCAGGGCCAAAAAGTCTATAACGTAAATAGAGAACAAATGGAACAATTAGGACACATTTTTTTGGCATTTGCTGATGATTTTTGTGAAGTTTCATCTATTGGTTCTGGGAATTTTGCTGCAGTTACTGGCTTAAAGGTGTGAAATATTATTTTTACGATCCTTTAGGGGAAAAAGAAGTGAAAGGGTATTCTATGCCGGCGGTCGTTCAAGACAAATTGTATGCATTAATTGAAGATTTTAATTAAGATATTGATTTAATTATAACATTTTGTTCTTGTATCATGTTTCATTCTTATTATGTAGATATATATATATATTTGTTTTGTAGGAAACGCGTCCTGGAGAAGTGATATGCGCTTCTGCTTTGGCATCTAAAAAAATTATGAAAATGTCGGGGAGCAAAAGTGTTGAAAAGCTTATTCAAACCAGTACTGTACCTAAGCCTGTATTCTTTTGTTCAATTGAGCCACCTTCTCAGGTTTAGTCATTTTGCATATTTTAAATTAATCGTTGAACAAATTACGTAAAGATAAACTGCCGTTGAGGTACAGTTGACTTTACAGCAGTTACAGTTTCTTAAAACTCGTACTTTCTGCTTCAGTTGGGAATACACATTAAAATTAAGAAGTCGTCCAGCTTGAAGCTTTTGAAAACTTGGTAATTCCATTTCTTATCAATAATGAGTTTTTATCGCAATTTGTTCACAAAAAAATCGTAATAGTTATTGAAATCTTCAAAAAAATATTTAGAAATACCATGAAAACGAAAAATACAAGAAGAGTCTCGCATTTCCCTGAAAAACCTTTTCTGATGGAATTATCATGTTTTGCTTCTATACGACTATTGTTTAAATGAAATAAAATATTGTTTATTAAATTTAATATATTAAATTATTGTTTTAGGCATATCAGTTATCCCTCGAAAAAGCTCTGTCTGAATTGTCTCAAGAAGATCCGAGTTTATGTGTTAGCTATAATGACGAAACTGGACAAACTGTACTATCAGGTTAGTAAGAAAGTCTTAGATTATTATCACTTATATATTAGGTTAGGTTTTATAACTCATGCCCTGGCTTTAACTACGAGGTCATATCGCCTACGACCAGAGCGCTCTTTCGTCACTCTGGTGGACATGAGCCCGACTCTACTGTGGGAGTCCTAAATTTTGCCTACCCTAAATTTTTATTCACCTAGGGTAGAGTTCTTTAACGAGTACCTGACATCGTACAGGCTCGGGACCATCGCTTAACGTCCCATCCGAAGGACGGCGTGCTTAAGTTTATTTTACCTTCCAGATAAATTAACTAAGGGCCTCGGTCGGGTTAGAAGTCAAGCACGCATACCACTGAGCTTATTAATACTGAGATATTAAGTCGCATAAAGGAAGAATCCCCATATGGACCGAATCAGATTCACTTTTTCCCACTGTGAGTTGACTGTACTTTCTGCACTCACAGGTTCCTCCCCCTTGCTTCAACCTGCCCAGTACATTTTTTCCTTTTGAGAGTAATTCTTCAGTTCCATTTCAATTGAACATATTATGTTAGTCTAGAATGGATTTAGGCAAGAAGAGAACAGAGTGTTTTAGATGTATTGTCTTTAGATAAGTATTTACCTGTATGCATTCCAGCTGCCCTTCGCAAAGTAACAAAGTAAGTGGCGACCCATTTCATAGTTTGCGATATTCAATCATGACTGACATGAGGACTTATCTATCTCTTTAGAGTAACTCCGTACACCTCCATGAGAGGGTCTCATTTCATCGTATTGACTTTGCTTTCCACATTGACTATTTTTCATGATATACTCTGTTTCATTACGTAGGTATGGGGGAACTTCACCTGGATGTAATTAAGGAACGAATAAGGGCAGATTATAAAATAGATGCTGAGATGGGACCTATTCAGATTGTTTATAAAGAAAAAATTTTGTCTGAGAAGAAAGAAACTCATAGTCTCCAAAGCCATATTGGTAAGTGATGCTGTAAAATTAAAAAAAAAATTGTATATGAAGTTTTTATGTCTAATTTTTAGTTGTACGGCCTTTAGTTTGGCTTTAAAGTATTTACTTTTATTTCAAACTTGGGGCTCCTGCTGTCCTCGGGGAGTTCCGCCTCTTGGACCCCAGAGGGCCACGCTTCTCTCGTATTTTCTCGGTAGTGTTCTAGAGAGATGAATGATGTATGAAAAAGAGACAGGTATATTGTACTAAGATAGTGCGGGTTGAATAGCTTTATGTATTTTGTTTTTGTTTTTTTGCCATTTGTTTTTATCGTTATCATTCTAGGGAACTGAATTCAGATTCATGATATTGAAGATGAATGACCTGTTTGGTGAATAAGATAATTTGTAATCGAGCTGGTATAGGTCTCAAAATTCATTTTATTTACGTTCCTAACGTTGCGACACTTGTGTCATTATCAATTCCCAAAGGGGGAAAAGAACAAATAGGAAAAGCACACTGATACGAGTGTAAAAGTTGCAAAAACAACAAATAGTAAAAACACACTGATGAGAAACTAAAAAAAAGTTGCAAAAACAAGAAATCGAGGGTGTCAAAACCACAGGTCTTATCTAATTTTTGCCAACATTTCAGGAGAGAGAAAAAACTGATTCCAGGCAATAGTAGTGATTAGACCTTATCACGTACCATCGATTTTTGGCACTATCGAGTTGAGATATTGTCACGTCGGGCTTCTCTGCCCTTAGTGCGCCTCACTTTGCCGGGGAAATTGTACAGGGCATCGGGGAAAAATTGAAGAAGTCCACTCACTCCCAGTGCATAACATTTATTTTATGTACATTAGCATCAGGACGACACCCAACACGCCCGGCCCACTATCCATGGTGGCAGACTCTGCTGCCAGACCCTGTCTCTCCCTCGTTCCAGACTGTCACTGCCTGTCGTCCAGCCTGTTACTGCCTCTCGTCCAGACTGTAACTGTCCCCATCTCCCCATTCCCTCTCTAGGGTGTGAGTAGTAGTGGGGAGGTAGGCAGGAGCTGACGGTGGCCGATCGCCCAAGTCCCAGGTCCTCCGTTACAATATCGATAAACCCCTGGTTTCATTACATCCGGAATCGGATCTTCTATCGAATGAGCCAATAAAAAAAAATCTATTTTTTTTAGATACGACCTGTGGTCTTGACACCCTTGAAATGGTAAAAACATACTGATGAGAAACTGAAAAAGTTGCAAAAAAAACTAATAGTAAAAACACAGTGGTGAGAGACTGTAAAAGTTGCAATGTAATAAAAAGTTATATTTTTTTAATAGTTGAAATTACAGTTCTACGGTAAAATAGACTGAAAATTAATTAGTTATTATAGATTTTATATCTAAAAAGTGAGCCCCACTAAAAGCTATCGCTATTAGTGACTGAGTCAGCCCACTTAATTAAAAAACATTTATTTACGTTCCTAACGTTTCGAGCCTTGGAGCCTTGTATTGCATTGTGCCTAGGAATTGTAAATAATGTCTGAATTCTCCTTATTGTCTGAATATACATTACTTTGTTGCCATCCAGGTCCCTCTGATCAGAATGTGAATCTAACCATGTCACTAGTAGTTGGAGAGCACACTGATATCTTGCAGCTGGACATGTCCAAAGAGGCCAGTCAGAGTCTTTCTGTTTTACATCCTAAACAAATCACCGCCTTGAAGCGTGGAGTCCAGGCAGCGTTAAGAAAAGGCCCATTATTATCATGTGAAGTAAAATACTTGTATAATTACGTTGTATCAGTGATGGGATAATAGAAAAATTAAAAGTTACAAAAATGTACTATAATATTTGCGATTTATTTTGTCTGATGTGTGCGCATTCTGCACTCGAGTTTTCTTGCATTTTTCAAATAAATAATATGTAATTGAATTTCAAACTCTGAAAAGTAGTAGCAGTTATAAATTTCAATTATTTTTCAGGTGTGGTAGATGTGATGTTTTGGGCTGAGTCTTCACCTAAGTTACGTGTTTCATTTAACTGTTTTTACTTCCGCAGCTATAATAAATGTGGGGGAGATGTTGTGCAATCAGTCAGAAATTCGAAGTTGAGTTTTCACCGAAATTTCATGTTTTCCGACACCCTTATTCCAAAAATAAATGTCTTGAAACGATAACCCCGATAAAATGAGTGTATAAACACGACATTTTATATGTTTATTTAGACACCCCTTAGGACGACATCTATTGATTTTCAGCCAAATCAGCCAACGGGAAGGGGGGATCAGAGGAGAGGCTTAACACAAAAACTTCAACAACTGCCTTTTTAATGAATGTATCGACACAAATTTTCATATATGAATTCAAAACCCCATAAGGACGACACAATAATTTTCAGCGGAATCGGCCTAAGGTAAAAGGGGGATCTGAGGGTGCTCAACTCAAAAACTGCCGATGTAATGAATTTTTCGACATGAAATGTTTTATTTAAATTCATATTCGCATGAGGACGATACCTTTTATTTATTCTCAAATCAAGAGAAGTCATGGATGGGACTCACAAACAACATGTGAGTCTCGTGAGTTTTGTCTCATTTCCTTCGGTTAGTTTCAAATATTCATTGTCAAATCACTCAAGTCGTTGGGTTAGAATGAGGCTAAATGAATCGGGAACAAGAATTACAAATGTTTTAATTATATCCTATGTTTTTTTAGGTTATAAATACGTATGCTGTGCTGCATTGGATTGAAGCGAATAGACGAACCCCTGAGCCTTTGTTGATTGCTGCTGCATCTCAATGCGTTACCAAGGTTTGTATTAAACATAAATACAAACAATAATATTCAATATATATTGAATATTATTGTTTGTATTTATGTTTAATCGATATCGAAGGGGAACCAGGATATATGCACCGAACTTCTGGACTTTGGTGGTCAACATTTTACGTATGAACGGAAAAACAGGATGCGTAAACAAAGTGTTTGCTTCAAGATAAATAAATGAAGAATACCACACATTATATCAAGAACTTTTAAGCCAACTGAATAAGTTTTTTGAATATTTTAAAAACAATATTGTTATGCACTTTATGCGACATAAAATTATATCGTCAACATTCTTTTCTTCCATATCACACAGACATGTGTGTTCATAAACTAAATAAATCAATTTTTCTATTTCCATTGTAATAATACAGCAATACACAACATTATTGTGATAATAAATACAGGAAGAGTACGAATTCCTGAAAAAAAATCAAACTTATTTAAAGTTATGACTTATTCTGACGTGTTCATGCATCATCTGAAGGAACAGTTTGCGGGCACTGTAAACACTCTCATTCCATTTCTATTGTATGATTATTGTGGCTGACTCGTCCGAACACATATTCACTATACTTACCTTGTCCAGGTGCTAGGTTTGAGTGGGACCCGGCTTTTAGAGCCCATCATGTCCGTGAATATTGCCATTGAGGCCAAGTATCACAACACTGTTATCAGAGATCTAGCCAGACGCAGAGCTAGTATAACCAATGTTTCTTCCATAGACACCATCAATAAGGTAATTATAATTGTGTTATTTTTATTTGTGTTTGAGGGACGAAACGCCTAAATTTATAATTATTGTAGGGATTCAGTTTTTTAAAAATTGAAGTCAAAATGAATTTAATATCATATGAACACCTACGAAGACATGTTCAAAAAAATGTCTTTCGGGAAAAGGGAGTTAAAAATAAAGTTGTTTCTCTTGCCCGAGCTAAAACTTAAGCTTATCTCAATAACGACCCGACTTAAGGCGGCCACACACAATCAAGTAGTTTGTCAAACTTGGCTTGTCAAGCCAAGTTTGACAAACTTATTTGATCGTGTGTGGGGTAAATTTGTCAGTTCAACGGCTTGATGGCGAGTTTGATGGATGGCAATGTCAGAAATCGTCAAGCCATCCATCCATCAAACCTTCAAACTTGTAGTTTTTGATTTACCTACTTGTAGAAAATAGTTTGTAAGTTAGTTTAAAATTAATGATATTTTAATTTGTTTGTAAGAATTTTTGTATACAATTAATTTTTTTTCATTTCCTAATTTATTTTTCAATTTTTTTAATTACATTATGAGATTAAATATTAATAAACCCAATGTTTCGTTCTCAATTCTATGCTATTCTTTTACCCTCTCAACTTAATTACAAAATATCTTTGGATTAGGTTGAACATTTTCTTCACATTTTAAAAAATGTTATGGTACCCCAGAATTATATATTTAGGAAAATCCAAATGAAGTAATTGTTAAATCAAATTTCAATTAATAAGTAGATGTTTTTTTCTTACCTTCACGTAGTCTTTTTGTAAAACTTCCACAATTGCTTGACATGTCTCTGGGATAATTTGACCTAATGCCTGAGGGGATATAATTGTTGAGTATTTCAGGTCTTCATAGCTTCTGCCTGTTGCCAAAAATCGTAGAGTTGCAGTTAAACGTTCATGAGGAGATATGGCACTCCTCATGACAGTGTCTTTTTTTTTAATTTTCGAAGAAACAAGTGATAGCAGTAATAGGTAACTGTCTTGGTCCATCCGCATATAGTTGTACCAATGTTGCGGCTCACACCTCAGCTCCGTCAGCAAGTTGATGTGGCTCTACTCTGCTCTTTTTAATAACCACTCCTTGCACCACTTTGATCTTATTATACGTCTCCCTTCTTTCTCTTTTTTCTGTTTTACCAAAACGCAATACAAATATGATAACTGTGTGATATCCATTTTCAGAACCACTCTGTTATCAATGAATAACAAACCACACTCTGTTTAAAATTAAAATAATAAACAACATTGACTATTCTACATTGCTGAAATTATATGTCAACACAAGTAAGTTTGACAAACTTGTTTGTACGTGTGTGGGGCACGCACATCTTCAAACTATTTGACAAACTTTTGATCAAACTTGGCTTGTCAAGTAGTTTGATGAAAAGTTTGAACGTGTGTGGCCGCCTTTAGACTACACGCTTTGCGGTATTGAAAATTGTAAATCGGGGTATAGCTTTTCGAGAAAAATAGACCCAAAGTTTTGAGCTTGCATCGATGTTTCTGTTTTAACTAGGAATGCTAATGGGTTATTCTATTTATTTTGGCCTTCAAAATAGTTGTTTACTAAAAAGTTACATATTTTTATGTTTCCCTTTAAAATAAAACCGATTAGTATTTTTAAATGGGAACGTGGACCCAGAAACGTATTCCTGCTAATATGGTCGAAACGTAGCAACTTATAGACGATTGCGCAACGATATAAAATAATCTATATCTCAAAACATTTGACTTACTGATTTTCTCCCCAGCGTGGCAGTATTGTTTTTGGTAATGATCCTGTAAATCAGGCGCAGTGGTCTAAATATCAATTTAAAGAAAAATTTTCATCAAACAACACAAAGCAACTGAACCTTGTTAATCAATTACAATATGTTCTAAATAACAAAAAAAAAAAAAAAAACACATGATCCTCTTTTATAAAAAACTATTAATAAAAAAATATTTAAAAACAGCTGACTCGCGCCAAATATGAACGGCGCGACAGTTCCAACAAGCGGAAGTTATTTATAGTACTTAGTATAGTAGAAGAAATTTCGAGTAGAAGTCAGCTTAAAATGTAGTCTACGAGGTCTGTTATCCATGGGCCTATTTGTTTATTTTTCTATATGGAAAAATTACTTCAGTTTTCCGCTGTGTTATCTCATACAATCTTGGAGCTATGAATAGACTTTGTCATATGTTTATGGTCACTGGTATTACTGAAAACTGTTAATTTTGTCAACTAATTAATTTTGAGCCTTAAAGTTTCAGTTTCTTACGATTTCAATTATACAAAGTTCAATAAGAAAAAATAAATACAAATATTTTTTGGGCAGTTTTCTTCGCGTATTTCAAAGATACGAGCGGGAAAGTTCGAAGTTGGACAGGTTTTGTATTTTTTAAATGTTCATAACTCAAAATGTATTGCAAATTGAAGTGAATTCCAAATTTTTTTTTTAGTACAAATATATGGATGGCTGTGGTACCATTTGCACTTGTATTTGTACTAGGTGTAATTTATGTAAAGGAAATGATAAAAATTTCAGAGGTCAAAATTGAGACCATTTGTTTTAGCTTGAAGTAACCCTTGTGTGTCTGTATTAGTTTTGCTTGAAACTTTGACTTAATATCTTTGTTTTTAGGAGATAATATGCGAAGTACCTTTATCTGAGCTGCTTGGATATGCCAAAAGTTTGAGGACAATAACATCTGGCAATGCGAAATTGACTATGGAGTTTTCTAGTTATCAAGAAATGCCTTCTCGAATTCAGGAGCAGTTGTTAGCGGATACTATATAGTACATTTTGTATGTAGTGTATAATTACTAAACTTGTAAATAAGTTTGTGAGGTTATGTCCAAACATGAGTTTTGTAGCGAAAACGTAGCGATAATTCAATGAGATCAAATAAGAGAATCTTATTGGAATAATCTTCTATTATATGATGTTGACAATACCTCCACATTTGGCTGGGCGAGAGCAACATACACTTCGATCTACTTCTTCACACTAGGGTCATATGTATAGTGAAGTCAAGACAGTTAACCCTAAAAATGAAAGGAAATCGAAAAAAATATAATGAATGTATCGACATGAAATTTTATATTTAAATTAAACCCCTTAAGATGTCACCTATTAATTTTCTGCGAAATCGGTCGAAGGAAAGGAGTAACCAGAGAAGAGGGCTCGACTTGAATTGTTGCTGATGAAGTAAATAGCCGGTGATTCACCGTCCACTTTTTCCACCAAGTGGGAACTCTTTACTCATGGGAACTTCGGAAGTGGGAACTGCTAGACTCTTCACTAGACATTTCGGCAAAAAAAGTATTACCTTTACATGGAATTTCTGTAAAAGAAAAAGAAACGTTTTTTGCTCTATGAGGTCACAAAGATACTTTTTCCTAACCCCGAAATTTTCAGAGGTACTCAGGTTTTCAACCCCAAAAACCTGTTTCTATGTCAGTAACTCTTTGTCCTAGTGTTCTCGGTTTTACATCTACAAGAACTTTTTTGCTTCAAATTGAATTGCCCACAAGAACCTGATGTAGCGGCCCACCTTTAACTACTACCCTGTATACACACTATACTCTCTATATTATATAAAGGCTTCTATATATTACGGAGTCCACAGTGTCTTATATACACTATAGTGTATTACAAACACAGTGTATTACCATTCCTATAAAAAATATGTAAAACTACAACTGTAAAGAGCCGGAATTTATTAAATTCAGTTAAAAATGTAAAACATTTATTTTTATTGTTTCTATAAATGAATAATTGTATAATTTGTATGAATAAACTCGTTATTTCATTAGCGTTTTGTTTACTATGTGTGACATCGCTTAATAATAAATCCTATGCATAGAAAATGGCTCTGACTTATCAACTACTAAAGTCTGACTTACTAAAGCTCGCTTTAAATAATTTTTTTTCATAACAGTTACTTTTTTCTTTTGAACATTTTCGTGGGGTGAGGTTTGAATGTTAAGGGTCCCAGCTTAACTCACATCCCTCACCTATCAACCAGTAGGATTCATTGTTGACATGGGTGACAGTAATGAATTTGATTTTCTCTGATAATTACATTTGAAAATTTTAAAGCAAGAAAAACAACATTTGATTATTTTAAGTTGATGAAATCACTGTTCAGCTAGTGACTCATTTTTTGAATTTTTTCGATAGTTGAATCCCAAAAAGGTACTGAACCAGGCTATCCCTTGCTCCGCTGATTCATTCACCACTGCAATCAGATCTGCCTCATTCTCTGGTTTTTCTGAAGACACGAGGCTTTCTCCAGTCTCCTCTTCAGGGGAACCACTGAAAAAAATAGATAACAAACAACAATATTTGTCTTTATTGTTATTTTTTTTCTTAATTAATTATAAATATTAATCTGGCACTCCCATTAATAGTTGAATAATGTGTACGAACATGTAAGTTGTGAATGTAATGAACAAATGAGTATGAAAGGTCACATAATTTTGTTTATTTACAAATGAATATTTACAACTGCATAAAGAATATATACAATATGCAAAGCTAAGAGAGAATATAGCATTATTAGAATGTCAATAAAGAGAAATCACCCTGTGTTGATACTCCCTAGGCAATCATTTGTAACTAATCACTGTCACTGCTGCTGCTACTAAGGTATTTGGGCCATTGGCAGAATGGAGGATTATTATGAGATTTAAGGGAGCTAATAACAATTAGTTTAACAGTTTATTAAAGTACTGAGTGTTATTACTTTACTTATCTTTGAGGAAAAATAGAGTGTTTTGAAAATGTACTGTCTGTTTTTGAATAAATATATACATTTTTTTCTTATTTTGTCCATGTGTATGCATGAAATACCCACTAAATAAAATAGGGATATAAATCAATAACACTCCATGCATTTGATTTGATAAATTATCCGATGTTCTGATGTGTGCAGAATGTCTACACTATTAGGCGAGTGTTTACCCGAAGAGCTAAGAGACCCTAAAAGAAAAATAATAAATAAAAATACTATTTAGCGGAAGATTGCATTAAATTTCTAGTTAATTAAAATAATACCTGGAAATATTGGTGGTATTTAGAAGGACCATTCTTGAAGGTGACATATCAAAACAACCAAGTTCGTAAGAATCCTGGGGATCTCCAAGAAGATGAGGCTCCAGAGAAACGCAAGCAGTTAGCCCATTTTCTGTTTTTGAGATTTCGCTAAAGGAAGTACACATCTGTGCAAGGTACAGAAGGATGTCCATACATGTGCTTGTTGCATTGTACCCTAAATAAAATTCGAGTTTAAAAGAATATATAGTAGTACATCTTCGAAGAACCGTCTTTTCATTAAGCCTGGGGTCGTCGAACTCACTGCATTAATTTTCTTGAAAATAGTCGATTTTTTAAAAAATATTCAGATATAATTGAAGTTTGTCGATTATACTATATTGTTTAAATTTAACTGAATGACTTTTTTTTATTTCAGGATATATGTTATGTGGGTGAAAAAAAAATAGTGACTGGGTTCCCTTGATTGGTATTAGGTCATAATAATACCAAACATTTGTGGGCAACACTGTTTCATTTTAAGATTATTTATGGTAAAATTGTTAGATATAAAGGTCACTGTAATGCTAGGAGTATCGACGATCAGTTCGGATACAAAATGCATCACTATTTATCGCCATTTTGATGTATTTTATATCATCGCCTACAAGCATGGGGAAGAATAGGATAATGTGTGATCTAGTGTAAAAATTTTAAAAATAACATATATTTAGGTATATGTTGAATTAAAAAATTAATAAAATATTACTATTTCAATAATTTAATGTGAATTTAAAGATTGCACTAATTATGAATAATACCTCTGATAAAACAAAATAGTGGTGCATATTTATCTGGACTAATGAATGATCTTGATACCCCTTGAATTAGAATTTACAGTGGCTACTCAACAGGCTTTGGAAGAAAGGCGTTTCTTTTAAAATTAATAATTTTCTGTAAAGATAACCCGTTGCAACAAATGTATAGGTCTTATAACTTCTTACAATTATATTGTAAGACGTGGGAGAGATTCCATGGATAAGTAAATCATCATTTTAAAGGTTTGTAAGAATTAGAAATGTTTAGAATTTCTCTACAAGCATCCAACGTAGGGCACAGGTCACGTTGCATTTGAAAATGTTAAGGTAGACAAAGGGAAAAGGATAATTTTACATTCAAAAATATTTTTTTCTAAATATTTTACAAAGCTGTAATAGCGCCTTAATTCCTCCTTCTCTAGTCTTTTTGCAAGTTTCCCTTCCATTTTATGCTTAAACTAATACCTCGATTAAAGCAAATAATACATGAATAAATTATAACCATAATATCGATAAGTCGCCATCCTTCGAGTGGTCCCGAGCCTGTGCGATGTCAGGTATCGTTAAAAACCCCTTAGGTAACTAAACCTGGGTAGGCAAAATTTAGGACTCCCACAGTAGAGTCGGGCTCATGATCACAAGAGTGACGAAATAGCGCTCTGATAGTAGGCGATATGACCTCATAGTTAAACCTGGGCATCAGTTACTGCTATACAAACTTTTTTTTTTAAATATTTATATCAATTAAAAATTTCATTCACAACTCCCTTTTTTGGAACAGTTAAAACAGTAAAGTAACAAAACGACCGAAGTATCTCTAATTGTAACTAGTTATTTTCCCGATAAAGTAACTGCAACGAAATAACGTTTTAGAAAAAGTAACGATAATGTAACTACTTACATTTTGCTGACTAACTTCCCAAAGCCTACTAGTCAACATGAAAACTATACCTAATTGATGGAAATAACAACAGAAAAATATTAACTGATGAATATATCTTTATAAAAAATTATTATTTTCAAAAACCTTTGTTTCTTAGGCTCGTGAAAAAAGTTAGGCGACCGAAGACACTATTTTTTTTATTGTGCATCCAATGTAATGTATACCTTGGATATGTCCTCCATGTAGCTGGATGTCTCCATAGGAAATATTTAGTGAAATCCCTTCGTTTTCAGATAAATACTTCATTTTTACACATCCTAGAAAAAAACACAATCATGCTAATAATATACTAGTATATACCTAATTACTTTTAATAACATATATTATTATAAGTATAAATAATTGTATTTCTTTTTAAGATACAAAACATCTTATAGCAAAGAGTTGGTCCTTCCAAATGGTGAACAATACATTTCTTTACTTCGGAAGGAATTACTTTTGTGTAGTGACACGACGATAAACCAAACAAACAAACTTTCTTAACATTTTCTGCACAGATATTGTGAAACACTTAATACAAATAAAGAAAAACTTTTTTTTTTTTAATATTGTTTATTTCTGAAAATATATAGGAGTACTTTTAGTATTGCTACCATCTTCAGCCACGACGTAACAAATATTATAATTCCTAATTTCGGGCAGGTTTCAGAACAAATAATACACTATACAATAAAATTAAAGATCAAAGTAAAAGAGAAGAAAAAAGTGGAGTTTACCAGCTAGAATGTAATACTTGCAATTTATTTTATGTAGGTCAAACTGGAAGACTATTTAAAAACAGGGTAAAAGAACACACATCAGAACTAGGGTTAAACATTGACACAACATACAGCTCAGTACAATCAACTTTCGCACAACACATCAACCAAAACAAACACCATTTCCACATAAATACAGGCATACATAATACAATTGTATGAACGATGAGACCAATCTCAAATATTCACCCTTTTTATAGCCAATAATATAACCCTCCAGTCTGTGTGTGTACGTACTTACTTTCTCAAAACTGTGTACTTTTATTCATATATTTATTATTGTAATTTCTTTTTAATTTCATATATATTTGTATTTTAATCAGAACTGATACTGTTTCAAATTTTTGTTTCATTTTTAAGTTTTCGATTTGAGACGATATTGTATTTTTAATATTTTCTATGTTTTTAAGACTACTGTTACAGGAGAAAGGGGCAGGGAAAAACCTCGTGGGGCTGGAGAAGGGACAGTTTTGAACTTGTTGAACTTCCAAGTCTTGGCTGAAGATGGTAGCAATACCGAAAGTAAATACTCCCATATATTATACGATATATATTTTGTGAAATAGTCAATATTTTTAAAAACATACGTTTTTCTTTATTTTTTAAATAAACATCCATTTTCGTGTATTCAATGAAGGATTAACTTCATTGTATAAGATTTTTTATAAATTAAGGAAAATCAAGAAATTCTAAAAAAAAAAATTTATATTCTTTGTATTAGAACCTGATGGATTTAGAATTTGTAATGTTACCTGGCCCTCCTAAGTCTATATATGTTATGTTGAAGTCCACGCAACATTGACATTCAGCTGCTACACAAGAACATTGTTTAATGAAATCATTATTTATTTCTTCACTATTTTCCGGCTTCACATCTAAAAAAGAAAGTGAATTAATCAACAGTTTACTTCATAGAGTTTTATACAAAAGAAATAAATATAAAAAAGGTCTTCGGTTAATCAACAATGTACTTCCCCAGAATGAATTAATCAATTAACTTTTCGCTCCCCCTCTAAAACCAGTCGACTGTTTGGGCTAATGTGCAATGGTTGACTTACATAGGGCTCCTAAATCCTCATACTCAATTTTGTGTCGGTGAATTCATTGCATCGACAGTTATTGGAGTTTTTGAATTGAGCCCTTCCCCTGAAGCCCCCCTTTGGGGATATCATTGAGGTATGACAGGTTATGTCCTCATTGGGTTTTGGCTTCAAATATGATATTTCATGTCGATACATTCAACATATCGGCTGTTTTTGGGCACTTTGAATTGAGCCCTTCCCCTGAAGCCCCCCTTCGGGGATATCATTGAGGTATGACAGGTTATGTCCTCATTGGGTTTTGGCTTCAAATATGATATTTCATGTCGATACATTCAACATATCGGCTGTTTTTGGGCTTTTTGAATTGAGCCCTTCCCCTGAAGCCCCCCTTCGGGGATATCATTGAGGTATGGCAGGTTATGTCCTCATTGGGTTTTGGCTTCAAATACGATATTTCATGTCGATACATTCATCATATCGGCGGTTTTGGGGGTTTTTGAGTTAAACCTCCCCTCCTCGTCAAGTCCGCTCATCATTAATATCGTCCTTATGGGGTTTTGAATTCACATATGAAATTTTGTGTCGATACAATCATTACTACGGCAATTATAGGTTTTGGTGTTAAGCCCCCTTTAATTCGCCCCTTTCCTTTGGTTGGCAGAAAATCAGTAGGTGTCATCGTTAGAGGGTTCCGGATACACAAATACAATTTCGTATTGATACATTCACTCTATCGGGAGTTATCGTGTTCACAGACACACAGGCAGACATTTTTCTCGTTGGAATCTGGAGGTCGGAAAACATGAAATTTCGTTGAAAACTCCGAATGGAATTGTTGACCCATTACATAACTTTGCCTATACTTGGTGTAGCTGAGGCAGTAAAATTGGGTTCAGCTAACTGTTAGTTATTGTGACTTACTAGAATATATAATATAATTCGCATTTGACAGAATATAATTATCTATTATCGTTTAAAAGTTATTTCAGTTTTCGACAAACAGAATTTAAAGTGATACTGTTCCTTTTATCAAAATGTATTCCAAGCAGCATTGCTAGACCCCCGGGGAGAGGAGGGGGAGTGATGAGGACGATCGCCTCTTGTTGGGATTTGTGCAATATTAGGCTTGTCCTTATATTAAGGAAACAAAATATATGTAGTTTAATTCATGAGGTATATTGGTAAAGTTATTTTATTTTATTTTTTGGTTAATTAAACTTTATTTTTTTAAATATATTTAAATAATAAGTTTACAACGAGCTTACAGTTTCAGCATTATAGAAAATAATTATCTTTTAAATTTACTCTAATTGATTGCCTATAAGCTTACATAATATTATGCTTGCTAGTTTTAACAAACGTTGTATATTTCTCAGTTATTTATGTATCATACCTTAGTTATATATATAACTAGGTACATTATATATATATATTATTATATATATATAACTAAGGTATGATACATAAACTATATAAGGTATGATACATAACTAAGAAATATATATAGTTTGTTAAAACTAAGGTTCGGAATTGGGGCGCCTGGGGCCCAGCCGTCGTTTTTCAATATATTTTTCATGTTTTATCTGATAAAACTAAGTAAAAAATGAAGGGGAGTATAAAAAAAAATTTATGAATATTTAAACGATATAATATCTCAACTAGATATTTTTTTTATACTCCCCCATGGGGTTACTCTACATCACGAGAACCTGAACTGTTTCACTAAAAGGACCGATGGGAGGGTGAACATTTTATTTCTTCGGATAATGTAGGATTAGAGCGTAAATAATCTAGGATTAGAGCATAAAACTGTAAACCACTGTAAGAATTTCAAAAATCCAGTTGATGTATCCGAAGAAATACAATTTTGACCCTCCCGTCGGTCAGTACAGGTTCTAAATTAGATATTATTATAGATGAGAAGCCTTTGTTTACATATCTAGTTATTTCATTTTAGTCACTACTTATTTAAAACCTATTTATAGTTTCCAATTTGTATAGATGTATATTTATAACTAATATTATTGTGAACCTTAAGGAAGCAAATAAAAAGGCTATTATTATTATTATATTTGTTGGTATTAAACCATTGGGAAAATGCTACAAAAAAAATGGTTCGAAAAAAATTATTTTTTGTAAATAAGAAATGTTTAAAAATGATAATAATACATTTCTTTGTGCTCCCCCTCTTTTTTTGATTAATGATATCGAATCTCAATTATGTTCCTACCAAACAGAATTCTAGGACGGCAGCAAGAGCCCCAATTCCAAACAATTACCAAAACTAGCAAGCATAATGATATGTATGCATATAAGCAATCAATTATAGTTTATTTAAAAGATAAATATTTTTCGATAATGCTTAAACTGTAAGATATTTGTAATTTTATTATAAACATATAAAAAATTAAGAATTATTGCTAATTCACATCTGTGATAAATGCGAATGAATCTCATATAAATAAATATATGTTTACCGTCTGTTCCAGCGGATATTCTAAACATTAAATGCTTGCATTAAAAAAAAATATATATATATAATATATTTTAATGAATTGTGTATATTCATAAATTCATATTCCGTTTTAATTTTGTTATGTTTAATTCCTAACGTTAGTTTACGAATTCAATCGCCTGTCCGCATTTCGTTAGATTAAGAATTCACCGGTAAAACTTCCCTCTGGACAACCACCTAAAAATAATATTAAAAAGCCTAATAATGATACATCGATATTTTCATCAATATTATCGGTATATCGATATTGTTTGTTTACAAATTGATATAAATATGAAAAGAGGTAGAGAGGTGAAATACCTTGGGAGATGGAATAGGCCACCAGACATGCGAGAAGAGAGAGGACGAGTAGGAGCTGCATGAGAGCATGAGACTGTCGACTGGACTCGACAGGGTACAAGACACTACTGTCCAACTCTCCCACTTCACACCACCATCAACCTCATTCTCCTCTCCACCTTCCATCTTCTACAGGATCTGCAGGTTTCTCTCCAAGTTTTACTTCAAGAACAAGTTTCTATCATTCAACTTTGGACTCAGATAGGAAATATAATCCAGACTGTAGGTATCAACACCTCCATTTCTTTTTTTTTTTTTTCTTTTTTATAGAAAAGGAGTTATTTATATGGTTGCATTCTACATAAAAATCTACATCGAATGGTATGATTATTTTGAACCAAAGCCCCTTTCTTCGACTTGAAAAAGAATACTTAACATTTTCTGCAGAGATATTGTGAAATATTTGATAACAAATAAATAAAACGTGTTCTTAAAAAATATTGTCTATTTCACAAAATACATAAAACATATGGGAATACTTTCGGTATTACTACTATTTTCAGCTATGACTTAACAAATAATAAGTGATGGCTTAGTATTGGTTAAGACGTGGCTGAAGATGGTAGTAATACTGAAAGTTCTCCCATATATTATATGCCTATATGTTGTGAAATCGACAATATTTAAAAAAAAAAAAAACATATATTTTTCTTTATTTTTTTGAAAAAGATTGTTTAAAAAACAGTATCAACATAAGTATTTTTTAGATGATTTACCGCAAACATTTGTTTTTTCAGTTTTTTAGATTGCTTTCATTTTTAAAAAATATTGAAACAATGTTCAAAGGAGGAGCTATGAAAATGAAAACTCAAAGGCAGACTTGAGGCTCTCATGAAAAATATGGTAGTTCTGACAGTGTAGTTTATTTCGAAGGTGTGCATTTTCTATTTCCCAGAGTGTGTATTATACAAAATTTCCACGATTGTATATTACATATAATTTCCAAGAGTATACACTGATGGAAATTGAGGATTCAAGACTATTTTTATATATATACATACTATTTTTAATTGGGTATTAAGAGGGATTATTGTCCTGTCAGTACTTCTCCGTCTATGATTAGAAATAGTAGTTTTTTGGCACCCCTCTTTTAATGTCGCATTTGACAGTTGGCAGTGTCCTCACGCCCCGAAGAAAAGAGAGATCCCCTTTCCGTCAATTGTCCAAACTGGGAAGAGGTCGTATAATTGGCATGCGTGGTAAGTGTTCCTAACAAAGAGAGTAGGCCGGGACTTGTCGTCTCAGTGCGAAATGACGATAGGAAGAAACGACGTGGAAAAGCCGGCTCTGGGGGTTCTCGGAAGAACACCGAGATGGAACGGCGGCCCTCGGGGCCTTAGCTCCGAACCAGTCTCGACACTTGCCCTCCCTGATGCGGATGTACAAGTGGACCGGGCCTGCATCAGCATACCACAGCATGACATCAGGCGACACAATGCACCACAGAGTTGCTGCATGCACCTCACGGGTACACCACGGACTAAATCACAGTGTTTCAATGACTGTTAGTTACTATGACTCATGCCCGGGCTTTAACTATGAGGTCATATCGCCTACTACCAGAGCAGAAAAGAAAATTTTACTTACAAAGTCACTCTGGTGGACATGAGTCCCAGATTTAGTTAGTCTACATTGCTTAAGTTTTTTTTTACCTCCTAGATAAAATGAATTAATGGCCTCGGCCGGGTTTCGAACCCGCGATCTTGAGCTCAGTATGCTAGCACACTACCTCTTAGCTACCGGCACCCTCAGTTTCAGTGGTATGTAAGGCATAACTGTCTAATATTTAAATTTTTTACATAAATACCCCGCTAATATTTCTGTTGTTTTGTGCCAAATCTATAATATCTCCCATAATCCCTCTTAATAAGTGACAGAAATTAACTTACCTATAAATTGTGACTATTCTGGAAAAGATGTAATAGCTCTACAGCCCAGGTCATGAATCATTTTATGAAAATTTTAATATATACATTTTGAAAGTAACCATTCTGAAGATGTACAAAACGCGCGTCTGCAACTCTAAAGCTGGTGGAATACTAAGTGGCGGTTACATATCGGTTTCAGTTTTTCATGAATATCTCATAATCCATTCATATGAAAAAAACTGTTCTTATCAAATTTAAAGAACGTAATACGTTCTTCAAAAAAAATTCCATTCATTTTTTTGCAGAAAGCAACCGTTTTGGAGAACATGCACTGCAATGATACTCCGAGCGCGGCTAATTGGGGTCTCCCAGTATTGGCTATTTATGTTTTTGTTAATTGTAATTTGCTCTGAAACGACTATAGATATGTCAGACGTCATGACCTTCATGTAGAGTATGAAATTTTTTAGCGATTAGACAGATTTTTTACTACTCACGAATCGTGAACTATGAGCCACGTATGAATTTTGGAAAAACAGCCATGCTCCCGTTTTTCCAAATTTCTGCGAAAATAGCTAAATTGTAACAAAAATGAAGTATATAGAACTACTTTTCTAATTCAAGACACGACATTTTAGGGGTAAAAACTTGAAAATTGTTTATTTTTTAGAGTTTTTCGATTTTTGTAGCTAAATGGCTAAATTAAAGAAAAATATAAATTATATTATGAGATATAAGAATAGACATTATAAAATTACCTATCAGATAATAAGCCTACTCAGTATTTTATGGCTCACGCATCACAAGATACATATATACGGCCATTTGAAGGTTTCTAGTTTTGTGAAAATAATTTCAACAGGGTTAAAAAACCATTTACACAAAAAAACTGCGATTTTTGAGTAAAAACATATCAAGAGTGGCCTTGAAGATGATGTTGCATGAACCTTCATTCGAGTTTCTATAACAAGCCTATTAAGCAAGTTAAGAACAAGTTCCAAGGTCGTCTTTTATGTCATTAAGAGTGTAGTCCAAAGTTACAATATGCGTCCTACGGTAATTTTTATATTTATCATTGGGGTCAATTTAGTTGTAAATTCCACTTCAAGTAGTAGAGTCAGTAGTGTTATGACCTGCGCAGGAAAATGCGAGCGAAGCGGGCGGGATGGTCCAGGCGGAATTGGCGGCCAAAGTACAGCTGATTACATCATAGTGACACTAATAATATTCTTGGAGCGTATAGATCTTATTATATTTATATCTATAAAGATCTTATCTGCGATCTTAATTCGCGATTGACAGAATATAATTATGTATTACCATTTCAAAATTAGAGGGAGTCGGATGTATCTATATCTACAGAGGTCTTATCTGCGATCTTAATTGACCGAATTTAATTATCTATTGTCGTTTAAAAGATATAGGGGGTGGGGTATATCTATTTCTATAGAGATCTTATCTGCGACCTTAATTGACAGAATTTAATTATCTATTGTCGTTTAAAAGGTATAGGGGGTGGGGTATATCTATTTCTATAGAGATCTTATCTGCGACCTTAATTGGCAGAATTTAATTATCTATTGTCGTTTAAAAGGTATAAGGGGTCGGGTATATCTATTTCTATAGAGATTTTATCTGCGACCTTAATGGTCGCTTAAAGCTATAGGAGTTCGAGTACAAGACAGAAAAACCTGCGGCGTTTAGTTATTATACGTGGGCAAAACTATAAGAACTTTGGTGTCAATCAATTGTTGAAATACGATTTTAAAACTTAAAAAAATAAAGAAAGAATACATGTTGTAATGATTTGATACCTCTCTGAAAGCTTCACTTCGAGACTGAAAATCATTGAACAGCGATTTCATGAATGTACTGGAACTTATTTACCGATACCTCGTTGTACTAATGCTACCTGAGAAGGATGGTGATGAGAAGACAAGGGGTCAGTGTGCCTCTCCGTTAGCTGTCCTAGACAGTAGTCAGGTGGAAATGGAAAGTAGGCTGATGGAGGGGTGGGCCAAGACCACAAGACCGCAGAGGTCTCATTCACCGCTCCCATCTCCTACTCACCGCTCACTACACAAGTCTACACTGCAACACACACTCCTCTTATCCTCGTATCAGGTAATTTTTTTTTTTTTCAGTCTTAAATTTTTATTTGATTAAGATTAATTTTTTGAATGTATTTTATGAACTGTGTGAATCAGGAATGTATTTTTTGACGTAACTTCGCAATGCGTGGGGGGAAGTCCGGACAAGAGGGGGTCCGATCACTGAATTATGTTTTTTTCTCCCCTACAATGAATTCGTCAAACGAACGTTGTCAATTAAAATGTATAAAATGTTTATTGAAGTCGTTATATGCACAAACATAAACCACTGACTCATTGAAATTCTAATCCACTTCCGGTGAAGCTATTAACTCTAAATTTATTAGACTTAGATTATTATTTGATGGAAAAATCTCTTAAACTGAAACTTTTTGAATTCAAGTGCCTGAAGAAATATTTGATCCCATGTACTCATCAGTGTAACTAAATAAGGAAAGACCATAGAATGATGCGGTTTTCTGAATTTAGTTGCGCTTGATGAGTATAGTAAAAAACCTTAATTGATTCAGGCACATCTTTTTTCTGTCTTCCAGGGGGCCTGGAAAGGAAAGCTGGGAGGGGCCAGGGGGCGGAGACCCGAAGTATAAGAAAAAAATCGTATTATCGAGTGTTTGCCAGAATAAAAGTTCGTAATATCGAGTGAACATCAAAAAAAATTCGTAATATCGAGAGGGGTTAAAAATGTAAAGAAAATCATAAAACTTCTATAATACATTTTATTATGTATGTATTATACATTTAATAAATTTTGAACAAAAATAAAACTACATATATATACATGTAGTACGTAGGGCGGAAAAAATGCTGTCGTCAACTTGTTGTCTAAGCAGATACTGGTGAAGTATTTTCAGACTCGGAGGCTGCTTTCGACGTAGATGGCACTACTTCCAAGTCTGAGTCCTCTTCTTCACAATCTTCGTTGTAAAGGGAATGACGTAAACTTTTATGCAGGTACATAAAAAATGTAAACAATGGATTATCATTTTTTTGGCTTCGTAATATCGCGTGTTTATGCGTCCCTACTTCGCAATACCACGTGTTTTAAACCAACATATCTTAAAAATCGATTCGTTATCCTGAGTGTACAGAAATGCATTTTTTCGCTATTTCGATTTTTTGTCAAGGGAGCAGGGCTTCATTTCGTAATATCGAGTGACGTTATTACATCGAGAGTCGACTGTATTATATTCTGCTTGCCATTTCAGGTCGATATGTTAAGGAGGTGGACCTCGTCAATAAAAAAAAAGGCGTCGGTGAAACACCGGCAATGTACTTCCCCAGAACGAATTAATCAATTAAATTTTCGCTTCCCCTTCAAAACCAGTCGACCGTTTGCACTAATATTCAACAGTTGAATAACATAGGGGCTCATAAATCCTCATACTAAACTTTGTGTAGATAAATTCATTACATCGGCAGTAACTAGTGTTTTTGAATTGACCTCCCCCACCCCCTTCCCTATAGCCGATATCGCTGAAATTTGACAGGTTATATCCTCATTAGTTTTTGACTTTAAATACGAAATGTCGATACATTCATTATATCGGCAGTTATTGAAGTTTTTAAGATAAGCCTCCCCCCTAACCCTCCTTCCATTTGGTTGATTTGGCTGAAAAATGAGAGTTATTGTGTTCACAGACACACACATGTTTTTACATATTTTGAATCTAAATCTAGGTCTAGGAAACATTTAATTTTGTTGAAAACTCCGCATCGAATTTTCGAAGTCAAAACCCAATCAGGACCTAACCTGTCACTTTTCAGCGATATCGGCCGAAAGAAATGGGAGGTTCAGGGGAAGGGGCTCAATTCAAAAACCCTAATAACTGCTGATGTAATGCATTTATCGACACAAACTTTAGTATGAACACTTAGGAGCACCTATGTAAGTCAACTGATGAATATTAGCGCAAACTGTTGACTGGTTTTGGAGGGGCAGCGAAAAGTTAATTGATTAATTCGTTCTGGGGAAGTATATCGCCGGTTATTCACTGATGTTTTCCTTTTAAATTGCAAAATAATTAAAAATTAAATAAATTACTCAAAATCTGTAATTGAAGTAAAGTTGATTTTCGAGCTAGTAAAGAGTAGCTACTTCTAGAAAGGTTTTCCTTTCTGCCCGATGTGGGAGGGGAGTACGGCCGCGCCTTAGTAGCATGCCCACTGCTCGCGTCGTTGGACGGCTCAGCCAACAAGGACTGGAATAATAATATCTATTTCTGTTAAACCATAACACGATAATTAGATAATTTTGGTCATCAATTAAATTAATAATTTATATACATAAATCGATATTAAATCTTAGAATACAAACATATAAACGTTGTATAATAATTATAAAAATAAAATAAATAATTTTAAAAAAAGAATATACAATTCCTAATATTAATAAATACAATAGATACTACTTTTAATAAATTTGTATTTATAAATATTTTATATTTCTTTAAGAAAACCAATCTAATTCTTTCATGATGATATTTCGGGCCGGGCATCCTCAGGGATCACAAATAACAAAATATATAAAAAAGATCCAAGAAGAGGTCCTCAATCTATGAGCTACAGTTTCTATCGTAATTACTTTTTTTTTTTATTATCATTAATTTTATTAGTTATTTACTATTATATATATAAAGTAAATAGTAAAAAACTAATAAAATTAATGATAATAAAAAAAAAGTAATTACGATAGAAACTGTAGTTTATATTTAGATTGAGGACCTCTGATAAAAATGAAAGCAAAGTATGAATTAAAGCTTTTATATACGAAACACGACTTATATTATATTTTTATTTCTTATTCTTGAAGAATGGGTTTCTCTAACATAAATATTTTTAATTGAATTTTGAGTTTTTAATTGTATATATTTCTTTCAAAAGTGGGGAAGGGCATTAAAGAAGTTGATTCCTTAATGTTATCCTTTTTTCAAAAAGATAGGAACAATGTTTTGTTATTCAAATCATAACTAGTATTTATTTTATTTGTTATTTTTTTGAGACACATATCCGGGCTTTATCGACCATAAATAAGAGGCTATAAAATAACTATCATATAAATGTCAATGAGAGGGAAAATATTTATATTTTTTTCATATGGTTAGTTAATGCTTGTTACATAAACTGTGCAGGTAATTGCAAGGAATAAATGAAATTTTTTTTTTTTTTTTTCCTTACAGCTTGTTCTCTGTCTAATATAATTTATTATTCTTGGAGCTTTCTTTTGAAGTCTAAAAATATTAGCACTAGAGCTAAAAGGTGGCCAGTGTAATTAATTATAGAATAGAAATATGGATAATACAGTTCAATTAATGTTTCCTCTTTTAAGATTGAGAAGTAAGATGTAAACAGAACTCAGTTTCTTACCTACGACTGACTGTCAGCCTTATTTCGTTTCGTATCAACATAGTGACTCAGAGCATTGAAATATCTTTAAATCATACGGAAATAGTATACGAAAGAAGAGAAAGAAAGAGTATACCCATGGAGCTGCTCGTGAGGTCGTCCGCCCGCGCATCCAATGCACGCGTTGCATCTCTGTTAGATGCTATCCTCTATGGGAGTATACACACGAGCGTCAAGCTAGAACACACAAGTTATTCTCAAACGTAGAAACAATCTTGTAAATTGTGTTTCAATTAATTGTATTGGAATTTGGATATTTTATTCTTTGGCCATAATTCCAATGTTTTTTCTAAATTTGTTAACTTATTTTTACACATTCGTTACAATTTTTTTTTTCTGTCACCTTAAATTATATTGATTATTTTAAATCTTAATAATATTACTGATTTTTCTAAATTATATAAAAAATTAGAAAAATCAAAATAATTAGAAGAGTTGATTTTTCATTTGTTCCAAAAAAAATAAAAACGGCAATAATTATTATTATTTTAAGGTTTAAGTTACTTAGTTTTATTGAGTTAATAAAACATATTTTATTGGCTTGTCTTGTTTGTTTGTTTGATACAACCCGGGCTGTGTGATCATATAGCCTACTGGGTTTCCCCATAAAATTATCTTGCCAAATAAAATAAAATTTTGCCTACTCGAGATTATGTAGGGTAGGGGTCTCCGTCGAGTAACTGACATAATAATTTGACATAGGAGTGACTCGGGACCATTGCTTGACGTCCCGTCCGTAGGGGGCGTGCACAAGAATTTTTTACCTCCCAGATAAAAAAAACCCTAAGGACTTCGGCTGGCATCCTACAGGGGAAGTTATGTAATCGGTCGAAAATTCGATGCGGAGTTTTCGACGGAATTTCATGTTTTCCGACCTCCAGATTCCAAATATGTGTCTGTGATCACGATAACTCCCGATAGAATGGATGTATCAACACGAAATTTTATGTGTATCTAGAACCTTCTACCGAAGGGAAGAGAAGGTTCAGGGGAGGTGGTACAATACAAAAACCAAAGAACTTCTCATGTAATGAATTTGCCGACACACAATTTAGTACGAGGGTTGAGAAGCCCCAATATAAGTCAACTGTCGAATATTAGTGAAACCGAAAATTCATCGACCACTTTTCACCTTCATACTGCTAAAATTCACCAAAAGGTTTTTATGAAAATGGATTTTTCTGAAACTGGCAGGATGGTGTCTAAAGAGATCGGATTCAGGACGAGCTCAGTGACACCAATTACAGTTTCAGCAATTACTAACGGTTCTCATATTCGTAATTAGAGCAAGAGAATGTCCTTTAAGGCTAGGGACCATCCCTTGATCGACCAATTTCCGGATGTCGACCTTAACAAATCCTGATTTTTACTTCCGCACCTGAAGTATAGGGGAAGTTATGTATAGTCAAAAATTCCATGCATTTTCAACGGAATTGTTTTCCGACATCTAGTTCCAAATATGAAAAAAAAAAATCTGTTTGAACACTATAACTCTCGATAGAATAAATGTATCGACACGAACTTTTATATGTGAATCCAAAATCCTCTAACGATGACACTTATTGTTTTTCAGACAAATAGACCAGAGGCAAGGGGGATTTAGTGGGGAGGCTTAACATATAAGCTCTGATAACTGCCAATAGAATGAATTTATAAACACGAAATTGTATATGTGAGACCAAAACCTACATGAACACTTCTTTACTTTGGGAGTCCTAACTTAGACTACCCAAATACTTATCTAACATGTCTTTAACGAATACCTGACATCGCACAGGCTCGGGACTATCCGAAGGACGGCGTGCTAGCAACTTATCGATATTATATATATATATTTTGGTTATTTACTTTTTATTTTAATCGAAGTATTTGCAAAAACTCTAGAGAAGGAGAAATTAAGGCGCTATTACAGCTTTGTAAAATATTTAGAAAAAAATATTTTTTTTGTAAAATATTTAGAAAAAAATATTTTTTTTGTAAAATATTTAGAAAAAAATATTTTTTTTGTAAAATATTCAGAAAAAAATATTTTTGTTGTAAAATATTTAGAAAAAAATATTTTTTTTGTAAAATATTTAGAAAAAAATATTTTTCAATGTAAAAATATCCTTACCCCTTTGTCAACCTAAAAATTTTAAAATACTATGTGACCTATGACGTTGGATGCTTCTAGAGAAATTCTGAAAATTTCAAATTCTTACGGACCTTAAAAATGATGCGTTACTTATCTAGGGAATCCCTCCCACGTCTTAAATAAAATTTAAGGAAGTTGTAAGGCCTCTGCTTTACGTTAGGTGGAACTCATTAAAAATCGAAAATGTTGACCTTTGAAATGAAGCCAAGACCCCTCCTCATCCTTTATCATAAAGACTATTTTCAGACGATGCTTTGAGTCAGATGGACATGAATGAGCCCGACTCTACTGTAGGAGTCCTAAATGTTGCCTAACTAGGTTTATTCACATAGGGTGGGGGTTTATTCACGAGAACCTGACATCGTAGAGGCTCGGGAACATCGCTTAACGTCCCATCTGAAAGGACGGCATGCTCAAGATTCTTTCACCTCCCAGATAAAAAATCTAAGGGCCTCGACCGGGTTTCGAACCCGCTCAGTAAACAAGCATGCTACCTCTGAGCTACTGGTACCCTGAAGAAGGGGGTTAGACGGTGGAGCCCTCTGTGGCAGCGCTTTCGCTTACATGATCAGCCTAACCTTCTCATTCCCGCGTTTTATTCAACACATGCTATAAGTTCACACCTTTCTCTCTCTCATTGTCTCTCTATCTCCATGGTAATATTCTATTAATTTTCAATTAAAATATTTTATATTTAATTAATATTCTCATGCTCAGCTAGTTCTTAAAATAGAAATAAACAAACAACGGAAAATATAAGCAATGAAAAATCAACATAAAATGCACTTTTTAGCATTGCACAAATAATATGTATTTAAAATACAAAGTTTCAGAGGTAGTTATAATAATGCCAAATTAAATTTGGCAACATACGTTTAGAAAATTAAACAATTCCAATTTTTAAAAAATTAGAAACATTATGATGTGGTATGACACGCACGCTTACCAATTAGTTAGTTATTATGACTCATGCCCAGGCTTTTAACTACGAGGTCATATCACCTACTTCCAGAGCGCTCTTTCGTCGCTCTGATGGACATGAGCCCGACTATGGGAATCCTAAATTTTTATTCATCTAGGGTATGGGTCTTTATCGAGTACTTGACATCGTACAGGCACGGGACCATTCGAACGACGGCGTGTTCAAGGTTTTTTTACCTCCCAGATAAAAAGCTCTAAGGGCCTCGGCCGGGTTTCGAGCCCGTGATCTTGAGCTCATTAAGCAAGTACGCATACCACTGAGCTACCGGCGCCATCTTGTTCACCAATTAGGGGCATCCATAAATTGCGTAAAGCAATTTTTGAAAACTGTTGATCCCACAATGTGTCATATTCTTCCCCCTCCACCACTTCCCATGATGTAAAATAAAGAGATAATAATAATTTATTAATTTTTTATGCAGCTATCTATTCCGTATTTATTCCAAGTCATCAACTTCAATTATATTAAGAATATCGTTTCGGAAGACACATCCCATCCTCAGGATCGGTCTCATCAAATGGACTAAAAAGTCACAAAATCATCCTAAAAATCCATTTTTATCTCAGAAAATGATAGTAAAATATGAGTTTTTAGGATAATTTTGACTTTTTAGTCCATTTGATGAGACCGATATTAAGGATGGGATATGTCTTCTGAAACAATATCTTTAATATGACTTGTGACTTGGAATACATTTGAAGACAGACAGCTGCATAAAAAATTACTATATTACCTGAAAATCTCCCTAAATCAGTGGTGACACTCCCTAGTCACTGAGTTACTCTCATTTGAAACTAATCAGTGTCACTGCTGATGCTAAGGAGGTCTCTAGGCCTTTGACCCTTAAGCCGTCGTTGGGGAAATGTGGCAGAATGGAGGGCACGGACTTATTGTGGGAACTAAGAGAGGAAAATACTTTTTTATACTTGGATTTAGCTACTTCGGTGACAAAAGGTACGTTAAGGTCAGTGTGAAGAGTTTCATTGGAGACGTAGTAAGGAGCATTGGCTATTGTACGAAGGATTTTGGATTGAAGGGATTGGATGCGCTGGAGATTGGAAGGCTTGGCAGAACCCCAGACTTCAAGTGCGAAAGTCCACATAGGTTTGAGTACTGCTTGTATATAAGTTCACATAACTCAAAGCCAGAATAATCACAATAATATGACTTTTAGAATGCAATACGAAGTTGAAAAAAAAAAATTTTAATTGATAAAAATGTGGGGTTTTTTTTGGTTTTTTTCGCTGACAAAATTACGAGTAAACGTATAGTTAAATTACGTAATTTTAAGATCCCCCTTTTTTTTATGAATACCTTCATTGTTTTTGGGTGCACCTTACACATGTGCATTATCACCCGTTCATCTTTGTGGAAGAAGCTCGAGATCTGAGAAGTGAGGCTATGGCGGGCCGGGGGCGACCACCGGTCAACCAACATGTGACGCTCCAGCGAACCTGATAAACTCTGGGACATCTAGTGGTCAGGCTGTACTCACGTCGAGTCGAGGCGTACCCGGACATCCGGAAAGTATGCGTAAGTCGTTCGGCCATCCGGACTTCGTGGCCATCGTTGCCATGACCATGTTGCCATATCCTGTCATCATATCCTATAAGATCCCCCCTATCATGAAACAAGCTTTTCGTAATTTATGGATGGCCTCTTAGTATCTTGGATTTGGTTCTTCTCCAGGAATCTAAGACGAATGAACATCGAAGATGTATATGGAGATTCATTTAATTTAAAATGCCAATGTATACTTCACATCATGCTAGGTAATGAATCGTACAATCGATTAATATATTTTATATAATTTATTCTATACGATAAATTCGTATATAATACGACAAATGGAATCCTGCCAAGGGTTCTTAGGTCGGCTGTATAGAACCGATTATCGGGATGTCCCGTGAAATTTGGTATGGTTGGTGACAGTATCTAAGGACGAATCACTAGGGATAATGGACCATACGACACAGGTGGTATGACACTGACACTCATCTCAAACCAATAAGTCAACGGAACCGACTCACAAGTGACAGGTAAGTCGTTTCAGTCTGTTTTGTTCCATTCCACTTGATTGGCTCAGAAATCCAACGTCACATGTATAGCACTTTGATCCCTCAAAGAAAATGTGTTGGCATCAGCCAACTACCAATAATAAAATAATATTTTAAAATTCGTTGCTATGCATTACGATGTAAACATTACGTGGAAGTACTTCCTGCAGAAACGTATTTTATATTCTTTGGGGAACTATAACATTGGTCGTTGTAGTTCTGTCTCAAATCTGAGAAACATAAGCATTCGAAATGTAATTAGACACATTTTTGGCAGGGATGAATTTTTTGATAGGATTCACCGTTTACGCGTAAATCGAGCAAATGTATAAAAAAGTGGGTTTCAAAACATTTCAGGACGATTTTCAGCATGTGGATCTCGTAAACCGGATGACCTGCAAAAAATAATATTTAATTTCATATAAAATGTTCCTTTTAGGGTTCTCTATAACTTTTATCCTAAGAAAGTTTCCATTAGGTCAATAAAGTAAGCGGTATCTTGTAAAATATATTTAACCCTCGAAATAAAGTGGTATCAATTTTCGTCTGATTCGGCCAACATCTAATCACACCTAAGTTAGCAAGAGCACAGTTGAAAGAAAGTGGTCAAAACGTCTTCAGAGGATTTCGAATCATAAAATTCTGTTGAAAACCGATCTCAGATTTTTGTACAATTACAATTCTTCCTTACACTAAAGTATAAGAAAGTGAAAATAACTTATCGTGCTTTAAGCTATTAGTATAGAGGCTTACCTCGGAGATGGTGCACATAGTGCAGGAAACTGAAATTTTTATCAAAATTATTCTACCGTTAAGTAATCTAAAGCAAAGGATAGTAATATAGAAAATGCCTCATGGAAAAATTTGGTTTTGTCTTATAACTCAAAACTCGCGCATCTGACGACAAAAATACTCATTTACAGAATTAAAGAGGAATAAATTGTGAATAAATAACTAAATCGATCATTTTTTCATAGAAGCAATAGTTTTGGATATATATCAGCACAAAAATGGTACTCGTTCTTAATCTATGGCTTTGAACCACATCATTCATATTTGTGACAAAAATTGTTATAAAATTTAACGAGGATTAAACAAAAAGAATTTACATTGTAATCCTTGCGGACAAATTAGATACAAAGAAGTTATGATTTCCGGTTTTCAGATGACGCCAGAATGTACAACTCAAAATCTCCCAAAAATAAACTTAGTCAGCGGCCTAAATATAATTATAGATATTTAATAAGACTTAAGTCGGGATGTAAAAATTAGTGAAAAAGAAAGAATGACCTTGAGGACAGATAACCGACCGGTTAGGGATGTGAAGGAGTTGTTTGGGGAGTGACAGGGGTGTGTAGGAATGTGGGTGCCTTGAAACGATGAGACCGGAGTATCCTTGAGGAAAGAATCAGGTTGGGAGAAAGTAAGAAGATGGGGCTTCCCTGTGTCCCGGATCTATGGAGAAAGCCAGCCTACTTAGCCTCCACCACCTCACCTCTATCCACATCAACTGCTAAGGTGACCAATAGGACGGAGTGGTGAGAGTAACACCCATGTAAAATTTGGACGACATTTGACAATATCTTCTGTCTCCACCAGCGCCATCTATGTTTCACTATAGCTTACTGTAGGTTCCAGGAGGGTTTTTCGGCGATAACTTCATTCTTTGCAGAGCTACAATCATTTGTAATATATCAAATTACTCGTCTTTTTACGCTCTACCAAAAGGGTAATCATCTGAAATTTTAGAATTCCTAATTTTTTACTGTATTTTGGGCGAAAATTTGATTTTTTTTTTTAAATAGACAATTTCTTAGGCGATAACTTATCTTACCTGCATTTCTGCCTTTTTGTTATATAACAAATCTACTGTGAGGTGACTCACTTCACCATTTTCGAAATATCGTATGAATTAATTTGCAAAAACCGTCCCGTAATTCGTATGATTCGAAAAGTTTAAAAAAAAAATCAATGGCCTAGAGACCTTCTTAGGATCAGCAGTGACAGTGATTAGTCGTAAATGAGTGCCTAGGGAGTGTCCACACTGGGTGATTTCTCCCTTCCAGACCGACACTTTGACATCGCCATACTCTCTCTCTCTCAGCACATTTGCTTGTTGTAAATATTCTTTATACAGCTGTATAATATATGTTTGTAAATTTAAAAATATCGAAGTAGGATCGACAGGCACGAAGTTATAGCGTTTCATGGAGTTATGAACGATTGCTTTCATTAACTACAAATATGTGATGTTGCCAAAACTATTAATTATTTTTTAATTTTTTTTTCTCTTTACTATATATTATTTAAGTATTTCTGTTAACATCGAATTTCCGACTGATTACATAATTTACACTATATTATATTTCCCTTAGTTGGGGAAGTAATAGACAAAACTAAAAATCACCTGTTGTTTTCTCTTGCATCTTCGTCCCCATTGAAATAAATAATTAGACTGTTTTTTCAATAATCATTTTTTTTTTTTCAGACAAGTCTCTATCTGTTTGAGGATGCGGTTGTCTACCGTGTTTGAGCTACTGCTCATCTTCCTCTTCCTCGCATTCGCAGCTTCCAGGACAGTCGGTAACTAAACCAACTCACTACTCAATAAATTTGTTTTTATTTTTATTTGAAAAAATATGTATACTACCTCCCGCACTGTAGACTGATAGCAGAATTTCTTTTATGAAATCCAGAGGCACCCTAGACATGATGAGAGTAGCAGCTCAAGTCAGACTAGCAGGAGAGAAATCCAGAATCCTGGGGAAAGGCAGAAAACTGAAGGTGGATCAGAGAAGAGACGGGTGCTCCCGGTGCGACCTATGTGAAGAAAGGAGCCTATACCATGTGTTGATGGAATGTCCAGCTGAGGAGGAAGGTACCTTGAAAAGCACCGGACCCGGCACCTCACCATGGACATGACCACCTCTGCAGGGATCAGGAGTGTTTATTACTTCTCCATGAAAACGTTTGAACAATTTACAGACAATTGAGCTCAGACTTATAGAGTCAGTACATATTATTGCATGATGTCAGAGGAGCGTATTTACCACTTTTGGTAAAACTTGGGACGTATAGGTTTTTTACGAATGATCTAGACAATAGGCGAGGAGGTATAAATTATTATATTCAGAAAATATTAGTCTTAAGAATACCTAGACCGAAATGTATCAACCTATATCCAAAAGTCTGCTTAAAGACAGTTTATTTTCGATAAAACTAATTTGGTGTGTATTCCCTTCTGATATGACGCCGTCGACATGTTCTGAAATAAATTTCTATATATTTTTTTTCCTTATACGCGTGAGCTGCAGGGCTATTAGCGTTTGCTCTTTTTCGAGTTGACATTTAGAAATGGAGGATGTGGGACGAATCTGGTGTACTTCACCTAACAAGCAGTGATCACACCAGCCTCCGTTCCAATGCCAACCGTTCTGACTACGTTCGTATTAATGTCTTCTACTTATATCTGGAAAACAGGTTGCTAATATTAAATATCTCTGTAGATATTTATTGAAATTTCTAGTTATTTTGTTTATATTTAAGTATTTTGCTTATAAATATATTTTTATCAATTTGTAAAAAGTGAGGCTCTGAGAAAATTGTAAAATTTCGAAAAGCATATTTTTCTCTAGTAAAAATGTACCTGTAAAAATAAATGTTTTTGCACCTGACACCTCATTAAATGTAAATATAAAGAAATCATTAATTCACATTTCATTGATTATTCTGGGTTATAAAAACAATTTAGATATTTTTCGTACGTAGATATGAGGATACAAATTTTTTAAATAAAAATAAAAACATATGTGAATAAATATTGATTAAAAACGTTATTTGAAAATTATTTCAATGAAAATGTTTTCAAATATTGATCATTTATTTGTATACCTAGGTGTGAAGAAGACAGTGAAGGGTATCACTAAACAGAGCCAGAGCTCTGTCCAGAACCGCTACTGTGACTGCGGCAACCTCATGTGCAACTGTTGTAGAGACTTCGCTCTCCCAGTAGTCGCACTCAAGGGGCCAGGTAACAAAACAAAGATTAACATATATAATATAGTAGAGACGATCAGATAAAGGTGCTGAGCGGTGGGGGAAGGAAGAGCAGTGTCATGAGAGAGAGAGAGGAATTCTTATTATTCCGGGACATCGGCCTTTAAAAATAAATACAAAATATAAACAGAAATTAATACTTGCCGTTGTAAAAAAATAAATAAAAAATATTGGCTCAAAATTATAAGAATAAAATAAAAATTGAGGGCGCTAGTAGCTCAGAGGTAGCGAGCTTGCCTTGTGAGCTCAAGATGGGTTCGAAACCCGGCCGAGGCCCTTAGATTGTTTATCTGGAAAGTCGAAAACTTTTGGGCACACCGTCCTTCGGATGGGACGTTAAGCGATGTAAGATGTCAGGTACTCCTTAATGACCCCTACCCTAGGTGAATAAGCCTGGGTAGGCAAAATTTAGGATTCCCTGTAAAGTCGGGCTCATGTCCAATAGGGTGACGAAAGAGCGCTCTGGTGGTAGGCAATATGACCAAGTAGTTAAAGCCCGGTCATAAGCCATAATAACTAACTAATAACAAAATAAAATTATAAAAATAAATAAATTTAAATTAATAAAAGAAATACCTATTGAAATATGTTCTGTTCTATTAAAAATTAAGAATAAATAAATTAGGTCGTTATAAAGATGTTACATGTTATTAGGTAATGAATAATATTAGAAACATAAAAAATACAATAATAACGAATATAAATGTCAAAATAATATATTAACATATGAGGAAAATAAATGAATGAAATGAGAAGTGATTGAGTGATCCGTTGCAAAAAGAATAAACGAGCAGTGGGAAAATCCTTTACAAGAGGAGGGAGATCCTGTGGCTCAGGAGGCTCAGTTTCCATGCCAAATGTTAATTTATTTATTATTCATACGACATTTTGTGCACCCAAAAGGACAACAGGATTGTATTATTTAAAAAAATATGTTTGGCAAAGGAAAAATGATAAATGTAGTATTTAAAAAGCAAACTAAACATTAAATTTCAGACTTAACATTCAAGAATATTGTCTTCAACTTTCTAAATTTACTTCTGCCGCATGATATTAACAAAAAACCGGAAACAGAAAAATAAAAAATTGGAAGACAATAAAATAACAAACAAAAAGTATTAAAAACGAAAAAAAATATATATATATATATATATATAATTTACGAAGCTCACATGTTGGTTATAACATAAGTAAAAATTGGCTACAATAACAGTTCTTATCAATTCTATAATATGATTTTTTTGTCATTTTCAAATATGGCTGCCGTCAATTTAGCATGCATCATTTTTAAACCGCTGGTCGGGAGCCATGGTGGCCGAGCGGGCTAGAGCCTAGGGCTTTGGTAGCATGGTCTCACCATGGTTTGCGGGTTCGAATCCCGTCCGGGAGTGAGTTTTATTTCGTAGATAGAACTGCCTCCCGGGGCCATGGATGCTATTTATAACAATAACTAGATATAATACACATGGGTGGCTAGTGTGGTGTCTGCCGAGGCCAAAAAATAATAAAATAAAAAAATTAAAAAAAAAGCTGGTCACGTATCCAGAAAGTATACACACATCCATGTTTACATAATTTAATACAGAATTCAATAATATGCACTTCGAATACATCCTTTTTATTAACTTTTCCAAACCGTCTTGGAAGATGATTAGACGGAGCTAACCATTCATTGTCATTATGTTATAAATTATATGTATAAGAAAACTGTAAACAATATATTATTTATACATTGATAAATATTAATAACAGAAACATTTTTCACGTACATATATGGCTGTTTATATAAATTCAAGGGTTACTACACTTCATCCTTTTTCTTTATTAGGGTATAAATTATAATTAACGACCGTTGATACAAACCGAGAATTAGATCATTCTTTATGGAATTATTTATATGGCTTTAAACTATTTAATACTCTAGAAGGTTACACCATTGTAGTGGTGTCTGGGCCAAACAAACATTATTGAATTATGTGAAGTTTAGCTAGAGAGAGGTTGGGTTTTGTTTACAATGTGGTATTAGAGATGAGATTCTCTCACTCGCTGTAAAAACACGTCTTAATGATAGCGTTCAGGCTAAAGTCATGCCGGAAGGATTTTTGTACACGGCCATCTACCAAACGTTGCGTCCTGCCGGCAGGGGCATTACTGGGCTCAAGGTCGCGGGTTCAAAACCCTACCAAGGCCCTTGGTTTTTTGTCTGGGAGCTGAAAAAACCTTGAGCATACCGTTTTTTGGATTGGACGTTAAGTGATGATGACAACCGTGCCTGTAAGATACCAGGTAGACTCCCAAAGTGGAGTCAGGCTCTAGTCCACCAGAGCGACAAAATAGCACTCTAGGCGATAGTAGTTAAAGTCCGGGCATGAGTCGCAATAACTAATTAGTGATGCGCAAAAGCGCTATTTCTGTGTAGCTGCTACATTTACATAAGAGTTAGGGCTCTGTCAACTTCTGAATTCGGCTGCCACTTGTTTTTTCTTCATATTTCCATAGCACTCTACTCTCTTTGCCATTCA
Source organism: Aradus depressus (assembly GCA_963662175.1). Classification (NCBI taxonomy): domain Eukaryota; kingdom Metazoa; phylum Arthropoda; class Insecta; order Hemiptera; family Aradidae; genus Aradus; species Aradus depressus. The sequence goes on along the minus strand of OY759218.1, from coordinate 48,051,558 downwards.
TTCTGGTATTACTTTCTCTCTCCACCCATTTCTCTCCGGAGTGCCTCTGCCATTTCTTATTTCTGCCCCAATTCCAGCCGCATCGAATTCGGACCTTTTTTTTCATAGCCTACAAACCTCATTTTACCAACATTACCGCCCGGTATTCATTATTTAATCCTATAGCCCAAACAGTTCCAACTTTTACTTCGTTATAGTTACATATATGTAATCGGTCAAAAATTTAATGCTGAGTTTTCAACGGATTTTCATGTTTTCCAACGAAGGGGGGTTAGGAGGGTGGCTTAACATAACAACTCTAATAACTGCCGATAGAATGAATGTATTGACACGAAATTTTATAAGTATGACCGGAACCCCATAGGAAACACCTATCGATTTTCAGCCAAACTTATCCAAGGAAGAGAGGCTCAACTCAAAAACTATAATAATTGCAGTTGTAATTAATGTATCGACACAAAATTTCATATATGAATTTCAAACCCCAAAAGTGTCGACACTTATTAATTTTCAGCAAAATCTGTGTTAGGTATGGGGGATCAGAGGGGGCTCAACTCAAAAACTTCAACAACTGCAGAAGTAATGACATGAAATTTCATATTTAATGCCAAAACCCAATAAGGACATAACCTGTCGAATTTTAAAAATATCGGCTGAAGGGAAGAAGGGGTTCAGAGATTGGGGCTCAATTCAAGAACCCTAATAACTGCCGATGTAATGAATTTATCGACACAACATTTAGTATGAGGATTTAAGAGCCCTTATGTAAGTCAAATATTGAATATTAGGGTAAACAAAAAACTAATTGATTAATTCGTTATGTGGATGTACATTGCCGGTGATATCACCATGTTATGTTATAAATGGTAATGCGAGGAACTAATCAAGTTAAAAAATCTGCAACCCCATGGTACAATTATCTTGGTGCCTTTTAAAAATAACATTAAATTAACATTACTTCGCTTTATCTTTTATATAAATACACTGATTATTGCCGTATTTTCCCCTAGGTTGCGCCAGTCTGTCCTACCTGAATGGAGATGCCATGCGACTGACCATGACTTTTGGAGACCGGGTTTTGAGAAACATAACTCTTACTGGTAAGCTACTACTTGTGATTATAGACAAATAAGTACTGACGAAGCAGTAATACTCATTGTCAGATAAAAATATTGAATGGAATTTTCTTCTTGGTGTTGCATTTTTCATTTTCACCAGTGTATTTTTTTGATGTGTAGGAATTTATAAAATATAATATTTTGTGATATAGAGAATATTAAAAAAATTTATATTTTTTGAAAAGAAAATGTATAGAAAACGTGAAATGTTTGCTTTTACTGGAAATAAATTTAAAAATAATAGTCTGTCAACACCGTCGCCTCACTTGTGTTTATAATCTTATCTTTTGTATAGGCTTTAACTTTGGTTCCTTATTCGTTCTCTACTTTTTATTTATCTAGAAAAAAATAGTTACTATTACCAATATAAATAATATTAAATGAATGAGGAGCCTTAATAAAAATAACTTAAATAAGTATGCAATTGGGTAGAAAGTTAAGTACACCTTAGCTTTGTGTTCCAGTTACTATTTCACAATCGGACAGTACAGTTTCACGCCTAGTGTATCTACTTCCAATTTCCGAAGTCAAATTATGTCATTCTTCCAGAAAAAAACGAAAAACCAAGATGGAACAAGCACAATGATTGATAGAATCCAATCTAATCTGCAACTCAACCCTGGAGACCTGAGGGTAATTAAGGGAAAAATAAATACCTTAATTGATAACATATTATTTTCTTCTCGTTTTCTTGTCAATTTTCCGGGACTGTTTCATACAATATGGGACAAACAGAAAAGAGACCCGGATGAACCTTAAAAAAAGGTCGGGACAAAGGCCCAAAATCGCGGGTTCGAAACCAGTTTTTATCTGAGAGATGAAAAACCTTGAACACGCCGTCCTTCGAATGGGACGTTAAGCGATAGTCCCGGGGCTGTACGTCAGGTACTCGTTAAAGACCCCTACCCTAAGTGAATAAAAATTTAAGACTCTCACAGTAAAGTTGGGCTCATGTCCAAAGGAGCGACGAAAGAGCGCTCTGGTAGTAGGTAGATGATATGATCGCGTAGTTAAAGATCGGACATGAGTTACAATAACTAACTTACGACATCAATATATAGTTACAATCCTGATGTAAACTTTTTTATATCAAATTTATTTTAGTCAGTGTTGAGCACTACTTACTCTAAGTAGGTACTGTAATTTAACTGGAAGACTGAGCACTTCATGCAGGACTTGGTTTAGGTAGTATAAACATACAGGTAATATAATAAGGGAGAAGCCCAGCGCTTCCAGGGAAGGGATAAGAGCACTGCATGCTTAGGTCCCTAGGTGTAAAACACCAGCCCACCACATATATATATATATATATAATTACTGTTATTTTTATTTTTCATTTTTAGGTAAGAAACCGAATCCAGTGTGCATGCCCCTGCCAGGCGGAATATCAAAATTTTGTGGACGAGTTTACGGGATCACAAGAGATGGGGATCATTTTAAGGCATGTCTTGCTCTTGAACTGAGATCCCTGGAGGATCTGGAAGCTGCACTGAGGGTATCTTGTTTCAAATTTGGACCTGATGGGGTTAAGGTAAATGTGAAGTATAGATAGCGAAACTCCTTAGAATAGATAGAATTAGAAAAGCAAGTTTCCTGCTTTAAGGTAGCCTGCTTGACCAGTAACAACCTCCTGCTTCAAGAATCGGAAGTGAAATATTTGACTTAATCAAACACTAAAATATCGTATGATTTAAAGGTGAAATTTGACGTTGAGGTTTTTTTGCATGTTTTTACTTCTATTCGTATTGAATTTTATCTTTAGAATTCATCCGTTTTTCAAAATCTTTGTACATTACTATATACAGTCAAAATCGTCTATAACGACCTCCATAACCAGTGGTCGTTTATAATCACTTTTTTTTTTTTTCCAATCGCTTCAATAACAAATGAAAAAACAAAATGAAACAACAATGGAATTATTCACATTAAAGGGTTGGAAAAAAGTTAAATAGTAAAAAAAAGTAAAATCGGAATAGGAACATTTTTCTTTCGATGAGCCTTAAACCATTGTCCAAAACTGTGTTGGGTATTCCGAATTTTCTTTCCAGAAAAAGGTTCCTACCAAAACTTTTTTTGCTTTTTCTTTATGGGCCCACACAGTAGAAATTGTTTAATGGGAAACACCGAAATCTTTCGATAAAGTAGAATTTGACCCCTCTTCCACCGCCAAATGATGTTCGCTTTTTCTTCGATGGTCAAAAATTTTCTTTTTTTCATAAAAATTCATAGGTCTCGAAACAATTATGTAGATAAGCAATTATCTCTAACTTGATGTCTTGTTTACATTCTGTCCGTTAATATAGACGACTTTCAGTTCTCCAAGTTGTCTAAACTAGCGTTACTACAGCCGATGTCGTCGGTATATCCACTGTCGTAATAAGGGATATTTTACCTGTAACTTGTAATGGCGAACCAAACTTTTTCTCGATATTTTGTCGTTACAGACGACGTCGTTATACCAGGTTTTGACTGTACTTGTGGTCTTGTATTTTCCAGTTGGAGCCAGGGCAGCCGATCCCGCCGTCAAATACGGACGATGATGAAGATGACGAGGATGACTACGGGTTCGGGGTGGACGAGGACGAGGACGACGATGACGACGACTTTGGACTCACCGATGATGACGAAGAGGACGATGATGACCAGGAGGAAGGCTCCGAAAACGACGTCGACTCCGGAGACACTGATTACACCGGCTTCAGCGCTCTCAGTGATGAGTTTTTGGAGGGATTTTTTGGATCCTCATCGAACAAAAAAGGAACCAAACCTACCACCATCAAAGTTACCGAGACACCTCAAAAAATAAAAAAGCCTGTAACCCAGGCCCCAATAACAACTGCCAAAACACCTACAAAAAAAAGTACGACCTCTACTACACAACAGACAACTACAACGTTAGCACCAAAGCCGATCAACAAAAAAAATAAAACAAAAAAACCTGAAACCAACATCATAGAAACAAACTTGATTCCCGTTAAACACGAAGATAAGTCAAATGTAACTGAAGAAACTCCGACATTTTCAGGAGACCTTACTGATTTTGAGAAGGAACAAGGGAAACCAACAGAAGCTATAATAGAAGATCAAACCGAAGTTGTGACAGTGATGTCTGCAGCGGAAGGGGATGAAGATGAAGAACCAGAAGGTAAAGATAAATATAACATAGTAAAGGAGATGGAGGGAGACAGCGACAGTGAGGAGGAAGAAGAGGAAGAGAATGTAGGAGAAATGAGGTCTAGGCAGGCCCCACTAACCCTAGCAGAGACAGACAGACTGTTCCCTGGTCTGGGAGCCCTCATCCGACCTCCGTCCTACTTCACCTCACAGACTATCAACGAGGTGAGGAGTGCGAGGACCCACCGAAGGATGCGTCTTCCACCCCTCCCACCATCACCATAATATAACCATTTATTGTTACAATTTGCACCAAGAAACTGTATTTAACTTGACTTTAGTTACGTACAATATTCAGTGATGGGATTCATCTGTCCTTATTTCTGCTGTTTTTTTTATACTGTGCATCGGTCCCGACCGAGCTAAAAAAAATTATTTGTGAAGGGGAAAATGGTTACTGAAGTGACGCAATATAGCACCAACTCAAAATATATATTTGTATAATTTAGACTACCCCTAGCTTTGAACCGCATGATTACGCCCTGAGCTAGGATGACAGTCGTTGCTCCCAACTGTATTTAGACCTCACCTAACAACCACTCTAGCCCTCATCACAAATGGTTAATGCTCTACATAATGCTACACAATACCTTCAATTTTTATAAAGATCATCTAAAACAAACCCACAAAGATCTTTGCAAGCGGAAGAATAGCGTAAATTATCTACATCATAGAATAACATTCACATTTTTTGGTAAAATTTTAGAACTAGGTGTTCCGGGGCCCAATGTTTTCTGAATGTATTACACACTACATGTAAGGATTTTTTCTACCCACTCAGTTTACCTAAACTGCTCGATAAAATAGAAAGACCTTTCAGAAAATTAACTGGCATTGCATATGGCAGCCATTAGTATCATTAAAGAGATACCTATTTTTTATATTATATTCTATATTGATGGCCTCCTGACCATTGGTAGTTAGTGTGTAGAAAACCTAGACTTATAGATCACAAACTACAAAACCTCTAATTACATTAATAGCTAATAATTAAATTGATTACCAATCAAAAAATAATTCCCTCGAGGTCACTTTCGGAATGAATAAGTTTGGAAACGGGTGAATTCCACCACTGACTATATTTTGAAAGTTTAAACCGTCATTCTAAAACTTTTTTTCTTTACTGCTGAATATTTCAATATTTATATATTTATGTATTCTTCATTCATTTATTTATTTTTTTGTTTTTAATTTAAGGTAATTTATTTTCACATTTTACTTCAAGTGGCAACACTGTACATATATTTATTATCGCCCACATACGAGTATGATATATATGTACTGTCTGTATATAAAATATATTATTTTATTAAAAGTATGGTAACTCCTAAAAATATATTTTATGATAGATTTTCATTGTCTTTCTTTTGTGTCGTTGACCCATATTTTTCGACTTCAGACTTTTTTGGTCACACCCCCCCGTCTTTTGCCTACGGCCAAATAACGAATAGCTGTGGAATTTCGGTCTGATGAGATAAGGGGAAAATGTGTCTCAAGAACTTTGTTGTTGGTCGTATTACATTAAATTTCTGCCTTTTGAGGTAATGAGGAAAATTCACAAAAGCTTTCTTATAAGAAATTAAATTCCCTCAATGTGTATATCTAACCATATAGCAAGACCAATAGTTGAGAGGTAGCGTGCTAGCCTACTGAGTTCAGGATTCATTGTGGGCAGAGATATGACCACAGTGAAGGAATGAGATGGTTGCATTACAGAAGTACCCTTAGGTTTGTCAAAGAAACTGGGAGGATAGGTCCTTTGTGAAAGGATTTGTTTTATCGGATCCAGGTAGAAAGAGAAGTCACGGTAAGGGTTTAGCCTAGCGTTTCCAAAAAAGGGATAAGAGCATTGAATACTTAGGTCCCTATGTGTATACCATCCCAGCCAGTATATGCACATATTTATTATTTGGTACTTTTATGTTAAATGGAATAAATATTAATTTTCCTTTTTATTAGAATATATGTTATATTATATCAACAGGATGTAAATACAGATACTAATAAAACAAGAACTTAAATTAAAAATTTAAATAAACCCCGACACAAAAAAAATGTTTTTTGTTCATTTATTTTTTTTTTACTGAAACCTTGGTGGGGAGGGCTTTTTTAGGGGGGGGGGGGGGGGGGGGGCTTGAATGGCTTAGGAGTGAGGCTGAGGGAGGAGGGATGGCTTGACCTTATAAACATTTGAGCTCAAACTCCAAGCCTCTAGCTGTAATAGATCCTGGCTCTGATGAAACCTGAAGATCTTGGAAACGGCATACCCGATTTCCACCAAACACGGTTAAGAACCATCTCGCAAAAACCAGCTTTTGAAAAAAAAAACTTTGAAATCGGTTCAGCCGTATTGGAGCTACGATGCCACAGGCAGACTCACACACAGACAAAGGCTTCAAACTTATAACACCCCTCATTTTCCGTCGGGGGTTAATAAAGAAAAACGTATGTTTTTAAAAGATTGTATATTTCACAAAATATATGGTAGCATTACCGAATGTACTCCCATATATTAAACATATAGGTATTTTGTGAAATAGACAATTTTTTTTATTTTTATAATAAGTGTATTACAATATCTCCGCAAAAAATGTTAAGTATCACAAAATTTAAATGACAGTAATAATAATAATTAACGACACAAAATAAAAATGTATGTTCCTTCCATTTACACATAAAAGTACCTAATAATAAGCAATAATGAAGAAAAAAAAATTGTATAAGTGAATAATATAGCTCCTTAGCGTTTGCAGGCTGGATCCACTGCCGCACTAGGTGTTGCATTGACCAATCTCAACCTCAACCCGCTAAACCTAAGTAATATTATGAATTGGTATTTGACTTTCCTACAAACAAAATTAAATTAACCCCATTTTTAAACGATTATTTTAAGAACAAACTATATTTTAAAGTTATATTAAAATTCTGAAAAAATCAGACAAGTATTTTATTATGAGGCATTAATATATATATTAATGCCTCATAATAAAATACTTGTCTGATTTTATATATATATATATATATATTAAATCTTATAATGTTGTTTAATTTGAAGTTCATTTTAAATGAAATTGCATTTTTACGAAAAGGTTTTCAATTGTACAAAATTTTCTCCGAAAAGACCTACAACTGGCAACACTGGTTATCAATGGTGTTAACTTATTAGTAATCGAATTATGTAAATTAGATCTCTTTTATTCGACCAGATCACATCAAACAATTTCCACGTCTCTAACTTCTCAACCACATGTACATCATCTGTTCTATTATCTCACATCCCTCCTCTTCGGTCAAAAAAAATAATAATCAAAAAAAATACAATAAGAGCAACACAATACAATAAGAACAAGAACTGAAAACTGAAACACTTCTAACAATTTGAAGACTACTTGGATACGAATTTCCTGTTCCGCTGATAAATTGATCCATTTTCGTCTTGAAGTTGGTAGGATCGGGGCCGGTCGCACTCCCTCACCACTCTTCCTCTGGTCCACTGCGAGCCAGGAGTCTTCTGGAAACTCACCTCGTCGCCTGTCTTCAGTGGCGGCAGTACTTTTGTGCCCGTATCAAAGCAGTTCTTTTGAGTTCTCTGCCGAGACATTAGGGCTTCCTTTACCTCTCAGGAAGGGTACACTCGTGGCTTCAAAACTCCCTGGTCTCCTATCGGGATGATCCCCCTCAGCTTTCTACTCATGAGAAGTTCCGCTGGGCTAGGCAGTTCCTTGGATGGGGTATTCCAAAGCTCCAGCAAGGCGACATAAATATCTTGCCCAGCTTCTTTGCTTTTCTTCAACAGGTTCTTCACTGCTTGGACTTTGTAACTTTGTCTCTCAATGAACCCGTTTGACTGAGGATATCTTGGGATCTCCATAAATTTAGCCATGTGTTCAAAATCCATTTTGCTTCAAAAATCTAGGTTCAATCCAAAGTATCAAAATAGAATAATATAGATTATGAAATTTTAACTCACCAAATTTCCGACTGCGCCATGTTAACTTATTAGTAATCGAACTATGTAAATTAGATCTCTTTTATTCGACCAGGTCACATCAAACAATATCCACGTCTAACTTCTCAACCACATGTACATCATCTGTTCTATTATCTCACAAATGGTTTTATTTATTTTTGGAAAATGACTTCCACTTCTAGGATCATTACCAAAAGCTAAAGAGTTATGTCAGGTGCCTGACATTTATGCATATTTTTTGAAAGTCTGAGACCACATGCAGCAGATGTGACGTTAGATAAGAACAAACAATCGAACAAATTGCAAGCCCAATTCACATCCCATTCGCTAAATTCTAAATTTCTTATTTTCACGGATTCTCTTAGCTCGATTCAGACTATTCAAAATGTATGGTCAGTAGAAAAACATCTAAGAAATTCACCCATGGCATTCAAAATTAATTAAAAATTTAAACTAATTTCAATCCTGTCCCATGTTGGAAATCCTGGGAACGAAAAAGCAGACATTGCTCCAAAAGACGCTGCACTCCTCTTGGACATACGCACTCCATACGAAACTGACACATTCCTACCTACTTCTTGGACTCGAACAGCCGACATGCTCCTGCAACCAAGACTACACAGAGCTCACAGTACAACATATACTGACTGACTGCACAACTACACCACATTAAGAAACAAATACAAACTACCGACTGAGATGAAAAAACTACTCAAAATATCCAACTACGAATACAACGGACTCATCCACTTCCTTAAAGATGAAAAACTCTACGAGGACATGTAGACACAATAGTCGTCGCTAATTACCTTGAAGTCGATGCGACGTTAAATAAAAAAAATAAAAAAAAAAGTAATCATATTGTCTATGTTCTTTATTAGCTATATATTTACCTAGGCTTTGGTTACAACGCTTGTTAACATCTCAAATGAGAACAAACAGACATATCATACATACTGACAAGCAGTGACCTATTCACTTCATTACTTTTTTGTCATTATTGATTTTCAACGTGAATTAATGCAATCATTTATGAAGACCTATCACGATCATCTAAGGCCCTAACAATTTATTTCTTTAAGTGGATCATGACTGGAGTGGACTCAATATGAGAAATCGTTTAATCCTTCTCACCCTTCGGGTATCAATACTAATAGGTATTCTAGATTAAAATTGGGCTAAATCTCAACGCTGTAGGCGAATAAGCTAACTCCAACTGATTATTCAAAAAATATATGTGCGAATCACTGAACGAATTTAACAAAAGAAACAAACAAATTATTAGAAAATAAATATTGGAACAGAGAAGTTCATTAGCAAGATCTTATTGATTATCAGCCAAATCGGTATTTATTGGTGCTAATCAATGATCCCACAGAAACCTAGGAAACAGGGTGTTAGTTGTGAAAATGTATTAATTCGTATTTGTGTATGTTTGGACGCCCTGTACAGCCTATCAAACAATTATACATTGGTATGGGAAGTGTTGATCTGTTTGTTTGTATGTATGTTAGCGTGTCCAACATCTCTCCTACTTCGAGTTGTCATAAATAGACAAGAGTCCCATTTACCAAGTTTCATCTACCTTTACAAGAGAAATCCATTAGCTTAGACAATTTGGGTTTCAGGTCTGCAAATGTTTGAAGAACCGGTTTTTTGGGGATACTCACCCTAAGTGGACTGTATTCTGGTTGACTTGAAAAATAAAATAAAACTTGTTTATTTAATATATTGTCTAATTTCACTAACTATATATACATGGGAGTACTTTCGGTATTTCTACCATCCTCAGCCAAAAGCATAAGAGATAAGACGGTCTTATCTCTTATGCTTTTGGCTGAGGATGGTAGAAATACCGAAAGTACTCCCATGTATATATAGTTGGTGAAATTAGACAATATCATAAATAAACCAGTTTTATTTTATTTTTCAAGTCCATTTGAATTATTTCACAATATCTCTGCAATTATGTCAGTTTTCATTGTATTCTGGTTGTTTTTTTAATAAATACTATTATTACTTTATTTTTATAAGTATGTCTAGGTATCTGAAATTTACTTGTGTAATTTGTAGGACATAATTTCTATTATGTATATTACATATAGTATCTCCTCATTCTGTCAATATTATAAAAATAGTTTTTCACCCATCTGACTATATATTAGAAAAATAGTTTTTCATCCATCTGACTATATATTATAAAAATAGTTTCTCCTCATTCTGCCTATACTTATATTATAAAAATAGTTTTTCCTCATTCTGCCTATACTTATATTATAAAAATAGTTTCTCCTCATTCTGCCTATACTTACTTATATTATAAAAATAGTTTTTCCATCATGAAGATCTCAGAAACTCTTTAAGCTAAGTACAGAGAACTTCGAATGGGGGACTTTTTTCGGGATTTACAATGGTGAAGTCAAAAATTCTCGTTCGATTCAGTGGCATCAACATTTCATTTTCTGATGGGAACCTTTTCTCAAAGCAAGTTTTATATCGAGCATTTCTTTTTTATGGGCGATATTTTTAGGATTATTTCTAATTTCTTATCTGAATTCTACACTGGACTTACAAGAGGACTTGTAACTATAGGTTATAAAGTAGAATGTTATATCTGTGGATGAACAAGGCCAACAAATTAAAATGAAAGCTATGCATGTATCAAATAATGTTTTTGAATATGAAACACAATTTTTTTATTATGGTAATTTTATAATTTTTGAACAATGAGAAAAAAATTCTGTTTCCGAACCGGTATATTTACTATCAGTAAGAACCAAAAGTAAATGTGTTGCATATATGCATTATAAAATTTTTTTTTCCCCCTTTTGAAGTAACTTCTACGTACCACATTTCCTCATAGGTTTTTACTGCACATTTGTCTACCTGTTCTTATTAAATTTTTTGTGTCTTTTTCGATTTCTCATTTTGTTTTATAATTATTAATTTTGATTTTCAGCTAGCAAAGCAAGCGAGGGAAACAACAGGCATGATTTGAGGTTGCTTACAGAAGCTTTTCGAGATATCGCCATTGCTCTTCCAACTTCACATATTGGATTTGTTTTCGACACTGAACAAGGTTTAATTTAATGACAAACAATATCCAATTAGAATGGCCCACATCACCTAGAATGACCCATATATTGTAGTATTCAGATAATGATTGAGGATGCGTCAAAGAAAATTTACTTACATAACAATCCGTTATCTCTAAACCCTAATAATTGTTCATATTTCAGATGAAAATATAATCCATGCGCTTACCAACAAATTTTTTGCAGCTGGCTTAATGAGTACAAACTTCGTTGTTACTGCCAATGATACACAAACAACAGACTTAGAGTCGGTAAGATAGTTTTTCTACTTTTTTACTCTTTTCAAAGCTCCTTAGTCGAAGACTGTGCGAAACCATATTAACGAGTGTCGGACGTTTCTCCTTCTGGGAAACTACTGAAGATATTCAAGGGGATCATTGGACGGTACAGAGATAGCAGATTTTGGGACAAATCATTTGCAACAGAAAACACTTAGGAATGCTCGTCTTATTTTCAACCTTTTCGGAGATATGAATTTGTTTGCGTTTTTTTTTTTTTTTTTTTTCATTAAAATGCAATCTTTTGATCGAAAAGTGGTATAGGTAGCTAGGTATCTACACTTTGCAAAAACAGAAGCCGATAAATTCATAACTTAGCTTATATTTTGAAGGAGTAGCTAGGTGACTACTTTGATATCGATTGCCGATAGCGACAAAACCTTTCACCATTTTTTCAAACGTCATACTAACGTTGTATACTTTTATGTACCTCTGTACATACAGCAATAGTAGGTTAGTGTTGTAGGTACAGAATGTACTCAAGGCCTAGCTGCCTGCCCCCCTCCTCCCCCCCCCCCCCCCCCCAGGTCCAGGCGCCCGGATGCCCCGTGTATATCTGTACCGAAAAAATAAGAAACCACAGATTATGACAAGCTTATTAAATGAGGAAGTTTTTTTGTGAAATTGTATCGTCTCTTTGAGTAAGAGGAGTTGTAAAAATGAAAATTGAACCTTTACAAAATTTTAAAATTTCCTTTTGTTTGGGCGGTTGCAATTCAGGGACCCAACTTTCACGAATGAAAAGAGTGTTATCTTATAAAAAATGTTACGCTCTTTGACTAAAATGAAATCAAATTGACTTTTCATGTTAAACAAAAATTAAAAATAGGACGGGAGGCCCTATGGTGTTTTTTTGTTGCGAATGAGGTGTATCTTTACCCAAAATGTTCTGTCACACTACCGAACAATCACCCTATATAACTGAATCTTGGCGCAAAGTAGGCAGAAAGGAAATATTAAAGGAAGCAAATGTTATATTTTCAGGTCCCGGGACGTATTTATGAAGGACAGCTTCAAATAATATTTATACTCAATTGTTTAGTGTAAGAGTGACAACATGTTTCTGGACACTGAGACTATTTTAAACTGACCCAGAACATAGTTTGAAACTTATATTAACAGTTTTAAACAATTTCAACATTACATGTCACTCAATACAAGCATTTGACATTTTTTCGAAATTTTCATCACAGTAGACTTCATGAAAAAAAAAAATGTTATCCATACAGTTCAGACTCGTGATACATTTTCAATTTTAAAATTAATAAAACAATTTAGAGTTTTCCAGATGACGATATATTTTTTCTCCATTAGAGGAATGTTAGAAAATGAAATTCCTGAAATTTTCAGTTAAGTGAGGATGTCAAAAAAAGGATTTCACTGTTTAGCGATGCAGTTTATTTTATAATTGCTGAACCCCGAGTTGCAGAAGATGTTTTAGAGATGGTAAGAATTTTAATTAGAAAACATAACTAAAATATACTTTCGAATAAGAAAAATATAGTCCTTTCAAACACAAGATATATATTTAGGGTGAGCGCTTTCGGTTGTTACACCATCCTCAGACCCTTTAAAGATCACATACAATATACATTAACAATGCAATCAATGTATATATTGATATAACTTATTTTATAAAATTATAATTTTTTTAGAATTATTCTCAAAAATATATATTTTATCAAAAAAAATTTGAAATAAAACATTTTATACAATGAAAAAGCTCACAGTTTTTAGATTATGATAAAAATGATTAAATATAAAAACAACTTCTAAGTTGAGAAACGCGGACATATTGTGGAAACTTGTAATAAATAAATAAAACAAACTTATTTTTGAAATATTGTCTATTCCACTAAAGATATATATACATATATAACTACCGGTTTCGGCTTTATACCATCGTCAGGTCTAGTTATGAACTAAGTCAGTTTGCAGAGAGCGACCCTTCAAATACATCTCAGGTCAAAGGGTGCTATTAAAACTTGGGAGTCCCCCGGCTGTACCGTTAGCTAACTCATGAAATATTTCTTAACAAAACCTAGTTCTAAATTTACATAAAACAATGTCACTAGACTAATACGTGGAAAAATAACAAATAAATAAGAACAAATACAAGTAAATAATAAAAATAGAAATAATTTATAATATTAATGCTCTCTGCAAACTGACTTAGTTCATAACTAGACCTGACGATGGTATAAAGCCGAAACCGGTAGTTATATATGTATATATATCTTTAGTGGAATAGACAATATTTCAAAAATAAGTTTGTTTTATTTATTTAAATATAAAAAATTATAACTCATTAACTCATGAGCCAATCAAATTAAAATTGCAGGAAAATACAAAATTATATTTTCTTTAGTTGTGAATTCTTAACGTTAACTCGATGTTTTAGCGAGAACTCAGTTTTGAGAAAATGCATTAAAATATACTGTTGTGTCTGTATGAATCTTGTCTCTTCTCCAATGAGAATCTACTTTCAGTATAAATTTACAAATTGACTTGTGCCACAGACTAATCAGTAGCGTTTCTTACCATGTGTATATCTTAAATATTTTTTTATAATAATGATACACTCATCAAATTTTGGATGGGAATTAACTCCCTAGGCAATTAACACATTTTTGGCAAAAAGTGTACTTATATCATGTGTATGCTACACTAATATATATGTATATATATATATATATATATATATATATATATATATATATATATATATATATATATATATATATATATATATATATATATATATATATAAAATCCATAATATTCTTAATAATTTGGATATATTTACAGATCAAAAACGAAAATTTAGCCAGACGTAATATTGTGTTTGCTTTTTTTACCAACGATAAAGAACTGAAAGAACGTTTTTTTTTGTCCCTTCAAGAAGCAATGAGGGTTTGCCTTATACTTAATCCTCGATATGGAATGTAAGATAGTCCCTATTTACTTGTATATTATTATTTATATTGCTAATTATTTAATTTAAATCCATAGAGACACATAGTTCTAAATCTATTTTGATTTTTAGCTTTAGAACTAAACATTTCCAATAAAAATTACCTTTCAGAAAAAAATAATACTTTCAATAGATTTCAGGTGTTATACAACCAATTTAAATCTAATGGAATAGGGAAACTGCATTTAGTAAATTGGTGGTCCGAAAAAAAAGGTATATTTCGATTTCCTCTTTTGCCAGCTGCCAAAGATGTATACAAGAATTTTAATGGTAGAACATTTAATATACCAGTTCTTCATGTAAGTTCAAACTTCTTATTTAATTTTTTTTGTTTGCATAAACTTCAACCACTAGTTAAAGATCCCTACTCTAGATAGATAAAAATTTAGGTCCCCATAGTTGAATTGGGCTCATGTACACCAGAGTGACGTAAGAGCACTCTGGTAGTAGAAGATATGACTTTGTAGTTAAAGCCCGGGTATGAGTCACAATGACTAACTGTATCTACTACTATATATGCAATTTATTATATATTATAGCATCACTTTATGTTAATATTGCTTTCTACGTATTGCTAAATTAATGAAAATGTTTTTACTAGTAAAATATTGTAAAATAAGACAGTTTTAAAGTTGAATAGGTGTGGGACACACTCACATCATAACAACTTTTATGTGACTAGAAGGGAATGGGAACTTTTGTAACCTAACATAAAAGGGTTTGAAAACCTTAAAATATATATATATATATATTTTTTCAAATCCTAGAAACCACCTTGGAATTTCGTCAGATACATGAATGACAATACTATTATTGTGGAAGGGGGACGCGATGATAGACTTCTAAGAATCCTTTCGCACCAACTTAATTTCAAGTAAGCCTGCAAAAAAATTAATAACATTTGAATGACGTGTACAATTAGTCTGTGTATTGTACATATACAGGGGGACTCGAGTTGATGTAACCCTTTTAATTAGAAAAAATCAAATTTAGTTCAAAGTGATAGAGGAACTTTAGAACAATGTTGCGGTGAAATCTCACTGTTTCAAAAAAGTGGCTCGTAGAATGTTTTCCCAGCCACCTATTCTGTACCAAACTCATTATCAGATAAAAAAAAAATATAAATACGATAAATAAATATTGTTTTCCTTTCCTAGATACAAATATTTCGACCCACCGGATAGAAGCCAGGGTTCTGCGGTGGTCAATGGGACCATGCAAGGTGTGCTGGGACTAATTTGGCAAAGGGTTTGTACTCTCTTTCAAAATTAGTACTGCACAAAACACAATATTACTTCCCTAGCTATACCAAGTATGGAGAAGTTATGTAGTCGGTCAGAAATTCGATGCCGAGTTTTCAACTAAATTCCAGGTTTACCAACCTCCTGATTTCAAAAAAGAAGAAAACATCTGTCTGTCTGTGTGTGTGTCTTTGAACACAATAACTCCCGATGGAATCAATGTATCGATACAACATTTTATACATGCATCCAAAACCCTCTAAGGACAACACCTATTGATTTTCAGCCAAACCGGCTAAAGAGAAGGGGGAGTTAGGGAGAGGCTTCACAAAAATACTCTAATAATTGCTGTTGTAATGAATGTATTGACACGAGATTTGATATGTATTTTTTAAGCTATATAAGGACATCATCTATTAATTTAGTATGAGGATTCAGAAGCCACTAAGTAAGTCAAATATTGAGTTTTAACCCAAACGGTCCATTGGGTGTGGAGAGAGAGATTGATTAATTCGTGCTGAGGAAGTACATAGCCACTACTTTTTTTTACATTTATGAAGTCATTAGTAAACAAGAAGGCTCCTCCGCTTCATTAGGTCACTAAACCCATTCTTATTTTATGTATGGATCCAGAAATCTCATTGAATTTCAGCCTAATCGATCAAAAGAAAGTGTTGGTTGAGAGGGAGAGCAAAGGGGATGCAGCCCTTTTGCCCATTGCCCCGTCGGACATTAGGTATTCAAAATCTTAAAAATTATGTTGTTGCTGCGGAAGTTAATAGCAACGTTAAATTTTCCAGGAGGTGGAGTTTTTCATTGGCGATCTGACTGTAACATATGAAAGAAGCCTTGTGGTAGACTTCACTTTTTTAACCCTAACGGACAGTGAAGCTTTTATAACGCATGCGCCTGGAAGATTGAATGAAGCCTTAGCCCTTATCCGACCTTTTCAATGGAAGGTATAGAATGATTAACGTAAAAAGACAATCCTACTACGAATTGAAGGGTGAACCCTTGGAACTGGCTACTTTCTGCTTCACAATCTCTCCTCACTTCTATTGTAAGAATAACCGTTGATTAAGGGTCGTAGACACGGCGAATACAGTCACCACCAATACACATTCAATACAAAACGTGAGAGAGACCATGGTTATGAAGAGAGGTGAGGAGCAGAGTATTTCCAGACGAGCCTATCCCCAAGGACGCCTCTTCGCTTCCTGCGCATAAATCTTCTCTTTCCGCCTGACACTATTTGTTATATTACTAATTTTTAGGTATGGCCGGCCGTGGCAATAACATTTCTACTAACAGGACCCCTTCTCTACATTCTTTTGTGGACCTCAAGTATAAAGAAAAACTATCATTTTTCATTATTGTGCGACAGTATTTGGACAACCACATCTATATTCTTAAAGCAAAGTGGGTATAATATACTTATATCGTAGTATACTTATAGATATATGTATTATATAGTTGGTTCTTGAAGCCCTTTTCCAGTAGGACAGGGTAGGATTTAAATAATTTAAGCGGTATATTGTAAAGTGTACTTCGACCTCGAAGTAAAGTGGTTTTATTTTTTGTCCGATTTGGACAAAAATCTAAGCAGATCTAAGTTGGAACTTGTGAGATCTTCTTTTCAAATTTCAAATTCGTAGCTACAATCGTTTTTGATTTAGAGTACTCACAAAATTCCAATATCTTTGCGAAAATGATCAAAACTTGAAACATGTCATTCCGTTGAAAATTCGTACATCAATTTTTGCACTTTTTCAATACCATATATTAAAGATATAGGCACATAGCGAGATTTGACATTGCAATTTTACTTTGCTATACCTACAGTATTATATTGGAATTTCACGGTCTCTTGAATACTTTTGATCATGACCTGTCTGTGTCTGCATATTATCGGAACTTTGTGAGCGCAATAACTCAAAAACAATTGCACTTGAAATTTGAAAATGTTTAAAAGATACCGCTTATATGTATGACCTGACCAAAATTCTCTTCAAATAAAAGTTGTAGAGCAAAGTGAAACGCACATTTTAAGTATATAAAATACCATTTTTCGCTCGTCGCCGGGTTTGCGAGTAGCGTGCCGAAAACATCCTAAAATGTCGTTCCGAAACCTATTTTTTAGACGTTTGTTTGATTTATGCGAAAACTATTAGTCCTACCGAAAAATGTTCCTCGTAGAAATGCAAACGTACAAAATGTCCTCAGATTTGAGATAAGAGCAATACGAACAAAGTATATTTACATATTTCGAAGTAGTGGAATCAAATTTTAAATTATCTTTTTACTATCGGGAGTGTTTTTTTATTGAAAATTATAAAAATAAAATAAAAAATAAATATATGTGATGTGGTCAACAGGAATTTTTTATACCAAAAACTTTTTTCCAGATCACTCTCCCGATAAAGGAGGGATAGAGATTTGTAAAAAAAGTGGTTGGTATAAAAAAATCCTGTTATGGCCAAATCACATGTTTTCATTATTTATTCCTGTTTTGAGAGTGATTAATATCACCTCACGGACTATACCTTCTACAAAACTTGTAATTTACATCAATCCATATTTCAGGTACTAAAATTCCGATGAAAATTTACAGAATACGATTCTTTTTGACGTTTCTCTCATTAGTTTCAACCTACGTGATTGGTGATGTGTATTCAGCCAATCTGATGTCAATGCTTGCGAAGCCAACCCGAGGTAAGGTTATTATCGTAGATGGGTCGAGGGAGAGGGGGAACCGAAATTGGCTTGACTTCATTCGAAACGTCAAAATAAACTAAGAACTGCTCCCTTCCTCAAACGTTTCAGCCAAACAAAAAATCTCCCTTCAACCGATTGTAGTGTCGTACTTACGGGATTTTGGGATTCACATATGAAATTCTATGTCGATACATTCATTACAACGGCAGTTATTGGAGCTTTTGCGTTAAGCCTCTCCCATAATCCCCCCTTCCCTTTGATAGATTTGGCTGAGAATCAATAGGTGTCGTCGTTAGAGGGTTCTGGATTCACATAAAAAATTTTGTGTCGATACATTCTTTCTATCGGGAGTTATCGTATTCACAGACAGATTTTTTTTTTTTTTATATTCGGAATCTGGAAGTCGGAAAACACAAAATTCCAATGAAAACTCCGCATTGTTCTTTTGACCGATTACATAACTTCCCCTATAGCTGAGAACGTAATTTGATAGTATGATTTAATTTCTACCTAATTTCTTTTTTCAGGGGGGGGGGGGGCACGTGCCCCCCCCCTGGCCAGACCAAAAAAAAGCTTATTATTAAATAAACTAAAAAATCGTTTTTATTAAAAATGGTTGCTTGTAAGTTACCAATAGGATCTTTTCCCTAGTGTCTGATTCTTAAATCAGCAAACAGCTGTTACATAAATGTACATGTACAAAACAAGTCATATTACATTTATTTAAATATATATGAATTCCATCATTTCATTTCCTCGCTCAAAATCTTCATTTATGTTATGATTTATACTCTTAAAGCTGATTTTACATGCGCACTAAAAATGCAAAGCGCAGCAACAGCAAATGCACGCTATTGGCTGTGAGTCATTTAATTCTAAAAGCACAGAAACCACAGTGTGCATTTGCTGCTGCTGCGCTTTGCATTTTTGCTGCTCATGTAAGCCAGCCTAAGTATTAAGCCCCCCATACACGAGCGGGACAAGCGGCCCCAGTCCATTTGGCTCGAGTCCGTTTGGCCCGAGTCAAAAAAACGGACCCACTCACGACCGATCCATAGAGCCAGAGTGCCTGGCTCCCCAGTCTGTCATAGAACTGTTTGTTAAGTGAGTTTAGTCGTCTTTATACAAAACCAATTAAATTATTATGGACGAATTAGAAATATTATATGCTATAACTGCTTGTATTTTCATTAAAAAAAGAAAACCAAAAAAACAGTGGCAAAAAAAATGGCTTGCTAATAGAAGAGAATTAAGTCATGTAAATTTGGTTCAGCAACTTTCGCTTGAACCGTCTGATTGGCGTAACTATCTTCGAATGGATGAGACGACGTACAATAATTTGCTTCAAATAGTTACCCCATTAATCAAGAAAATGGACACTAACATGAGACAAGCCATCACACCACACGAGAGATTGAGTGCTACTCTTCGTTACTTAGCAAGCGGATGTACCTATGAGGATCTGAAATTCCTACTGCTATTTCACCCCAAGCATTGGGGAAAATAATACCTGAAACGTGTAAAGTATTTTTTTGTACAGTTTCTCTGGTTGAAACCGGATCTTTTATTTTGAATAATTCCAATATGTCATCTAATGCTACGTTTCTTTTTATTTTGTTGTGGATAGTCTTCATGTTTTATTTTCCATAGACATTCGTGTTCTTTATATTTCTCTATTACTTCTAACACAAAATCTCTACCACTAGCCATTTTATTAATTATTATTAATAATTAATAAAATTATCTGATTATATTAATTATTTTTATAGTAGGTATTGACACTAATTTTATAATTTATCGAGACGGTTTCGTAGAAAGAAAGAGAGAGATGTTGTCACGGCTGATGCGTTTCCAATACTAATCCAAAGTTTTGGATTGAGCAGTCACACACACGATCGGTCCAATGGCTCGTCCCAGTCCATTTGGCTCTAGACTTGCCACACACAGACAGTCAATTCATGACGCCATGGCTCGGCGTCATGAATATTTGGAGTGCTTTACAGTCAATGGTAATATGGCCCTCAGGGGGGGGGTTTCTAAGGGTCCGAGTCTCCCAAATTAATAACAAAAGTGTGCAGTGCTAACCACGGAAACTGCGGGATGTGCCCCCGGGAATCTATACACCCACCCCTGTAGCCTAACATTGCCCCCCCCCCCCCCCTGCTCAAAATCCTGGCTATGCCCCTGGATAGGGGAGAGATTTGCAACTGCCGTTGTAATGAGTTTATTGACACGAAATTTCATATGAAAATTCAAAACCCTATAAGGAAATATTAATTTTCAGAGAAATCAGGCAAAATGGATGGAGAATCAGAGGGTGACTCACTTTAAAAATCCCAATAACTTCCGATGTAATGAATCTATCCACCTGAAATTTTATATAGTTAAATTCAAAACCCCATAAGGACGGCACCTATCAATTTTCCGCGAAAAAAAGAGGGGATCGACTCAAATGTCCTAATAACTGCCGATGTACTAAATGTATTGACACAAAATTCAGTGAGAATTCAGAAGCCACTATGTAAGTCAATTATTGATTTTTAGCCCGAACAGTTGATTGGATTTGGTGGGAGAACAAAAACATTTTGATTAATTTGTGCTGGGGAAGTACATAGCCGGTGATTCACCACATTCTACTTCAATCGTGTTTTTAGAAAGTTTTTTTTCTTTGATTGACCAAATATTCTCCCGAAGTTTTCTGTGTACATTCTGTGTAAATTTATTTAAACTAATTATGTTTTTTAAAAAGGATTTTTTTTTTGTTTGTTTATAGAAAAACCAGTAAGCAACTTAGAAGAACTTAACAGTGTGATGGAAACCAGAAATTTCCGGTTGCTCGTTGAGAAATACAGTGCCTCCCACACAGTGTTAGAGGTAAATCGTAGTTGTTTTAAATGGGGACACCGTGATTTTGTGAGTTTTCATATACGTTTTATTTGTTATATTATACGATATTTTTAGAATGGTACGGGATTGTACAAGAGTATTTGGGAAAAAATGAAAAATCAGGGTACATATCTCCTGGATTCCACAGAAGACGGAATGATGCTAGTGAGAGATCAGAAGAACATAGCTCTAATGGGCGGGAGAGAAACATTCATTTATGACACTCTCAGATTTGGTAGGTATAACATCAATTATTATTTTATAACATATCCTCATGGGAAAACCAACTCAAAGAAGTTGATTGTTTGGAAATATCATTAGAAATTATAAGGTAAGGGATCCAGATGACATCTTACAATGTTCCTCAGATATCTCAAATGTCTCGCAGAGTTTCGTAGAAAGCCTCGAGAAAGTGAGTTTTGAGTGTACAAACCTAATGACGCCTGCCTTAAAGCAAACATCAATTCATGTTCATTTTAAGTAGGTACATATGTACAAATATAAAAATCTTTCCCAAAGAGATAAACAATTATATGAAATTTAATTTTTTATTCCAAACCCATTTGAAAAAAATGTCGGTGAATCACCGGATATGTGCTTCCCCAGAACGAATTAATTAACTTTCTGCTCCCCCTCCAAAACCAGTCGACCGTTTGCTCTAATATTCAATAGTTGACTTATATAGAGACTCCTAAATTATCATAGTAAATTTTGTGTTAATAAAGTCATTTCATCGGCAGTTTCAGAGTTTCTGAATTGAGCCCCCTCTCCTGAACCCCCCACTCCCCTCCCCTTTGGCGGAAAATCAATAGGTGTTGTCGTTAGACGGTCTGAATTCACATATAAAATTTCGTGTGGATATATTCATCCTATGCGGAATTATCGTGTTCACAGACACACAGACAGAATTTTGTTTTCATATTTGGAATCAAGAGGTCGGAAAATATGAAATTCCACTGATTCCGCATCGAATTTTTGATCAATTACAAAACTTCCCCTATAGCTGGGAAAGTAAAAAAATTAAAAAGTGTCCAAAATGTTTTTTCTAGCGGATAAATGAGAGGTTTTCATCTCCCCTTTTCTAAAAATAATATAATGGCAATCAATATCAGGAAGCACAAACGCAATTTTTAATCAAAGTACCATAAATATAAAATAAAATCATTCTAGAAGAAATATGGGCTGTTGTTACAATTCAAAATTTTTATCAAAGGAAGTCAGTCCCTTCTAGTGAGAGATGAGTGGAGCTGCCACCCATTAGCTTGAAAATACCTGCAGTCTAGCGGGTGAGAGGTTTACCCTACGAATCATTTCACAATTTAAACATATAAATTTGAATTCCCTACTAATGTATTTCCCCATTTTTTTTTTTTTTTTTTACCTTAACTGATATTCTAGGTGTGCATCATTTTTACCTCAGTGAGAAACTATACACAAGATATTCCGCTATAGCTCTGCAAACTGGCTGCCCATTTATACACAATTTCAATGATGTGTAAGTAATAATATATATAAATATTAGTTGCACTGATGGGACGTTGGGCAGACACCACACACATTTTCTGGCCAACATTCTCAAATAATAATAATAATATTTATTTCCGGTATACCATAAAATGGTAATTGGATACGTCATATGACACCTCTGGTAGTTTCATCGCTTTGGTGGACTACTGTGGGAGCCCTAAATTTTGCCTAGACAGGTTCCTCCGAAGGGCGGCTTGCTCAAGGTTTTTTTGTCTTCCAGAAAAAAAAAAAAACAAAGTCGTCGATGAATCACCGAATTAAACCACTATAAGTTTTCGCTCACCCTCAGAAACCAGTTTGGTTGAAAATCAATGAGTGATATATTAAGGGACTTCTGAATCCAGTTCACTACATCAGCAGTTATTGGGATTTTTATGTTAAGCCCCCCCTAATCACTCCTTCTCTTTGGCCAATTTGGCTAAAAATCAATAGGTGTCGTCTTCAAGGAAACGCATATAAAATTTCGCCTTGATATATTCATTCCATCGGGAGTTAACGAGTACGGAATGTTAAAATGGAATTTGTTTAAATTTAGGGGAAAGAAAACATGAAATTCCCATGAAAAATTCAACTTTCCAATTTCATCCGGTTATATAACTTTTCCTAATATAAAATACAACAAATAAATAAAATGAATTTAAGTGCGGACCTTTTCGGCTTGAAGGTGGTAGAGGTGAAAAGGCAGTAGTATAGTAACAACCTTCAGACGGACGGATGGGTCTGAGAAACACATGCCCCATCTATTTATGAAATTTCTCTGAGACTATTGGCTACAGACTTGTGATTTCTGGGACTTTCCTGGCTTATAAGCTTTTATGGAAGGGCCACGTCAAATTTTCAAATTGAATTTCACTGAGGGCGCTAGAAATTAATTTAGTTTCACAGACCCCATCACCACCTGACCGATGCGAGGTTAACCTTCCTTCATCTTCAAAATACCCCTCTAGTTTAACTAACTTAGAAAACCTTGCTGGACTTATCCTGTACATGTGACTTATATGGCACCTCTGCCGGCACCTACTTTAAGCAAACTTTTTTGATTTTAGGTTGATTCATCTCTTTGAAGCCGGGGTTCTCAACAAAATCACAGAAGATGAATATCAAAAACTTGAGAAAAAGACATTTTCAATTCAAGATGATGGTCAAAATATTGAAAAAGAGGCGAATACTGAATCTGACAGTGATGACCAAATGAAAGCAATGTCAATGATAACCCTACAGGGTGCATTTTATGTACTTTTAGCCGGGCATCTAGTTTCCAGTAATTACTAATTTTCTGCGTTAAAACGTTACTAAAGTGCATAATTGTTAACGATTAATTCAGTCACCTAATATAGCCAAAATAAATAAGAAGTCAAGTGGACTTGAATTTTTTCTCATTTAGAAAAATAAATGTTTCATTGGGGCTAGATCCCTTCTATTCGCCTCCTATCAATCCTCTGGATGCTAGTTCTCTCAATAAAATAAAAATATACTCTAGATAGTAGGGATAACTGAAGTTCTTTGAAACTGATAGCAAAAACGATATACTTGTTTTCCGACGCCATAATTTGAATACGAACAACTTTCTTTTGTAATAGCCCTCATTTCACTGCCTTATCCCACTTCTCAAAATTGTTTAGTAAGTCTGAACAATATTTATATACTAGCAATATTATCCGGTGTTGCCCGGGGAACTTTGACTTTCTCACATAATATCTATCATGTGTTTTCTAGGCTAGGTCCCACCCACCGAATACCACTTTTTCCCCACTACTCGTTCCCCCACTTGAGTCACCAATCCTGGAGAGTTCCAATCCTGTGATTGGAAAGTATTTGGTAAGTAAACATTTTGATATTTAAATAATGAATATGACCTTTTTTAGGTATTGTTTTTGTTAATGAACATTTATTCAAGTTATGCCAGAAATCTTATTCAAGAAAATTGTAGATTTGAGAACAACCAAGAACGTCAATAACAAGAATTTGGCTCAAAAAATAATTTGTACGATAACGAATGCTTGTTTGGTCAATCGTCAACATTCCTGGAGACGTTTTTAAAATGGTTTTAAATTCTTTTATACTGAATTCAGTGTTGAGTTGAATCTAATTTTGTTTTTTATGTTATTTCCATTTTCCATCAAGTGCTCAGTGTGAAGGATGAAACTTAGTATTAGTTTCTTTCCCTATATTTTAAGTTGATGGCAGCAGTATCCATCTTCCGTGGCTCTGCCTCCGCAGGCCATACAAACTAGATGTGTCCGCGCACAAACGTGGGACGGAGCATGTGTTTATGTTTTATTATATAGCTGTGGTAAAATACATAGTGTGACATCAAAAATAATAATATAAAACATATAAATTTGATTCATAAATTAGTGTGACCTCAGAAGTAGGGCTTATGAAAGACATATGCAGCCACTGACGACCACCATTTCAGAAGTAATGGTAAATTGAATTCAGATTCGCAATAATTTCAACCATTTTTTGAAAAATATATATTTTTCAAGTGTAGCATAACTTTGCGCATACCTTTTAACCAAAAATAGTTATGTATATGAAACTAAAACAATGCACCCTTTCGCGTAGGCTGACACATTACTTTGAATTTCAACGAAATCTGAAGAATAGTTTCTGATTAATACAATCGCAAACTGTGGGATCTAGCAGATAGAGGTGTACCGTTACGCTCCGCCCTAATGAAAGCTAACCTGAAGCCGTCAGTCCTCCAGACCAGGTTTTTATTAAAATATTTCCACTTCGTGTGCTAATTGTAAAAGAATTTGTCAAATGTTTGTGCAAAATCTTGATAAACTTTGAAGCTTTGAACACATGTCTGTCAACCTGGAACCAATTCAAAGGGAAAATATGTCTAATTTTTGTAATATGATCCTTTAACTAATACTGAGTCGCACCTATGAATAATATTAATACTGTGACATGCCTAAAAAATAAGTTGTTTTTTTTTGGAAAAATAAATTATCATTACTACGATTATTGTATTAACTTTCAATGAGTTACCAAAGGAGGAAGTTTCACCTTAGGAACTGTGGATAAGGAATGTTGAGACCTCAAGTGAAGGGTTCTTGTTAAAAACATATATTCGATCTAATAAAAATAAAAAATATCGTTATATTTTACGTTTTTTAACAAATAATTATATACATACACAATAATAATAAAATATATATATAAAATAGTCGGAGCACAAGAAGATTTATGTAACCCTTTCTGAAAGTTAACCAGCTTGCCAACTTCTACTACTAAGTACTAGGTTAACCAACTGTCTCTCTTTAGGACACATCCCCATGAACTCACGCTACTTATATCGATTTACCACAAAACGTAAAATAAATAATATAAAATATAATAAATCGTAATAAAATTCATGAATAACGTGAATGTGAATAGAAAGTTTAATTAAATATACCTCCATTTACACCTTTGATATCAGTTTGCCTCAGCTTTCCGGACATAAACAAAATACAGTATCTAGGGTTTTTTAAATTGAAATTCTATAACTTTCTAAACATTTTTGTATTGGTATAAATACGTCCAGAATTTTATTATATAGGGGGAATAAAAGTATTTTAAGTTGACTTTTCATTGCTTTAATTGATTATTGTTCTTTGACTATATTTTAAGAATTTTTTTCAAACCAGTTTTAGAATAATGATTATTAATATTAAAAATAACAGAAGACTATGTTCTGTTGATTGTTCAATGATAATGTAATAATATATAAACATTTTACGAAACTGCCTAGTGTGTCTATTTTATTCAACCTATTTTGAAAATATATGCCAAAATTAATCTATATATCAAGGTTTGTAGACTATGTATACAACACGTAAAGAAATGAGCTGTTTTTATTATAAAGAGAAGCATAAATTCCTGTGCTAACAATGATAATCCCATGTGATAAGAACAACAGTTATTACATGTATAATAACCAAGAAGGGACACGCATATACATTAATACTACAAGGTATTCTGTAATCTGTAGTATCAATAAAAAAATACCGACTTTTTTTTTGGTTGTCCCGATTTTTCAAGGTCGATAGCCCGGAATTGGCTGATCAAGAGTTAGTTACTCTAGTTAGGACACATCAAGTTTAGTATGCTTAGCGCCACTGCAATCCCTTTCTTGATACTGGAAGAACAACAGAATCGCATTCCAGAGACTCCAATTCACAGTTCTGTCATTCTTCCCCATAAAAGTATACATCTTATTTAAATATATATTTATATATCGATACAGTAGTTCAGAAGTGGGACAACTAAAAAAACTCATTTTTGAGTAATCATCATTTTCTTATACAAGTTTTCACTCTCTTTCATATTCTGAACTCGGATAACTGAAAATACAAAATTAACAACTTAAAATGTACATAACCTATTATAGAATTTTCATTTTTTTTTTTTTTTTTTTTTTTCAAATGTTTAGTTCCAGAAACATGATAATTTGAAATGTATTAGAACTGATCTATGAATTTGATGTTGTTTCATAAATGTAGTTGCATTCCAATAATGTGAAACGAAAACAAGAAGTTCAGAAGCAACCTTTGAGAACGAAACTTTCAAGTGCGTTTTCTCAAAAATCAATAAATCTAGATATCCCACTTCTGAACTACTTTGTCGATATATACTCTTCTTGTCTCCGACGTGCATTATTATATTATAATAGTATATATTTATCTTAATTTAATAGTTGAAACATTTTAATCATTTAAAGAAAAGTGAACAAGGGGCCGAAACCATTTCGGGACTACTGTTCCGCTGAATCAGTTATTTTGAAACACTTTCTTTAGAAATTCTCATTACATATATAAGTTAAAATCAGAAATGTACAAAAAAACTCTTTAAATTAAAGGTTGTCTTACTTATAACATCAATTTATATTTCAATATGTAATACTAAAATAAATCGTATGTTTGCATTTTTACAAAAGAAATTAGTAACATTCAACAAAGTTTCATTTTTAATTCTTATAGTGTCTAAATAAATAATTTTTAAATTAGAAACAACGAAAAAAAAGAATTAGATAACCTACTGCTGTTTACAGTTCCGATTATTTTACTCCGATAGATAATCAATCTATGATTTAAACATTGTCAAACAATAAAGAATCAGTTCGTTTGTATTGAGTAAAAGTAGTAGTAAATTGAGTAAAAATAAAAGTTTTAAAGAAAATATAATACAGCAGTTAATTGTTTCGACCCTTTTTTTTTTTTGTTAATATTAAATATCACAATATTTGATGGAAGCATACAGGATAAATCCGTTAATACTTATAATATATATATAACCATAACAATAATGAATAAATATTAAAAATACAACTAATAAATTTATCAATTTCAAGAAAAATATATCTTTCATGGCTTTTTTACAAAAATAAACGTTGCATTATAAAAACATCAATTCAAAAAAACAACAAAAAACTATTCCTGAAGTTATGTTTTTAAAATATATAACAATCAAAAATGTTTATAAGGATTCTGTAGAATTCTAGGAGATGTCTCCATAACTCTGAGAAGAAGAACGTCCAGATAATCCTCTAGATCTCTCTGCCGCTTCTGTTCCCGGCTCAGTCGGTTCTGCAGATCTACTATCAGTTGAATAAGCTCCTGGAAATCCAAATGTAATGTAATCCCTATTGAAATTTTCTTTTTTTAATTCGACTAACTGAATGATATCGATTAGCCAAGTACTGGAGCCCCCCAAAAAAATTATTATATAGAATTTTCTGAAATTTTTATGGCTAAACTAGATTTTACAAATTAATGTTTATCCAAATATATTAAATTTTTTTTATCCTGTACGCCAAAATACTATGTAGTAGAACATCCTTTCCACGCATTCAGTCTCGTTCTGAGTACTTGAAATTTAGAGGAATGGTTTGAAGAAATGGAATTTTTCACATTCAGAAGTATTTTGGTGTAAATATTTTTTTTAAATATTCATTACTTGTTCAAAAATTCAATCCCTATACTCCCTTATATGTTGACTGAACTATTGAAGCTATGTATCCACTAAGTTTGAGCCAAATCGGAGAATATTTAAGGTTGCCCACTAGACATTAAATGACACATTTATTTGTATATATTCTAATAAATACATTTAAGTATACCTCTTTTGTTTTATCAGAATACTTGTTCATAAGGTCTCGCGGGGGAGGAGAAGCCGGCGAAGAAGGACGAGTTACTTCCTTCCCGATGATAATTCTTTCCATAGGCATTGACAACACTTCTTTTTCCCTTTTCTCGAAAATATTTACTACAAATAAAAACGAAATCAAAAAATTACTATAGGTTCCTTTAAAACACTAGTTTTTTTTTTTTACTTCCCCCGCTACAAGTAGTATAGGGAGGTTAGATAATCGTTCAAAAACTTGATGTTTGATTTTGTAACATAACCGGGCTTTAACTACGCCATATCATAGCAAACAATGAACTTATTTAAATAAACAACATTTCGTAAAAAAAAGTTATAGGATTATTACTTGATTATAAACTACAGTTATAGTTACAGAATAAAATAATCTTTTAAATAATTGAACTAAAGTAAAATATCTTAAATAAATTGATCCATAAAAAAATATAAATGAATAAGTATCATAAATTTCAGCTCGGGAATAGAGAGATGTTAGGAAGGAAAGGATTAACAGCCAGAGTCTAATCCTAACGGTGCTTCGGTTAATACAGAAAACAAATTAAATGAACTCAAATTAAAATAGAATGGCTGGTAACAGCAAAATAGCAAAGCAAAACAAAACTAATTACACTCACTGAATTAAGGTTGTGTAGTCTCTCGTCGTCCTCGCTAGCGCTAGGAGTACGGGAGCCTAGTGCAGTTCATATTCACACGAAATAGAGGGGACAGGAAGGGGACACGAAATTTTATATGTTCATCCAGAACTGGATTCTGAATTTACATATACAATTTCATATTGTTACATTCATTACATCATCAGTTATTAGGGGTCTTAATTTCAAACCCATAAATATGAACTGCTGATGTAATGAAAACTGACATTATTGCAGAGATATTGTGAAATAATTCAAATGAACTTGAAAGAAATAAAACTTGTTTATTTATGATATTGTCTAATTTCACCAACTATATTTACCAGGGGGGAGGGTAAGGGGTTCCTCGAGAGGCTGACATTCTGTAATGTCTTATCTCTTATGCTTTTGGCTGAGGATGGTAGAAATACCGAAAGTACACCCATGTAAATATAGTTGGTGAAATTAGACAAAATCATAAATAAACAAGTTTTATTTCTTTCAAGTTCATGCTGATGTAATGAATGTAATAATATGAAATTGTAAATGTAAATTCAGAATCCCATACGGAACGCCCAACTAAAGAGGGGCACAACTTAAAAACTCTAATAACCAGTAATGTAAGGAATGTGTCGACATGAAATGCTTATATGAGGATTGAGAAATACCTGGGTAATTTATCTTTTGATTTTCAATCAAACTAGCCGAAAAGGAGGAAAAAAACATCAAGGGAGAGCGAAAACGTAGTTGATTACAAATAATTCGAGATGGGGGAATTCATTACCCATGTTACCGATGATTCACAACTTTTTTTTAAACTTCGCTCTACACGCCTATAGAATGTACGCCCACATTCTGGAGGGAAAAGATTGAACGGTCCAGGCTGATACAAGAAGAACTATATTAGAAAGGAATACCTTTAAAAGACTTTGGTTCCACTTTTGAATCCACTTCTGTCCTCTTTTCTTGAATAAGCGAGCTGGTTCTCGGTGGTTTTGCAGGAGGAAATGCATTAGAATTTTCTAATTTTACATCTGCAACCGATGAGTTGACGTTCAACGATGAACCGGACCCTCGCTGGGAAAGTTCTTCTAACTAAAAAAAAAAACACAAGAAGAAACATATCAAAATAATTTCTTTTATTGCTATTAAAGACGAGAACCTGGTGTGTGGACTGTATTAGCAGCTTAACATCTCCCAAAAGACCTGCCTCTTCATCATTTAAAAATTAAGCAAACAGAATTGTATTCAGAAACAATCCTCTAATTTATTTGTCTGCTAAAACAAAATGCACTTAAAAACTCTAATAACTCTAATAACCAGTAATGTTGATTGAGAAATACCTGGGTAATGCAACTTTTGATTTTCAATCAAATTGGCCGAAGAGGAGGAAGAGAAGGAAGCCTAAATTCGGTAAATTAACGTTACTCTCCATTTCACAAGAGTAAATGTAGAAGAATTTATTGCACATATTTTGAGTACATGATAGGGTCAAGTGTTCAGTTACTGACATCGTGCAATAAGTGACAATTTTCAGCTATTTTCTTTTATGTAAAATGTTGCTCATCCATTTATCACCCATTTATAGTTTTCTCTAGATTACCTAGTTCGAACTCAATAAAAGATATATAGGAAAATTGGAGAAACGGTGTTGTACAAGAAATGTTTACACTATGCTTGAATGTGGTAAAATAAACTTAAGCACGCCGTCCTTCGGATGGGACGTTAAGCGATGGTCCCGAGCCTGTACGATGTCAGGTACTCGTTAAAGACCCCTACCCTAGGTGAATAAAAATTTAGGGTAGGCAAAATTTAGGACTCTCATAGTAGAGTCGGGCTCATGTCCACCAGAGTGACAAAAGAGCGCTCTGGTAGTAGGTGATTTGACCTCGTGGTTAAAGCCCGGGCATGAGTCATAATAACCAACTATTAGTTTTTAATTAATTCTAGTAATTTATGAGTTGTATTAATAAACAATTCCATCCTTATTCCTATTTTATTGGACATGAGTTAACAGATTATAACTTCAGGAGAGGTTAAATGCAGGCCGTTTTACCCCTTCTCCAATAACAAAAATTAATTTTTCCATTTGTATTTTCATATAATTTAGAGCCTTATTTTTAATGTGAACTTCATTTTTGTTCATACCAAAGTTCTCACAATTTTAAATCCGATATTCTTACAACTTATACTGTATGGAGCATTTTTGCCATTCTAACTTATTTTGTTTACTGGTTCAAAGTAGGTTCATTCACTGGAGCCAGCGTTCATTCGTTGGTTAAATTTGATATCTTCCCTATTTTTGACGTAAGTTAATGTCTTATTCGCTTTGTGGCTGCTACAACGAATAACTAGACACGTCAGCCGCCAAAATAAACTCTTAATTGGTTACCGTATTCTTTAGTGGCAATTTAGTAAACATTTTCAGTTAGAATTTGGGCCAGTTTTCCTTAAACCTTTGGTAACTCGGCCCTTATTATTTTAAAAAAACATTATAACCATTACTGTCCTCATATAATTTGATTTAAAAAAATAAAAGAATAATATCTAAATATCTGGAATAAAATATAGGTGAACTCAAGGTATTTAATCATACAAATACGACCTAGGCCGTACATGTAATCTGAAAACATTCCATATATGGCCTGAATTCTACACAGAAATGGTAACATATATGAATAATATATAGATTAGACTGACATATTTACCGTAAAATCATCGTCACTCTCTCCCTCGCTAATCACCCCTGGATCGGCGTCTCCTGGAAGCTGCTGTGACTTCGCAGTAAAAGAGGTAGGGTTCACTGAAAATTTGTCTTCTTTGGATGAACTCTTGACAAAACTACCACCTCGAAAATGAAAGAACATACATGTGAACAATGAAGTAGTAGTATTTTACAAAAGATCTTGAATTATATTAAAACTAGACTTTTTGCTAGTAGTTTAAATGCCGGGGTTTTACTGATAGTAGGGTTTCGGAAGAAAGCTCGTTCGGAAGTAAGTTAACCTTCCACAGTCGGGTCAAGTTGTACTTACCTAATTTTCAAGAAGAAAGAATTTTTGTCCGAAACATTTTTGGATATCAGAAGGAAGTTCTAAAAAGAAAAGCATACACATACAACTACTTTTCAACATTTTTACTATATTGGTCAAATATTACACGACTATAGTTTGTCCTCTTATAGCATCATTTAGTGTACAGAGCAGTGCAAAACTAGTAGTGTAAAATTTTGCCAATATAGAGAAATTAACTAGTAGAGTGTGTATTCTTTTCTATTTAGAATATCCATCTGACAACATTGATTTCCATCTGGTAGATCTGGAATCCATTCAATATTTACATTATTTGATATTTCTCATTGTTTTAAAACCTTCTCTTCCGAATTGAAAAATAAAACCTACTCTTCCTGCTTCAAAAAGCCCTTCAAATAAGGTTTTGAATGAATTAAATGATCCCCCTCTTGATAATTGTCCCAAAAATAGCTGTCCCCCTAAAGTCGCCTGAAAGTGGTCACGTAACACATTACTCAAAACCTAATTTGTTTAGCTTCATTTGAAAATCGGATTTCACATTTTGAAACAATGGGATATCAAAAAATGTTTAGGAATAAAGTTGCTTCTTTTTGAAAGCCCTTTAACGTACTATGTGTATACTACAAATAAATATAATTCTAAAATTATTACTTTATTTTTTATTATTACTTTATATTATTTAAATCTTGTTGAACAGTTTCGTCTTTTATCCGCAGGTCTTCATCAGAACATTAAACATTTCAACAAAACCAATTAAAATAGTTTATTGGTTTAATGAATAAATTGTGTGGTGATGTTCTCTCTTTCTCAAGACCAGAGTTGAATATAGGTATTTTATATTACACTAACACTAAACCAATGAATTAATAATTGTTAATTTTTTTAATTTTCTAAAGACGTGGATCAAGACATTGAAAATTGGAATTAGAAGAGTTTATAATAAAGAACAAAACATTTTTAATAGTGATTGCTTGTTGTTTCGGCATTCATTTTGAAATTTCAATATTTATTACATTGTTTATTTTGGATGAGAGTCGGACCTGCTAAAAGACTCCTCCCCACTAATCCTACTTCCCCACAATATTTACCAAAGTAGGCCTTGAGCCACTCAGTACCCTGCCAGGAGCCTTCCAGACCGCACGTACTATTATCTATCCACCAGATCGTCCCATCACCAGACGGTGCAATCCCATTCAGTGGCGGCATCCAATCGTATCCGATAAGAACTTTTATTTTTTTATTTCAAACGTTATATTTTTCATCGCTAATATTAAGTTCAATTTTATGTTAATTTAATCTATGTTTTGTTATATTTTCAGTTGGTCAACTGCTTTTTACGAGGTTTTCTTTTGTTCATTAAATATCTTCAACTTATTACTTCTTTTCAACTTAATCAATCTTATCATCTACCCCTTTATCTATTCTCCAACATTTTGCAGTGGTCCTCCAGAACAGCCAGAGGTTTTATAGCCAGTTGGAAACTCTTATTTTGGGTACCATTGCCGGTCTATACACTTGTATTTATATTTAATTGGAATATTACGTCCGTTGTTTCTAACTCACTCTTCCTATATTTCGGCATTAGCTACTTTTCTATTGTCCACTCTACTAATACAATATACTTACTTATTTTTGAAGCAAATTTTTTGAGTCCCTTCCTTTTGTTAAGACTGCTTATGCTTATCAAACTTCCACCTGAAAAAAAAAATGATAATTAAATTACTTATATTATTTTTTGAAACTCATTAAAAGATAGCAGCAGATTTTTAGAAAATGAATTTGCAATTGCATATCGAAAATGATTTTGACTTATTTTGCACGTATTTCTGATATTAGAAATAAAACCTATTTTTTATTTTTTTTTTTTTTTTGGCTTTATGTACGGTGCATATTAGCCATGTCAATGTGTTATATATAATTATTTAAGACATCCATGGCCCCGGGAGGGAGTTCTATCTACGAAATAAAACTCACTCCTGGACGGGATTCGAACCCGCAAACCATGGTGAGACCATGCGACCAAAGCCCTACGCTCTAGCCCGCACGGCCACCATGGCCCCCCATAAAACCTATATTCATATACGAAATCATGAAATGTTAAAAGGGAAAATAGACAACATCGATAGCCTAGTTCAGAAGGAAAACAACCCAAAAACATAGTTTTATGAAATTGCGTTTGAAATGTTCGAGAGCTTATGAAAAATCAGAGAAATTGTTATTACGTTTTTAAATATTCACCAGGTCAACGATATAACAAGTAGTTTTAGATGAATAATGAAATTCAAAACAGTAGTATCATAAGATGCATCTCATTTGAACTTACAAGTCATAGAAATTGGCACCCATGACCCTTCAGGGTTGAACTGCCCCTTAAAAAAAAAAAAAAAGTCATAGAAATGCTTATTTCCAAAAAGAATTTAAGTGGGATAATCTTGTATTAGATGACATTAGGTCTCATTTCTCTTTTCAGCTGGATTTTGGGTAGTGCAAATAACTATAAATTGCAAATTCGTGAGTTGTTTTCCTTTTTAACTCGGTTTTCGATATTGTTTACTCTACTGTCCTACTTGTTATCTGTTCAGAGAATTGTGAAAAACAGTAATTTTTTTCTCTCTGTTTTTTAATTAAACCAAAAGCATTTCATTCAATTTCAAAGTAATGAGAAAATAGGATAAAACAGGGAGTCGGCAACTCGCTGCTTCCAAAGCCCACGAGGGGTTCAGAAAAATTATTATTTTCAGCAAGATATTTGATTCAATCAATGGAAAAACTTAGGAATACTGAGTGACAGAGTCAAGGTACAGGTTATAAAATAACGCTAACGATATATGGGTTTTCATGTCCTTTTTACATACCACAGTGTCCATTCAACTGGTTTTACTATTATATGCGGCACGAACTTGAGTACCAAGGACATATGCGGACCGAAACTGTGAAAAGGTTGCGGAACCCAGGCTCAGAAGAGTGTAACTGTCAAAAATGATGATTTACTAAATATATTCCAAAGTAGTAGGGAGATTAATGAATATTAAATTAGATCAAGACAAAATGTCAGATGCATGCATATTTTTTTTTTTTTTTTGCAGAGCAAATAAATCCAGGAAAGGTGCCATGATATGTGTTAAAAAAACATTTGACTTCGATTAGTGCAAAATTTTGACTGTTGCGAAAACGCAACGTTGGCCGAATGGAGTTTGAAAAATATTAATCTTGAATTTTAGGGTATAATTATATTTTTCCAGATAATGAATATACATCAATTATATTTATATAATTTTAATTACAAGTATTGTACATAATGATTTAAAAAAAAAAAGTAAGTAGGGTAGTAAGTTACTTTTTCTTGATTGGTTCTTTGAAAAACTCTCCTAAAGTTTTGATCGTCGCTTTTATCATTAGCTCCACCATAGGGACAAAACTGGAACAAATATCCTTGAGATGAGCAGAGGCAAAATTTTGAAACTATTTTTGAAACCAAATCGGACAGGGTTTTCTCCAATAAACATTTTGGAAGAATGCTGGCCAAAGTAGGGAAGTATTTATTTGTCAACTGAAAGATTGTAGCTAAAAACTTCAAACTGCAAAAATGTATTATTCATATGTGTGAAGAGCGGTTAAAAATTAGAAAATTTATCCGATTTATCAATGCAAGAATTATCAGATACGTGTATATTTGCTTTATTTCCCTGAATCTAATTCGGCTCATAGTAGTTTTGACGAAATCGACCCCCTTATCTTCATCCTTTGACCAATACAAGTCTTGTTGTGGCGGCAATGTATGGTAACCAGGAGGTTAACTAACTTTTTTCTCCTTATGGCTGTAGCTCGAAAGTTCCAGCAATGTCTTAATCAAGAGCTGATTCCTCACGGATCAGATTTTCGACAATATTTTCACAATACCACTACGAGTAATCCCAGAACTCGAATTCCGCCAACGATGCGAAAACGCAACAGCAATTTCAAATTTGAATTTTAGGGTAATAAAAGGTGAAATTGTACAAATAGAATTTAGTTACAATGTTATTTTTTAAATAAAACTACCCAAGAAAACTACAAAAAATTAACACATTTTTTCACAAATTATACAAAACAATTCATAAAAATCAGTCAAATGAGGTATATTAAAATTAATCTAAAAATATTAAAAATGACCAAAAAAACACCAAGATGCATATTTAAGATCATATTGCAGAATGGTGTGATGCAAAAATTTTAAACAAAAATCTCAGCACTAAGAATTTTCAAAAAATTTCAATTGAGTGTTGCGTCATTGGCAACATTGGCCGTTAATGGATTAAGTTATTACAGATAGTTTTATCCTGCAAATGTTTTTACCAAATGACTGGGCAGTTTGTGAAAGTTGACCAAGAGAAGATTTGTGTTTTTCTTTCTTAGATAAATTCGAGAGACTTCCAGATTTCACTATAAATGATATTTTAATTTCAAGTTCTCCCCGATCTTTCTGTTTATTCTTTCCAGGTTTGTCAAGTAATTTCAACCATCTAGAACAAACAAATAAAAATAAAAGAAACATACAGATAGTCATTTTTCACTGTTAATCAACCGATAGTTACAGAATAATTGTGAATACAATCATCATAAGGGAAACTGGAATAACATGTGTTTTTTTTTTTTATTGCAGACGACCTATGAAAAGGCCAATAATTGTTTGAAGCATTACCTGTTTTTAGGTCGTTCGTACACATCCATTTCGGCGAGAGGTATAGACACCCGCCCCAAAAACTCATCCATCCCCAGGACATTGTGGTGAAGAGCTGTGAGGATGATCTCAGCTCGGTTCCCTTGTTTAGGTATCAGTCTGATAACAAACAAATAATATACTAGTATATATAGTAGCCCGACCGAGGCCCTTAGTTTATTTTATCTGGGAGGTAAAATAAACTTAAGCATGCCGTCCTTCGGATGGGACGTTAAGCGATGGTCCCGAGTCTGTACGATGTCAGGTACTCGTTAAAGACCCCTACCCTAGATGAATAAAAATTTAGGGTAGGCAAAATTTAGGACTCCCACAGTAGAGTCGGGCTCATGTCCACCAGAGTGACGAAAGAGCGCTCTGGTAGTAGGCGATATGACCTCGTAGTTAAAGCCCGGGCATGAGTCATAAAACCTAAACCTAATATACCAGTTGATTCGAGAAAATGCTACTGAGTTCTAACTAAACAACTGTTCTTTCAACCTAGTATGATGCGTTTTTTTTTCTCATAATGCTCCATCAACAAATTTTTAGTATTATGACATTGTTTAATGTTTCCTGGGTATTATCCCTCCTGGCCCACCAAATCCAATTAATTTTATCTCGGTAACAAACGAATGTAAAATAAATGTTTTTGCATCACTTTAATCTAGAAGAATTTAATTTTATGGAAATGGCTTCAAATTGTCAACTATTTGGTTTTTACACATGGAACATTTTCACTGAAAGGGTGGGACCTAAAAGGAAGAAATTCCCTTGTTTATTTCTTCGCTATGGTCCTCCAATTGAAAATAGTATCGAACTAGGATTTCTCTTAGACAAATCATTTTAGTGTCTTTAAAACTCTTTTCTCATTCTGTAAGAGAACAAAAAGACAAAAGTGTCTCGAAAACTTAAGGTTACTTCTCTCTTTCTCTCAAGACACTTTCTGCGGATATAATCAAGAAACATTTATGTTGTGTTAGGTGTGTTCCTTTCTGACAAATAAAGAAAGATTTAAACATGGGGGTCAAAAGAAATATCACCCTTTTACCTCATAAAATGGGCCATGATTTTTTTTTGAATTTTGACTGATTGAAGCCTAGAGCATAGTATAACATGTTATAACACAATATACGTGCCGCATCTGGATTGAAGCTAGCCACACACTGTTGTTCATGTTTATTAGGCCCTCGTTCATAACTTTATAGTTTTAATTAATGATCTTATAAAAATTAAAACAATTAGTTTTTGTCGATCAATTATACTGACAATCAGTAGACGTATTTTGAAAGATCCCATAAGGACGACACTTTTTAATTTTCAGCGGAATCAGCAGAAGGGAAGGGGGAGATCAGAAGGGAGGCTCAACGGAGGGGGATTTTTATATATAAAAATGTATATAATATATATATATATATATTCATTTAGGTAAAGACAGCTGTTACGTTAATTTTTTCCTTGAATGATTCTAAAAAGTACATGCAAGATGTAGCAAAATCAGGATCAGAATCCAAGTATATACTTACAGTTCACACTTCTCATGCCACTCTATTGTTCCGGAAGCCTTTTCTTTTATGGAAGTTTGAAATGTTTCTTTTCCCAGTCCAATCGTTACAAAAGCATCGTTTGTTCCTGGAATCGAAAAAAACAATACAAATATGTGTAAGTAATATGTAAACCTCCTGAGAAGAGTTTGGAATGATTACCAATTCCTGTTTGGGGTAGTAAGATAAATTAATTCCCTAAACCATGTTGGCGATACAGTCACGTTTTATTACATCTTTCGTTCACATAAGGTTTAAAAAAATTTTAAAAACTTGTTAATTTAGGTACGTTAAAAAAAAAAAAAAAAAAAATCAATCAACAGATTCCAAATAATGTTTCTTATATCCAAAACGCCATATAAGACTATATTGTACTGTCAAGGAAGTCCATAATGTTGGCTCAAACCCAGAAACGTTCATTGGACATTCGCCAAAACTTTTAATACTTCAAATAATTTCCCAGTATTATATGATTCTAATTACGAACCTCAGAAGAGAAAAAAAAAAAAAAACTTACAAGATATAATTACAGACTTACCACTTTTGCCTTTGCTCAACAACCCTCGAGCCTTGTGCACTAAAAAAAAAGCATAATTAACTAATAAGATATTTATGATTAGTGAAATTAAATAAGATAATGTAACAATTCTACATAGTGTTCATACCCGTGACTTGAACGTGAGTAGGACTCCACATTTTGCAGACATTAACACATAAAAATTATTTAATTAAAACAATAAAGTCATAATAGGTATCAATAAAGTGACAGTAACAAAAAACCACATTCCATCACTTAACAACATCAATAAAAGGCAACAAAACTAACTGTATTACGTTAACATGTCTCTCAGTGGGAAATCGACTTATCAACATTTTCATTGATGGCAGCTCAATTCTTCCAAACGATGGACAACAAATGGCGTGTTCGTAAGCTGTTTCAAGGTGGTGATAGGATTCCGATCTATTTTAGAAGCCTTCCTCATTTTAAGGGCTTGAAAGAGTGTATGTTTTAAAAACGTTAAAAAACACTCTCATAAACGTTATGTACAAGTGTAACTATGGCAGTATGCACCAAAAGTATCTCGTATTCTTTCTACTGTTATAGACCTACTTTTTCACTTGAATTGAAATATTAAATTTCGACTAGTTACTCATCACCTCATTCCAAAAGTGTATGAACGGAAGAACAAATAATATTGTATGTATTATTAAATCTATGTATCACTAAGATGGAAATCGAGCCTTAGGTGAATAAAAATTTAGGGTAGGCAAAATTAAGGACTCCCACAGTAGAGTCGGGCTCATGTCCACCAGAGTGACGATAGAGCGCTCTGGTAGTAGGCGATATGACCTCGCAGTTAAAGCCCGGGCATGAGTCATAAAACCTAACCTAACCTAACTAAGATGGAATATTTTTGGTTATTTCATTAATTTATTAATGTTAATTCATACTGTGGCGTACACTTTACTCTACCAATCTCACGTTAACTAAGCCTTTTTCAAAATTAAAAATAACTGTTCGGTGTTCTTCGGAAGACGCTCAGGGTATTGTGGATTGATCAACAAACAGAATAATATATGTATGTATGTTAATGTAGCCATTATAGGACTCTCTTATAGGCCCTCTACACTATGGGCCAGGCAGTGGCCCAATCCTGCTGGGCCACTGTGTAGAGAGGGGTTGGCTTGTGTTGGTCATGTTGGGCCAGGGTGTTGGCTTGTGTTGGTGAACGTTGGCGTTCGGAGCGGTTTTTCAACACACATCAAAGCAGGCCAACATTCGTGAACCAAGTGCGCAGTAGATGAGTGACGCATCCACACACTTGTCCATCATTGGTTGTTTCTTGTCAGTAGTGTTTTGTATATTCTTTTTATTCTGTTAAATACTATAATATTTTATTTTATATTATTTTATTTTATATTATTTTATTTTATTATTATAAACTATAAATACAAAATGTCTACATGGACAAATGAGGAAAGTTTTAAATGTTTAGAACTGTACCAAAATGAACCTGCAATTTTGAATACGAAAAACCCTCTTCACAAAAATAAAAATATGGTCCACCATCTTCTTTGTTTCCATTTCTTTTCTGTTTTTGTCAATATATAGTAACAGTTATATGCCCTAGCTAAACACAAAGTTGCAGCAGCGGTTTTCTCCATATCCATCACGGAAATAGGGTTCAAGCAACTGAGTGCTGGTCCAAGATTTGGCCATGATACTGGGCCAATGGCTGGCCCAGTATGTGGAGCCAAGGTTGAGGCCAGCGCCGCCATTTCGCCAATATTGGTGGCCAGTGCATTGGTCTAACTTGGCCCATAGTGTAGAGGGAGCATTATACCAATCACGCCTACAGATCCCTCTCTCCCCTCCCCTTCTTAAAATCATTTCATACTGGAATTACTGGGGAGGATAACCCAAACAACAAAACAAGTCAATATAATGTTTCCCTAATTATTAAAGGATATAATGTTATAATAGCCATACCATAATTTCGAATATAATATATACATTTTTTTTAAAGTACCACCCAATTCACAACCTGCACAAATGGCGCCCAATGTGGGGAAGAAGTCGGGGTGTAGCCTCAAATTTAGATATTGAAGGATCCACGAAAAATCAAAAACTGAAGGTAGAGTTCATTCAACAAATAAAGATGAAGAATGTTTGGAAGGAGAGCAGAAACTTACGTTTAAGTTTGGTTGTGGCCTCTGTTGCATAGGAAAACACATTAACGCAGCAATGTCAGTAGAGCGGCTTCAACCAGATACGATGATCGTCAACCATAAGTAAATATGAAAATTAGTTCTGGTTCTAATGAAAATAGCCGAGAAAGAAATATAGAATATGGATATAGATGGTCCTTGTGGCACCGATTCTTCAAATTTCTGAGAAAAATATTAATACGGCAATGTCGGTAATAGGCTTCAACCAGATACGAGTTAGTTAATCATAAGTAAAGATGACAAATATATTCTGGTTGGTGGTCCTAACGAACATAGCCGAGGAAGAAATATGGAATATAGGTGGCCAGGCCCTTTTGGCAGAAAACTAAAGGATTATTATAATGACCTGCAGCTTGAGCTAAAGTTTCATTTTTTGATGACTCCAGTTATAATGTGATTCATGCGCGGATGCAGATGCATAGATGCTTGCGCTAGACAAAGGGATGCCACCGCCTTTCACTTCTAGAGCCATCCTTGGGACCAACCCAGCACTACCCACCCACTTTCACTTTCCGTTTTCAGGGGGCTTCGCTGTGAGCACACCCTCCTTCAGAGTCCCATTCTCTCCACACGACCTTCGAACTCACTTTTGGTGAGAACACCGTTTCCCTCTAAACCATGTGATCACACCCTCCTTCGGTGTCTCCTTCTTTTCTGTTACTCCCCCGTTTTTCGAACTCACATTTTGGTGAGAACTTCGTTTTCCTTCTACCCCTGTGAGCAGACCCTTCTTAGACTCCGCTTCTCTTCCCACCACCTTCGAACTCACTTTTTTGTGAGACTCCTTCAGGAGGTCAAGACTGGGATGGGAGGACGGTGTAATGGAGGAAGCAAGGAGCCTGATATCAGAGTCCGGAACTGGAAAGCTGCCGCACAGAACACAACCCACTGGCGGACGCTACTTCAGGAGGCCAAGACTCAGTAATGGGTTGCAAGACAGTAGACAGTGTACTTAAATAAAACATGGACTAATAGAGCGTCTTGCGCGAGATATGCGTATCGCCGCGATGATCACTCCATAAAACATTATTATCAAAATAATATCTATATAATATCACTTCCCCATCTATATGAAGTATATGGGAAGGTATGCAATTGGTCAAAAACCCGATGCGAAGTTTTTAACTGAATTTCATGTTTTCCGACCTATTATATTTAAAAAATTCTGTGTGTCTGTGAACACGGTCACTCCAGATATAATGAATGTATCGACATGAAATTTCATTTATGTATCCTGAACCCTCTAACGACGTCACCTACTGAATTTGAGCCAAATAGATCAATGGGAAGAGGGAATTAGGGGGGAGGCTTAAAACAAGAACTCTAAAAACTGCCGATGGATTTTTGTGGCTTTGTAGACTATAGCCAAATATAGCCATCTTTATTAAAACCAAATTACATTATAAATACATCTAATTTACTACAAATGGTATATATATATTTAGGACCATTATTATTTATTATCTTTAAATACATTTTAGTTCAAGAATATTGAATTACATTTTTTTTATATTTATATTATATACATACATATATATATATATAAAGGAAATAATAAAAGGATCTTCACAACAGTCTGCAGATTGACAGACACATAGTGTGTGAAGAGAGTGATCTACCTGGCGAGGAAGTTGGTACCAGTTGAGGAGCCAAACGTGAGGAAGCAGGTTTATTATGGATTATTTCAGCATCACCTTAACTATGGCATTGTTCTCTCTCATTTAGGCTTCAGCGGAGAGTAATAAGAATAATGGCTATAATGACTGATAGAGTCGGTAAGCTAGAGTAAACCAGTAGAGATCTCAACACAATCTGATCATCCCCAGCCCTGGCAGATTGAAGGAAGCCAAGCAAGATAAGCTACCATCTTCTGGGACTAAAGTTGTTCAACTGCTAATCATAGGAAGTAAGACATTGAGTGATAAACACTTTACTAGAAACTAGTAGTATTACCCGGCGTTGACTGGGGAACTTTGACTTTCTCTTATGTCTATCGTGTGATTTCTTTGCCATTTTTGGCATTACACACGACGTTACAATTTTCAATGATTCACATGAAAGTGAGGCATATAGTCATTCAAATCCCGGAAAAATGCAATGATGTTTTTTTGTTTCAGGAAAAGAAAACGTAGTCCTTTTCTTTACAAGATATATATTTAGGGTGAGTTCTATCGGTTGTTACACCATCCTACGCTAAAAAGCTCATACAATATACATCAACAATGCAACCAATTTATATATTAATATTATTATATATTATGTATTTTATAAAATTGTAATTTTTTAAGGAATCTTTACAAGAGAGGTTATGAAATTAAAACTATTTTTGTAATTGAGAAAAGTTCACCTTTTCTGAAATGTGATAAAAATGATTAAGCACAAAAAATTGTAACTCAATCTTATGAGCCAGTAAAATTAAAAATGGGTTTCTATGGAGACGAAAATATTTCTTCTCCCACAGAACTTTGTCAAGTACTGAAGTACATAGTCGGAGAATGGGTCGATCTGTTCATCAATTTTGTTTATAATTTTTTCCCCTTCATCAAGTCTTTCCAATTTTCTTTCCATGTTATTGTCTCCCTTGTTGCTTACTTTATGTAGTAACGTTACCTCACTATCTTTATGTCCTGTTTTTTGTGAGTGTTGGAAG
The DNA here is from genome assembly GCA_963662175.1 of Aradus depressus. Classification (NCBI taxonomy): domain Eukaryota; kingdom Metazoa; phylum Arthropoda; class Insecta; order Hemiptera; family Aradidae; genus Aradus; species Aradus depressus. The sequence continues at coordinate 48,007,161 of OY759218.1, read as the reverse complement.
AATCGAGTCTTTTTTGTTTTTGTATTCCTCTGATCTTATTTTACTTCTCCAGCTATACGAAGTATAGGGGAAGTTATGCAATAGCACAAAAATTCAATGCGGAGTTTTCAACGGAATTTCATGTTTTCCGATCGCTAGAATCCAAAGATGAAAAAAAATTATATCTGTCTGTGTGTCTGTGAACATGATAACTCCCGATAGAATGAATGTATCGACACGAAACTTTGTATTTATATGTGAATCCAGAACCCTCTAACGACGACACCTATTGTTTTTCAGCGGAATCGCCAGAAGGGAAGGGGGGATCAGAGGGGAGCTCAACTTATAAACCCCAATAACTGCCGATGTAATGAATTTATCAACACAAAATGTAGTATGAGGATTTAGGAGCCCCATGTAAGTCAACTGTTGAATATGAGGAATATACAATTTGTGCTAGTTTATTGACGAGTGATCGAATTTTCAAGCAATATAACTGAGAAATCAAGACATTACTTTTAATATCTCTAAGTAAAACCCTCCGCTTTTTCAGTGGTTTGGAAATCATTTGTATCCTAAAAGCTATTCTTGAACAAAAAGGCTCAAGATATGAAGTTTGATGGAAATGTGAGGATTGAACAAACAGATGTACGGACAAGAGAGGATTGAAAGTTAAAAAACACTTCTTGTTGAACCTGAAATGGATAAAATAAATAATTTTCAAAAATATTCAAAATAATTAATCGTCCCTTTACAATTTTATTTTAAAAGATGTATGAAACCTAGTATCAACGAGAGGGGGCGAACTGCTGACTAAAACTGATTATTATCAAACGATCTTTAGTTATTTCTTTTGAACCTTTTAATTTTTATAAAATATCTACGATAGAAAAAAGGTTTCATTGATATATGAGGGAGTATAAATGTGTAATGGAATAGTATGAATGAAATGGTGAACGATAGCGTTATCTTTTGAACTGTTTTATCAGTATAGATAAAACTGCCTCCAAAGAAACTCCCCCACTCTCACAGATTTTATAACATTCTTTATTATGTCCCAAGTTTTAATGATGTAAACTATTGGTTTCTTTTTACATTTTCCGGACTTTCGAAATTCGGTAATTTATTTATAATTATTTATTCAATTTCGACATAATTCTTGTGCTATATTTGTTTATCTTCATGTTTTTTTTTTGTTTGTTTTTTTTATATTAATTTGAGCTAATACTTTCAAATCATTATTTCGATATTTTATTTCAATTTCGGTGAGATATGTTAAAATCTATTGACAATGGATCTAATTGTAATTTATATACATATGTACATATACTTGCCTTTAGATCATCACTTTATTATAAACTCAAAATGTTATTTTGTTAATTTGAATTTAATTCTCCACTAACTTGATTAAACATTATTTTGGCCAATTGAATTATTAAGAAATGCTCAATCTATAAATCAATCAATAATGGTTAACCGATTCTAAGGCTAAGTAAAAACATTTAGAGGCATTAGATTTCTATCATTCTTATTTTATGATGTTAAAACTATAAAAATTAAATGTAGTTGCGTATTTGGCTGTAAATCAAAGATTATTTACGTTTATTAATTAATTTTTTATTCTGTGTAGTTTTGCGAAGCCATTAATCAATCTTAATTCTTTGTTTGGATTTGAAATAAGTGTAGACTACTCATGAGAATGGTGCTAGACGCCAAATTTAGACTATTTTTTTTTTTTTGTGTTCAATGAATTATTCTGTTTGCTTTGTGATTTACCTTCAATGTATTTGTCTTTAAGGTGGAGGTTGAGATTGTGATTTTTTCCCAATGGAACTTTTTTTAAATGTAGTCCTATTTTTGGAAACATGGAAAAGACGCTGAGTATCAATAATACAGGGAAATGTGATCTGATTGAAGGGTTCCGTATGTGATAATTCTCATAAGTTGTAAAGTTCAGAAAATATGAAAACCTTCACCATCTAATGGAAATGTACGTCACAATTCAAACAAACTGACACCAATATTGAACTGTAAAATCAGATCAATTTCTCCCTCTCCCCGTGACACTCAGTAGAGCGTCGATCATCCGAAAATGGATAATTCTATTTCCACTCCCAAAGCAGAACTGAGCAGAGTTATCAATTCACAAGAAAAAGTTTCATACATACATTTTTTTTTGTTGCGAAAATTGATTAGCATACACAAATAGTTTTCTCCACTTTCACGGATATAATTGTTGGTTTTTTCACCTCTCAAATAAAAACCTAAAGGCCTCGGCTGGATTTCGAACCTGCGATCTTGAGCTCAATAGGCTAGATGCTACTTCTGAGCAATCGGCGCCTTCATATATGTATATCTGATATTAAATGTTGTTTTAATACTTACACTTGCATATTCATATTAGTGAAATTCCATAATAATATACATCATTATGCACATTTTAAATATATTTCAATCCTTATAAAAAAATGTATGTACTATAATCAATTTTCTGGAAAAATCTAGATTCTCAATAACTTTGGATAATCAACACTTGACTGCTTTGTTCCATTTTCATCCAAAAGAACTTTACTCGAAAACACGCACCTATGAGACAATTCATGGAATTTTTCAGACTTTTATAATCAAAACTGGTCAAATTCATTTAGGGGCCGTATTAAGTTTTGTCCACGCATTTCCTTATCTCACACCGCCATTTCGAAAATTAGAAACAAAAAATATATTCGATATAACATTTTTCAAGGATAATCCTCTATGCATTTTGAAGAAAGTGAACACTTATTTTAATTTTAATATTTTTTTTTTTCAGACTTATTCTTGGATATTATGGCACGGTCGTTGTTTCAAGTTCTCACCCTCCTGTTGTTCATAAAATGCGGTAAGTTTTCATGCACATACATTTCATTTATTTATTTACGTTGCAGGCGAAACGTTTGTTGAAAGGCATGGTCGAAAGGTCAATGAAAAGAAATAATATAATAACAACTAAAATTAATGATATATTGAACTTTTCTACTTGAATATTAAAGTACCAAATTCTTGGGATATCAGATGTGAGAAACTATTCCAGTAAAAAATAGAATAGGTTTTTGATTCTGGGGATGACTTTTAACAAAAATTATAATTTTATGGTACAGTATCAAGTTCCTTATTTTCGGTCAGATGCAGATTATATAGATGGCTTCCTTTAATTTGCGCTATAAGATGTTCGTCAACGTTCATTAGAAGCCGAGAAATGGCGTTAAGAATCGTAGCCTTACCTCTAAATGAAGAGCTGTTAATTAGTAAATGTTGGTTTTGCCTTTTTTAGTATTTAAGATATTGATCTTTTTTTTTCTGATGATTTTATTCATTATAGATTTATTTTTTATCAATGTTTTATCAATTCTTTTTTTTTTTTTTTTTTTTTTTTTCAGTTTTTCTCGAGAATATCAGAGGTATGCATGTTTATTTATTTTATTTTAAACAATTAAAAAACTAAATTGGTCAATAAACCAGTAGGTACTGATTATTTTTTTTAGGAAATTAAGTAGGTAATGCTTTTATGTATATACAATTTTGATAGTCAATGTAGTCCAAATAAACTGATTGGAATTTGCGAGATCTCTGCCTAAATAACTTTGCGAAATTGAACCTACCATATCTGACTCAGCTCATGTTTATTTAGAGCTAACTCCTGAGTCTGGATCACTTCATTGAAAAAATTTTCCAATGTTTACCTTATATTTGTTCTGTGACTTCTTCTCTGTTGTTGGACGACAAACGGAGGGCCAAGCGCCCAAAATAAAAAAACCTCATCGCTCTTCGACACTCCGTTATTAGTATACTCTAGTGAGAAAGGTTTTTTTTTCTTCTTCGTTAAGACATTAGAATTTAGAATGTCTCTATTTTTTTGGTTAGTTATCATAAAATATTGGAATCCAACCTGCAAGTATCATGAACGGCGGATGCACCCTGGAAGCTTTTTGGTCAATAAATGCGGTAGACTTATTTCGCTTAGAATTTTTCTGAAGATAGCATTTCACAATTTTCTATTTGAGCGGCCCCAACTTTGAACGGAAGCATAAAACTACTGCTGGGTGGCTTTACGAAATTTTGATTTTGGGGCCCTGACAAAAAAGTACTAACCGAGTATGTTGTCCCAACTATATTGGTTTATGTTGTGTTACAGGGGTGTCTCGTCCTGTGTGTGACATCGGCTCTTGTCATCCTCAGACTGGGAATCTCCTCATTGGAAGAGCTGACAAGCTTACTGCCTCCTCAACCTGTGGTCTTAATGGACCCGTAAGTTTGATATAGTACTTGTAGCTCCGCAGATCAGTGACCTTGCGATTTTATGTTTTTTTTTTAAAGAAAATGAGACAACATCTCATATGGGGGCTCCTAAGAAATTGAATTCGGCATGTCAGCGTGTCGCAGACACCGTTCTACCTAAATTCAGGAACCTCTTAGGCATTGTTCAAGGTGATCCAGTCCCGTGCATAATCTTTTTGAGCTCCATATGTTTAGCGGCTTCCCTAAACATATGGAGCTCAAGATTTTTTTTTTTTTTTGTAATATATAGAGTATCACATAGTTTTTAAGGCAGGCCCTTGACGGAAAAATTTAGAAGATATAATAATTTTGAATTGAAAAACTATTTTAGGAGGTTTGGCTCCTAGGAAGCTCATTTTGGCAAAACAATATGGACAACATTCGATCTAAACTCGAAGAACTCTCAGGGAATAAGGGTGAATTGGGAAACGCACGGGGGCAGCTACAGAATGGGGCTTCCGATTTTTTTTTTTTTTTTTGTACCAACAGGTTGAATGACTGAATGCATATTTGTTTCACCTAATTTCAAAAATCGAGTAAACTTTCTGATCCTATGAGCCATTGAGTAAGCTCTCTTCAAAGTCTGTATTAAATTGAAACTATCAGACATTTTGAAAGGCCCGACCCCTTCTCCCTAATATAGGATTTTTTAATGTAGGTTATCTTGAGAATTTCAAGGGGTAATGGGGATCGAGTAGTACTCATTTTGAAGGTCTTATTTAACAGAGCAACGTTTATCTGTAAGGTTTTTTTTATTACTCAAAATTGGCAAATTGGCAGCTCGAAGTGTCTACCATTGTTTTTGGAATATTCCCGCTTCACACCAACCACCTCTAGAGAAATGTTAAGTGCCTGAATGTACAAATGTATTAATTGTTATATTAATCTTTAATCTTCTACAAAGATAGCCATATAATACACTGTTGGGAAGCTCTTTAAATGTGCATAAAACAGAAAAGCCTGCTTCCTTTTCTTGCATTGTGTACGTTGTTATCTCAAATTCTTCAATAAAATATATAAATAATGGATATTCTTAAAATAACTATCTATTAAAAATATCATTTTCAGGAGGAGTCCGGGCTTCTCTAATTTTCTAAAACTCGCTATGTGTACATCCTTCGAAAGCTTACTCCAAGGGTTCTCAGAAACAGGAAGAGTTTACTCCATTTGTAAAAGAGTAGGAGTGTCGTTGATCATTCAGATTTTGATTCAAGGTGTCGGAAAACTTAAAATTCCGGTGAAAAGTTAACCTCGGATTTTTGCCCGATCACTTCCCCTATAGGGGAAGAAAATATTTACATTTAAAATTCTTTTATCTTCTCTACTTTCAAAATATACCCAGTAATTTAAGAAGTTATTTCACTTTATCATTGAAGAGTGAAACAACTCAACATTTTACGGTTTTGGGTTATTGCCGTATTAGTATTACATAGTACTGATAAAGAATCAATTCTTGCGGGTTTCTAAATCGTAGTTAGCGAACGGAAGAGAGCAGTGTTTATTTGCTAATATGTGTAAAATTTGTATTTTTAATGAGCAAATAAAAACTTTTCTTCTGATTATCTCAGAACCAAGGTTTTGGAGTTGGTTTTCTCTTGAACTGGGGCGACAATATATTTTTTTTCTCTTCATTTATGTTCCAGGTATCTTACTGTATAGTGTCTCATTTGGAAGGTAAAGGTAAGAACTGTTTCCAGTGCGACTCACGGCCGGGGGCCAACCCTCATTACAGCCACAGGATAGAGCACGTCATCTACAACACGGAACCGGGGTAATTGTTAATCATTTGTATTATGTTGGTTAGAGTAGCCATGAACAAATTATAGCTCTACAACTGAAGTGTGGCAAGGGGGAATAGACGGGACCACGATAGTGTGGAAGAGAATCTTTTCCCTCTCACCTTATTCTTGTCACTGGTCGACGAATGGCCGTATATACAAAACATATAAAAAGCCACTTCACTGCGCAGTTTTCTCAGTCGCTATTTGAATTATATCGATGAATATTGACATGGTGGCAGTGATCGTCATTACATATTGCAATTAGCTGAGGAAGTATGGGAGACACAAATATATCATCTTGGCCTTTTTGCTGTGTCTCAAACTTTTACGATAATGTTTGTCTTAAACGTTTAAGATATGGATTCACATTTTTTTTTTTTCTTGTTTTTAAATAGTTTTATCCCCTCAACCTAGATGAGTTACATTTTCTTTTCTTGGGGACCAACTAAGATATATATTTAGGTTATACTCCGGGCACTACTCATAGATACTTGTGAACTGTTGTTTTTTAGAACTGACAGACTCACTTGGTGGCAATCTGAAAATGGAAAGGAAGATGTTAGTATTCAGTTAGATCTTGAAGCGGAATTCCATTTTACACATATTATAATGAAATTTCGAACATTCAAGCCTGCCGCAATGTTAATCGAACGTTCCTCGGATTTTGGAAAAACATGGAAGGTAAGTCATTGTTATAGTTTCGCTCGAACGATATTTTATTTTATTTTCACATATATTATTACCAGGTTCCCGGCGTTGTCCGGGAGTAGATTCGCCTCTTATATCTTGGTTACAACTCACCTGTCAAAAGATCTACATGACCTGATATGCTGACTCTCTCCGGGGTTAGGGAAACCTACTCACTTATCTGCAATAGAATCGTTCATCCTCTCTTTGAATAAATAATTTGGAGACGAGATAGCCAACATTTTGATATTGTGTGAAATAATGTTGTCTCTTCACTCAAAAACGTTTTTAAAGCGACCCACGTTTCTTAAGTAATATTTAGCGTATATAGGTGATGCAGTTGAGGAGAGTCACCTCACTAACTTTTGAACAGATGAAATCATGAGGCATGATTAATTTTAAGACTGAGATGATACCAATGGATACAGGGGAAAGATAGTTTTAATAGAAATAAAAGACGTTGTCTATTTCTATTAGAAATCTCGTCCCACAACATCTTACTATCACATATGAAAGATAGTTTTCTTCATGCCATTTCGAATTATTTTTGCCATGCATTGCAGTATCGTGAATGTCTATAGAAGCCTCAAAATGGTATGATAGTGACCCCCGGGCATTGCCGGGTTGTAAAGCTAACTAGCTGTAGTACTTTTTGCATTTTTTTTTTTTTTTTTTTTCAGGTGTACAGATATTTTGCTGAAAAGTGTGATGTTTCATTTCCTAAAATTACCAGAACCCCACAAAAAAATTTGACTGACATCGTTTGCGATTCAAACTACTTCAACATTGACCCTTCAACTGAGGGTGGGGAGGTAAAGTGTGATATTCAAATATGTTATAGACTGTAATGGAGTCGCGATTAGTCGCCTTAAACCAGTTGTATGTAACTCATCTAATGCGACCAGTTGCACACCAAAACAACTCCTTCTGAACAGTAGGTGTGACGTCCACCTTTTAAGAAGACGATATTTTCCTGTTGGCATATTTGAAAGAAAAAAAAGAGTTGTCGGCGAATCACCGGCTATGTACTTTCCCAGCTCGAATTAATCAATTACGTTTTTGCTCTCCCTCCGCAGTCAATCGACCTTTTGGGCTGAAACTGAATATTTGACTAACATAGCGGCTTCTGGATCCTCATACTATTGTGTCGATACATTCATTACATCGGCAGTTATTAGGGTATTTAAGTCGAACCCCTCTTTGGTCCCCCTTCCATTCGACCTATGTGGGATTTTGAATTTAAATATAAAATTTTATGTCCATACATTCATTACATCGGCAGTTACTGGGATTTTTGAGTTGAGCCCCCTTTGATCCTCTTTCCCTTTCGGCTGAAAATTAATAGGTGTGTCGTCCTTATAGGGCTTTGAATTTACGAATTATATGAAATTTTGTGTCAATACATTTATTACAACAAACTTATTTTTTGAAATATTGTCTATTCCACTAAAGATATATATACATATAACTACTGGTTTCGGCTTTATACCATCGTCAGGTCTAGTTATGAACTAAGTGACACTTAGTTCATAACTAGACCTGACGATGGTATAAAGCCGAAACCAGTAGTTATATGTATATATATCTTTAGTGGAATAGACAATATTTCAAAAAATAAGTTTGTTTTATTCATTTATTACAAGTTTCCACAATATGTCCGCGTTCCTCAACTTAGAAATTTATTACAACGTCAATTATTAGAGTTTTTCTGTTATGCCTCCCCCAAATCCCCCTCTTCCCTTTGGCTGAATATCAATAGATGTAGAGGGTTCTGGTTTCACATATAAATTTCATTGATTCTATCGGGAGTTATCGTGTTCACAGACCGACAGATTTTTTTTTTTTTTAATTTTTATAATCGAGAGGTCGGGAAACATGAAAAATCCGCATTGAATTCCTTACCGATTATATAACTTTCTCTATACTTCGTATAGCTGGGGAAGTAAAAAGTGACTCTTGTGGATCCATCCATTTTTGGACAATTTGTGAAGATCATTTTTTAAATCATCAAGAGAGATACCTTGATTTATTCTGCCTTAATGTCCATGTACGGGATGTTTTTATAAGTTAAACTAGTGGGCCCTTGTATATAAAGAACGAAAATACCAGATGCGGGGATAGTTTAGCAGGGGTTGTAGAAAAGGAGTTGAGAAGCTTGTGTAGAGAGTTGAGAATCTAATGAGTCAGTTTCATGTAATCGAATTGCAGAGTCGTATACAACCACTTTCAAGGAAACAGTCGCGCTAGTTTGAAAGCTACCTAACGAACAACCCTGCCGTCCCTTGAACATTTTGACATTGAACAAGAAAAATTAGCTTCAATTATGAAATTATTTAAAAGATTCATTTAGACATTTTCAGCTTTTATCAAAATGCACGTTGACCTTTTTTCTCGTTTTTCCTTCATTTATAGTTTTTTTCGAGTTGGGATGTCGATACTCATACATAAATACAACTTTCCTTTTCAGGTTATTTTGAGGATTATTCCGCCAAGTTTGCAGGGGAAACGAAACCCTTACAGTGACGAACTTCGGGAGCTTCTAAAAATGACGAATCTTCGGGTGAACTTCACAAAACTCTTCACTCTAGGAGATGATCTTCTTGATAAACGCCAGCAAATTCAGGTTATCTATCTCTAATTGACTAATTATACTGAGGAAATTATTCTTTTTGTTTTGCCATAGAAATGATGATAGGTAGGTGATCCTTTAGGATTTTTTAAGCTTAATTCAATTCTGTAATTGAAGTTCCTATATTATATCTACTTTTCAATGTAAAGTTATTTGTTTGTTTATGGAATTTTGTCTCAGCTTTTTGGCAGAAACGCTTGAAATCCTGGAAGAACCATTACTCCGCGATTTTGTTTTCCTTTTCCTTTTTTACATCTAACATACTTTTCACGAGTATTTTGATGGACATATGTCCTTCCTATAGTTACCCCATTATTTCAATTCTTTTGCATCTGTTATTAATATTTCAGTTATGTCTTTTGTGAAATTTTTTACTTATAATTTGTCCTATTACATTCTCATATATCTAATTAATAGGAGAAATATTACTACGCCATCGGCGAGATGACTGTACGAGGCTCCTGTTGGTGCTACGGACACGCTGAACGATGTCTGCCCGAGAATGATAATGTTCCAAGGATTCCGGATATGGTTTATGGGAAATGTGACTGTAGTCATCACACAACTGGCTTGAATTGTCAAAAATGCAAACCAACTCATAGAGATATTAAGTGGAAACCCGCGACGGCAAGACTTACAAATGCTTGTAAAAGTATTTAATTTTTTTTTTTCTTTTCTTTATTTATAATATATTGGGGTACCGAGAGTCAATCCAGATAAAAAATGTAATCAGCTCCCCTTAATAGTAAGTTTTTAGTTAATGTTTTTGATTGTATATATGTATATATATATTTTTTTTTATTTTTCTTAGGTGAATTTGCTTTTATTTATACTTGTTTCAATATTTTCATTTTCTTTACTGGCTTTATTTAGTTTTTACTTACTTATATATAAATGTGTACTTTTTTTATTCTTACAATAAATCACATTATTATTTTACCCTTGGCTCCACTTGTATTATACTTATTTGTAGGATAATGATGATGTAAAACGTTTGCGATTGAGTAGTGGTCAATTTCTTCTTTGGATTGGCTCTCGATACTCCTAGAATTAGAATTATGGAGCTACTACTCAACATGTACATAAAAAATATCTATACTCTGTAACTGACTTTTTTGTTTTGTTTTTGTAGAATGTAATTGTAATGAGCATGCTGACACTTGCGAGTTTGACGAAGGTGTATATAACCGAAGTGGTTATGTAAGTGGTAGCGTATGCAATGACTGCCTGCACAATACTGTTGGAAATAATTGTGAAAAGTGTAAACCATTTTTTTTTCACGACCCTGCGGTGCCTGTCACAGATCCGAACACTTGCCTGCGTAAGTATGTAATTTTATTTATTTACAAGTTTGTTATTATAAAGGTATATTGTTATATTATTCAGAAATGCGGCAGGATTTCGCCGCCAAGTAGTGTTCAAATGTTGTGTAGCTACTCCCATTATATTTACTTGACGTGACAAATGGGAGGGGGGGGGGGGGGGGGGGGGTCGGCCTTCTTGCTATCACCTTGAGGATCATCTGGAGGAATGTTTTTGTTGTCTGTCAACGGGTACGCCCAACTACCACAAAAAAACAGTCCACTTCAGAATCAATCAGTGGGGAAAATATAAGAATTCAAAAAGTGACCTTTTAAATTATCCTTGTACTTTTTCGGTGTTGACGGACCTGCAGTCCAGACAGCTCAACTGATTTCGATACGAGTTTTGTTTTATTACCTTCTCCATTACAGCTCACAGGCGTGCCTTTTCTCGAATACCCATGGAGCGACCCAGATGTCAAAATGTAAAAAATAACCCATTTTCCCCGGTGTTTGCCCAAATTACGCGAAAACTGTTAGTCTTATCGAAATGTGTTCTACAAAAAAATTGTAATAATGGCATTTTCAACTGACGATTATTATTTCTCCAATTTGAGATTGGGCCAGCATGAAAGAAGTTTAGTGTGCAAATGGACAGACTTCACTTACATCGTTCTTCGCTTCCCATCGGGTACATAAAAAGATAGATATCGTTACAGAAACAACTCACTTGTAAAATTCTGCCTATGTGCCAAACGGTATTCTCCTTGAAAACATTGACTGGTCCTTTGTTTGTCCTCTCCCAGCCTCCAACAAATTTAGTAACAGCAGAAGAATGGAAAATTACTGTAATGCTTTGCATAATAGAGATCGGCACCAAGCAATGAGCACCCGGAGAGAGGCAGAGGACCTGTTCTTGTTTTCATGAAGCATACAATTGGGCGATTATGGTTTTAAAATCATTTCTTTTTTTGTGCTCAAGTTTTTTCTTTAACATTCGATGGCGGAATTTTACTACTGATCTGTTTTTGTGAATCTATTATTTACATTATTTAAATGTTTGTGAACACAAATATTTGTTATTGTTGGTAGGGTGTTCTTGTGAGTCGGACGGTACTGTGGACGGTGGTCTCTGTGATTCTCTCGATTCTGCCTCCAACACTCTCGCTGGACAATGCCACTGTAAAAAAAACGTGATTGGCCGTGATTGTGATCAGTGCAAACCTGGCTTCTGGAATTTAGATCCGTCAAATCCTGATGGCTGTGAAGGTAATTTTTTATTTTATTGTAATGTATAGATATTGTGTAGCGACTATAGAATTGGAAACCTTGGGGTAAACAAGTGTCAATCTTGGTAAAAAATGCAACCACTCACTCGCTATGTATCGTTCCTACCTCCGTTGTATACTGTGTCATCTGCAAGGCCAACAAACTAGAGGGGAGTTAAGAATATAATGTGTGATATATTGTAAACATGTTTTTTTTTGTATTTATTCATCGGAAGCGACAGCTATAAAAAAAAAAAAGCGTACATTATATTTGTAAGCCATGGGTCCAGAAAGGTCGGAGGAGATAAGTGTAACAATTCAGTTTTTGTCTAGTAGGTAATTTAGAACGCCCATTCAAAATACTATACAATAGTCTAAATCGCCGGTTATCTACTGGAAAAATCATTTGAAAAAAATTAATAAAACCTTAATTAAATTAAGCATTGCACTAAGCACGAATAAAAGCAAATTTACATAAGTAAAAAAAAATGTATACAAAACCTTACTTGGAATATATATATACATATAGAGGATTAAGAAGTTATGTAGGCAGTGTTGAGTCTTACACAGCAATGGCATTTATGAGGAGCTAAATGCATCAGGCGAAGAGAGAAAACTCCTGTCATCGGGAATTTTTGAAAAAGCTAGTTGAGTTAAAAACGAAAAATACATCTCATTATTAAGCAAAACATATTAATAAGCGAAAGTTCATGTTAACAATTATCAATAAATTAATCCAAAGTTAGAAACTAAGAAAGTGTATTTTGTATCCGTACTGGCCTTCGATATTCGGAGAATACTACAGTTGCTACGCATGTGCATTTATTTACAATCCGATATTTAAATCATAAGTAAAGTACTTCAAAAGAAATTTTCCAATAGCGACAAACAACTGACTACGAGAGGCATATCCTAGGTATTCACTTTCACATTTGTGACACACGATGTCTTGTATTGAATAAGAACCTCCTATATCTACAATTCACATAATTGATTACACATATAAATACAAGTTTAGGGCAAAGCTCTTACTAGGCAATACTTAATTATCCCACACAATTGAAACAAACTTATTTTTTTTAAATATTGTCTATTCTAAAAATACTACCGGTTTCGGCATTAGACCATCTTCAGGTTTAGTTATTAACTAAGGCAAGTTTGTTGAGTGCGAACCATTCTTATAAGGTACAACTAGTAATAGGTAAGCAAGGGGTTGAAATTTCAACTAGGAAATATCCGTGTCTTTACTGTTAGAAATGTATTTTTTCTGAAATATTTCCTTCCCTTTTTTTCAATAACAGTGGTAAAATTAAAATTGGAGATACAATTATTAAGTTCTAACAAGATTAACTAATTTATAAGTGATATGCTTGAAATAATGAATGTTAGTTAGTTATTATGACTCATGCCCGGCCTTTAACTACGAGGTCATATCGCCTACTATCAGAGCGCTCTTTCGTCACTCTCCTGAACATGAGCCCGACTCTACTGTGGGAGTCCTAAATTTTGCCTATCCAAAATTGTTATTCACCTAGGGCGGGGGTCTTTAACGAGTACCTGACATCGTACAGGCTCGGGACCATCGCTTAACGTCCCATCCGAAGGACGGCGTGCTTAAGTTTATTTTAATTCCCAAATAAAAAGAAACTAAGGGCCTCGGTCGGGTTTCAAACCCACGACCTTGAGCTCAGAAGGCTAGCAGGCATACCACTGAGCTACCGTCGCCCTCAAAAAATAATGATTATGTATTTAACCAAATGTTATGTAGCGCCGAGGATGATGATGATTTAACAATATGATTATTGATGACATGAGAATAGCCATAAAATTAAAATCAGAAGCTTTTCCTATCTATAAAATAACTAAATGAATATGAATGAAGATATAAATTGAAATTAAAACAAATATCAAATAGTGGTAATAATATAAAATTAACTTCACGTTAAAAATAGGAGGCCAAGCACTAAATTTTCTTGACTTACGAGATTAAAATTACTATTAACAGATTCGAATTTAGCATTTTCAGAAAACCGACAATGGATACAGTTATACATATTACTTCAAATTGTCCTACCAACATCAAATATGCGGTCTTCTACTCGATGATCCACAGAGCATACTCAATCTCACTGTTCCAGAAATCTATTGGAAAATAACTTGATATCATAAAGGAGATAGCCAAAAGTAATAATTATACAGAAAAAAACCATAGAAATAATTGAAAGGAAGGTTAAAATTAATAATCATAGAAATAAACTTACTAAATTAGAAAAACAGAGTAATAAAGTGTGTAATAAAAGGTTCAGCTTGACATTATTGGAAAATATTAGACAAATTAGGAACTTTTTGAGAAAAGCAGAATACAATGGAGGTTTTAGAACTATCAATTCCATGAGCCAGTGCTTAGATAGAAGGAGGGACGAAACTGAAATTGAGAACAAACGCCTACAGTGCCCGTCATGCAACCAACCGTACATTTGGCAGACTGGCCAATGTTTTAAAGACAGAATTAAAGAACATACGACTAAATAATGGAACCGAGGCAACCGGTTCACTTTCGCGATCCATATTATCGGCAATTGCCCGAACCGAAGTCATCAAATACCTCCATTTCTACTTAAGAAGCAGATTACTTGATAGTTTACAACTGGAAATAAATGAATCCACCATAAATAGCATGTGTATGAAGGACCAAATGTATTACAACTACTCTCGTTTGTTAACACCTTAGAACCAGTTCTGTTTTACATATGTATTTATTTAGTGGTTAATTGTATTCCGTATATCATCTAGCGTAGTCAATTTCAATTTATATCTTCATTTAATTATTTATATCTTTATATTCTTTTAGTTATTTTATAGGTAGGAAACGCTGTCATCGGGAACCATTCTGTTAAATATTCAATCTTTATTTCACGCTTATCACCTATAGATTAGTTTATCTTGTTAGAATCTAATAATTGCATCTCTAATTTTAGTTTTACTAGTGTTATTGAAAAAAGGGAGAAAATATTTTAGAACAAACAAATAGTAAGTAAAGCCACGGGGATTTGCTAGTTGAAATTTCAACCCTTTCCTTACTTATCTGGTGTATATCAATAAGAATGTGTCGCGCTCAGCAAACTTGTCTTAGTTTATAACTAAGTATTATGTATATTTTTTTGTGGAAAATACAACATTTCTATTTATTTATTACAAGTTTCCACAATATGTCCGCGTTTCTCAACTTAGATGTAAATATCATCCACTCTCAGCGTTGATGTCGCAGAATTCAGATTTGAAATCGGGACAGTCTATTTTATCTTTCTAATTTATTCAATATTCAGTAGTATTATCCATATTTATCCTGATTCGCCACAGTACCCTGTATAAATGACCTATTGAAATTGTTCATTTCCTCATCAATTTTTTTTGTATTTGCAGCCTGTACCTGTTCCGCTGCTGGTACTCAAAATATAACTTCTTGTAACCCGTTCACTGGGGTGTGTTGGTGCAAAGAAAACGTTACTGGAAAGAACTGTGATCAGTGTATTAGTGAACATTGGGGACTTTCTGAAGAAACGAATGGTTGCAAACCTTGCGACTGTGATATCGGGGGGGCTTTAGACTCCAACTGTGACGTTATTACTGGCCAATGCAAGTAAGGTTTATTTAATTACTTTGGCGGAGTCGGCTCATTTGTAATTTGCTCCTATCATTTCAAAGCTTGTTGAAACGAAATTAAGATTCATATTGAGGGCACCACTGCCTTCCAATACCCCATTTTTAGGTTTAGAAGAATAAAACATTTCCCAGCGTAAACTTTTCAATTTTTTCTTCTGTTTTAGACTCAAAATTGCAGTTGTAAACGAATTCTCAATTCACTAAGTTATTCAATGTACGATTTACGACTTCTGAAAACACGTTTCCGCCCTGGGCAGTCGTAAATTAGTAAAATTTCAAAAATCAATTTCAGATTCACATCGGATGCTTCAATGGCTTTCCTTTAATATCTCATTTACTTTATTAAAACAGCTTATTTCAAAACCTGACCCGGGGCTTTGAAAACTCGGGGAATTTCACATTTCAAATCCGCGATCTTGAGGTCAGTTGGCTAGCACTCTACCTCTGAGCTACCGGCGCCCTCGTGGAGGCCTATAGCTTCGGTTATAGCCTATAGCTATACTGGTTATGTTGGTCCCACCTTAAATCTGACAAAAAATTGTTAGTCAGAAATTTAATAAGGAATTTTGTTTTTAATAGGTAATTTCATATAAATGAACCGTCTAGAAAAATTTAAATAATTTCAGATTTTTTTTTAACTCTTTGAATTAACTTATCTCGAAAAGTATCGAATATATTCGCCCGGAGTAGTTGAGATTTTTTTTCCTATACTCATCAAGTGCTCCCTCTATATGTCTAGATATACAAATTATACGCGTCGGCTCACCAAAACTGTTACAGAGTATAATTGTTGAGTACAACCAAGATGGCCTTTTTGTTTTTCAAAATGCCTTCCATTAAAAAAACATTAGTATTACAAAGATCTTAACGAATTTCTTTTTGTAGAATCTTTTATGTTTTTTTAAAGTGTTTTATTATATTTTTCAGATGCCGCCCTCACATTACCGGCACAATTTGCGATAAACCAGAACAGAGTTACTATGTTCCTCAGTTAGACGTTATATTTGAAGCAGAAGACGCACTCTGCTTACAGGTAATAAATTAAAATAAAAAGAAAACTAACAAACATGTGTGCAAAATACATACAAAATAAATCGCAAGACAGTACACAAAAATACAAATAGCATGGAAGAGAGATAGCCGATTTGTTTTTTTCGATGTCATATGACGCTGAAAAAAAAAAATTGAAATTTATTTTGATTTTTCCTCTTTATGTTACAATCTAGGTCAACATTTTCTTTGAACTTGTCTTGATAAGAGGAATAATATTACTTCACATTTTGTTTGTGAAAAACGAACAGTTTTCATACTGTAAACTTAATAAAAATTTGACCTCATGTCAAATGACAACTGGAGGTCGAATCGGAAATCCAAGCATAAGTGGAAATCCACTACCATATCTTACATTTGAGCCATCACTTGACTTTTTATTATTCATTATTTTTTCTTTCAGTGATACAAAACAATAATAATTCACGTACAAAGCTATTTAATTTGCAACTCTACTTGACATGCTCTGGGACCTTTTATTTTTAAAATTAGTTACTACATGATTAAATAACAATCAGTTGGGTTCAGACTATTTTTCCCATGAAGATGCATCTTGTACGAGTAGTGTGTTCACAATTTTTGTCCAACAGATTGTGCCAAAAGGTTACCGAACAAACGAAAGCCTAAAAGTTGTCTGTACTTCCAAGCCAATGTATAAAAATTGGACCAACTTTGCCCATTAAGGACGGACTTGGCTTTCCATATTACATATTAATTGAGGAGTTGTTTCCGCTTGTAACTGGTCAGGTGTACAGACATAATTGACTTTCTCATTGATATATTTTTTATTTTCATAATTTCTCTATTTTAACATTTACAAATGTAATTGTCCAGAATTGTCAACCTGTGGAAAGACAGCCTCCTAAGGGGATTCATCTCGACTACACTGGGACCGGTCATATGAGGCTATTCGACAAATCTGAACTGGAGTTTACCTTGTATAATTTACCTACTTCAGGAGAGCACGAAACAGTCCTTCGTTACCAAAAGGTTTTTTCAATTTTTAACTATTTTGTTAGGATCAGTCGGGGTGAGATTAAATATAAACCTAGAATTATAAATTATAACAATTGCGAATTTTTTAAAGAATTGAAACAATAGGTCATTCATTATTTTAGGTTCAAACTATTTTTCCCATGTGTGGCTCTTGTCTTGAAGTCTTTATTTACTGTATGATTAATTAACAATCAATATTTAAATATTATGAGTTCAGACTATTTTTACTGTTAAATACAGCATTTTATCGTATCCGAATGCAATCCTTTGGCCTTGAACTTTCCACATGGACTGACGCGGGCCCTAGGATGGCGCAACGTCATTTGTTTCAAACCTAAACCAACAGCGAGATTAATGTGAAACACGAGTTCTAACTTCGGTGAATCGGTGAACTGTGGCATGGAACCCGGTCACCCTTTTTGTCTTTTAACGAAATTTGTCTCTTCTCAGCCTGAATACGAATGGGCAGACGTATCTATGGAATTAAAAAGACCAGGACCTGTGGATCCAACGGGAGTCTGCGCTAACGCCCAACCTACCGATGATTTCAAGAGATTTCAGCTTCGTTCAGGTAAATAAAATTGTATATCGTTAAGCAGAATGCAATGCAATAAGAAAAATGTATGGTTATACCTAACCTGAACGGTAATGAAATGAAGAAATAATTGGGATATCTCTTGCAGCTGTTAGTACTCTTGTAAAAAAGGTTTAACAAAAAAATCTATATGATTTCAAAATATAGAGCTGGTAGGTCTACTTGAGATGAATAACCCATTTATTTTTTTGTTAAATAAAAGTCTGGGTAGCTTCTTCTCATCTTACTTACTATTATTGTTATTTATTTTTAACCTCTTATAAGTATGGTTTCATTTAATTAATAGTTATATTTATACATATTTCCAGACACCACCTACTTGATCCCTAACGGATCGATCTGTCTGGAGAGGAACAAAGAATATAAAATGAAACTTATATTCAAATCGGACAGTAATCAGGTGGAAGCACCCTCCGCATCCATTTTGATTGATTCAGTAAGTTGTTGATCCTGTCTAATTATATATTGTTGTATACTGCTTTTTGATATTGCGTTATAAAGAAAATATCATAAATATTGAAAATTTTACTTTCTGAAACTAATGTTTGTGGAAATATCACCAATAGATTTGAAACATAGCCACGAAAGATATACCAGATGATACACGAAAGCTGTAACTAGAGAACCGTTCTACCTACGAAGATGCGTTTTTTTTTTACTTCCTCAGTTATACTAAGTATAGGAGAAGTAATCTAATCGGTCAGAAAATTCGATGCGGAGTTTTCAACGGAACTTCATGTTTTCCGACCTCCTAATTTCAAAAATGAAAAAACAAATCTCTGTGGTTTGTCTGTGAACACGGTAACTCCCGATAGAATGAATTTATCGACACGAAATTTTATGTGTGAATCCAGAAGCCTCTAACGCAACACCTATTGTTTTTCAACCAAATCGGGGATTAGGGAGAGGCTTAACATAAAACTAATAATTACTGTTGTAATGAATGTATTGACCAGAAATTGCATATGTAAATATAAAGCCCTCTAAGGACGACACCTATTGCTTTTCAGCGGAATCGGCCGCAGAGGAGGGTTGGATCCGAGTGGGCGCTCGACTCAAAAATCCCAGTAACTGACGCTGAAATGAGTGTATCGACATGAAATTTTATATGTATCCACACAAAATTTAGTTTGAGGATTCAGAAGCCACTATGTATGAGCGAAAACGTAATTGATTAATCCGTGCTGGGGGAAGTACGTAGCCGGTGATTCACCTACAATTTTTTTTTTCTGCATTCATTATTATAATAATATTTAACATTTTTGAGAGATGTGAGGTGTGAAATATATCATCTGTCCCCCTCTCTCCCTACATATGAGGGTTTCCTACATATTTTCCTTTCCCCTCTTTGGACTTGTATTTCACATACTATCACCTATTCAAAATATAAATAAATGTTCTCATTATATAAAGGCATATATATTTTTTTCTTTTTATCATTACTTTTTTTTCTTTATTATTCTTTTATGATTCAAATATTTCATTTAAAGGCTGAAGTTTATTTTCGTTAAATTCAAATAATTGTTATGACACTGCTGTACAGAGGACAAGAAAATATCTATGACACATACTGATTCCCCAGGAGAAGAGAGGGACAATCTTCGCACAAAAATCGTCTGTTAATTAGTAAATACTGGGTTTTGCATTTCTTGTCTTTTTATTTACCCATTATGAAGTGTCATGAGGACAAAAAAATAAATTAGGCAGACCTACTACGGAAATTCGCGAACTTTGCGAAGGATCTATGTGCACTGAATTTTTTCCTTATTTATCGTTATCATAAATCATATTTTGTAGAAAAAAACATCTCACCTCCGTAGATATAACGTTCTCTTGGCAAAATCTCTCGTGAATGAATTTGTGTAATAGTTCTATGATAAATAAATAAAACAAACTTATTTTTGAAATAGTGTCTATTCCACTAAAGATATACAACTACCGGTTTCGGCTTTATACCATCGTCAGGTCTAGTTATGAACTAAAGACCTGACGATGGTATAAAGCCGAAACCGGTAGTTATATATGTATATATATCTTTAGTGGAATAGACAATATTTCAAAAATAAGTTTGTTTTATTTATTTATTACAAGTTTCCACAATATGTCCGCGTTTCTCAACTTAGAAGTAGTTCTATGATAGATAAATTGAAAAAATATCCAAGTGAATTGTATTTTCTGTAATAGTTTACTTAATTTGGACTAATAAATACTAGTAATAAGTGTATCGTTAACAATCAGTTTCTTCATCTTCTCAATTTATTTATACAATACAATTATAGTATAATTGCTTACTCCCGCAGAAAAAAAAAAAAAAAAAAAAATTTAATCAGTTGTTTAAAATTTCAGATAGCAGTTATCCCAAGAGTCGAGTCAATCCCATTTTTTCATGGTTCGCCGAAAAATGATCTTAGAAAAGCTGAATATCTGAAATATAGGTGCAACGAAGCTTTTTTCTCATCTTTGAGAGAGTCCGTACCTGATATTTGTAAGAAATATCATTATAGCATCGCAGTTAACATTTACGGCGGCGCATACGGTAAGAAACAGTATTTTATCCTAACACGACGAGCCCCACTGCGGTTCGTAGGCCTGGAACTATCCATGTGGACATTTCTTAGCTATTTTTCCATGAATGTGGGCTTTGTTATGAGTTGATTGAGGCCAAAAAGTTAATTTTGTCCAAGGAGCAAATTTAATTATCCCAGCTGGGGCTCCACGTGTTAAATTGTAATTTGCATTAATAGAGAATTAGTATAATATTTGTTCTCTTGAATTGTGTTAAGAGTTTTATTAATTTCCCAGAATGCCGATGCGATCTCACTGGCTCGAAGAGTGCCCTCTGTAATGAAGATGGGGGTGCTTGTGATTGCAAAACTAACGTTGAAGGTCGCAAGTGTGACAGATGCACCTCCGGCACCTATGGCTTTAGCCCTGAAGGATGTTTAGGTAAACCATTTCAATAATTTTAGACTCATGATATTTATAAACTTGTTTAAGCCTTTGTTTTCACTGTAGTTTCCCTTTATACCGAACTCGTATGAAATTGAAGGTAGATTCTAAAATTAAGTACTTATTATTTTTCTTCGAAAATGTACCCGCTTAAATTAGAAAATCATATATTCATACATTTTCATTTCCTAGTGTTAATGTAGTAACAATATATTAAAATAATAGGACTTTTTTTTTAATGGCATAATATATTATCATATAGGTCTAACCAGGTTAAGTTTTTGAAACGTCTAGCTAAGTTTTTCATAAGGAAACATGAAAAATATTTGAGGAAAGGAGCGAATTAGTAGAGCGAATAGCCGGCTGTAAGAAGTTAGCCTCTCCCTATTCAGGTACTCTAAAGTAAGTGTGGAGGGCCGAGTCTTTATTATGATTCGTTCGAAAGGGTCTAGTATTCCCCTTCTCAGTAGAGTCCAAGATACTAAGATGTTTGCGACCTTTTAGAACAGCCGATTTATGATTGTTGATGATCATGTTGTAGATTGCGATTGTGACTGGGTTGGAGCTCTGGACAATCTTTGTGATGTGGACACAGGTCAATGCTCCTGTAAGAATGGCACCTACGGAAGGTCGTGCAGTCAGTGCGAGCCTGGCTCCTGGAACTTCCCCAACTGTAAACATTGCCAATGTCATGGACACGCTCATACCTGTGACTCAGTTACAGGGAAGTGTGACAACTGTGCCGACTTCACAACCGGCCATAACTGTGATCAGTAAGTATCCTTCAAGTGTTTTCGATGAGAGACCTGCTATTATAAGATAGCTAGTGCCGAGGGAGTGTTGGTAGTGATCAGTGTCTTCTCTCTTTGTTTCCTCTCTTCAACTCCTCTTCTGTCCCTCTCGGTCTGCCTTTACTGCTAGTCAGACACTAGGCAGATCCGAGAGGTTAGGGGGGGATCACTCAGGTAATCCCCTATATCTTCATTTAGTAGTGGGAATGAGGATGGCATCTTTGCGGGGGTGTTCAGGAGCTAATAGTTGTTTTGCTATTCCATTATTTTGCATATATTTATTTATTTTATAGTCTATTAACTTTATATATATATATATATATATATATATATATATATATATATATATATATATGTATGTATATATATTATTATTATTATTATTTTTTTTTTTTTTCTTGGCATCAGTCGTGGGGAATCAGTCTAAAGAAACTGAATCCGTAATTTATTAGCAATATTCCCTGATGTTTGAAGTGTAACCTTTGCTATATTCATTGTGGAGTAAAGGTTATTTTGTTTGTATTTAGATGTGCAGAAGGTTTCTATGGGGAGCCTACTGATCCGCTGGGTCTCCCTTGCAAGGCATGCCGCTGTCCCAACACCATGGAGTCAGGACATTCCTTCGCATCCACCTGCATCCTCAACTCCACTACCAAAGATGTTCAGTGCTTGTGCAATACAGGATACTCAGGTATAGAAAAAAGTTATCCTATATATATGTATATATAGGGGATTATTTTACAAAATATTGTCACAGATTTAGCAGATGGGTATTTCTACTAAGTTGTGAATAACACACAAAATATGTGAATACAGGTGAGTAACTCTTTATTGACTATTGTTGACCCGGCAAATTCAAGAGAAAAATGTCAAATGTTAACCGTGAGGAGCGCTTTGTGATCAAAAAGTCGTTAGATTTGTAAGGAGTTGAAATCGTCTATAAATCATTGATAATACCTCATTTTTAAATTATCAAGTTGGTTTTCACGAATTTCGTTAATCAAGTTGTTGATGTGTTTTTGTTCCTTATTTAATAACCTTTAAAATAACAAAAACTAAAGGCAACTCCTGATGGTTTAGGAGTTATGACAAAAAATATATAATGTAAATACCTTTTATGTACATGCGCTAACTTTACATGAACTTTTTTAAATTGTTTTATGTTCAGGTTCCAGGTGTGATAAATGTGCTAATAATTACTATGGAAACCCTGAAGTGGTGGGTGGCTCTTGCCAGGAATGTCAGTGTAATGACAACACAGATCTATCAGCTCCTGGGAACTGTGATCCCCATACTGGACAATGCCTTCGTTGTCTCTATAGAACTGCAGGGTTCCAATGTGATATTTGCCAACCTAATTTCTTTGGTGATGCCTTGAAACAGCAATGCTTAGGTATTTCTTTTTTTTTTATTATTATTATTTTGCATGACAGATGACTTCGTTTTTAAATATTCAATCAGAGAGAAGAGTTCTGGTCATTAGCAGTTAAATAAAGAAATTCATGAAGAAAATGTCTAAAAAATAAAAAAGTTAAGAAAAACTCCCGATAGAATGAATAGTTAGTTATTATGACTAATGAGGAGCTAAATGCATCAGGTGAAGAGAGAAAACTCCTGTAGAGTTAAAAACGAAAAATACATCTCATTATTAAGCAAAACATAAGCGAAAGTTTATGTTAACAATTATCAATAAATTAATCCAAAGTTAGAAACTAAGAAAGTGTATTTTGTATCCGTACTGGCCTTCGATATCCGAAGAATACTACAGTTGCTACGCAATATCTGCATTTATTTACAATCCGATATGTATGTAAATCATAAGTACTTCAAAAGAAATTTTCCAATAGCGACAAACAACTGACTACGAGAGGCATATCCTAGGTATTCACTTTCACATTTGTGACACACGATGTCTTGTATTGAATAAGAACCTCCTATATCTACAATTCACATAATTGATTACACATATAAATACAAGTTTAGGGCAAAGCTCTTACTAGGCAATACTTAATTATCCCACACAATTGAAACAAACTTATTTTTTTTAAATATTGTCTATTCTAAAAATACTACTGGTTTTGGCATTAGACCATCTTCAGGTTTAGTTATTAACTAAGGCAAGTTTGTTGAGCGCGAACCATTCTTATAAGGTACAACTGGTAATAGGTAAGGAAGGGGTTGAAATTTCAACTAGGAAATTCCCTCGACTTTACTGTTAGAAATGTATTTTTTCTGAAATATTTCTTCCCCTTTTTTTTTCAATAACAGTGGTAAAATTAAAATTGGAGATACAATTATTAAGTTCTAACAAGATTAACTAATTTATAAGTGATATGCTTGAAATAATGATTGTTAGTTAGTTATTATGACTCATGTCTGGGCTTTAACTACGAGGTCATATCGCCTACTACCAGAGCGCTCTCTCGTCACTCTCCTGGACATGAGCTCTCATGACTCTTATATGGGAGTCCTAAATTTTGCCTACCCTAAATTTTTATTCACCTAGGGCAGGGGTCTTTAACGAGTACCTGACATCGTACAGGCTCGGGACCATCGCTTAACGTCCCATCCGAAGGACGGCGTGCTTAAGTTTATTTTACCTCCCAGATAAAAAGAAACTAAGAGCCTCGGTCGGGTTTCAAATCCACGACCTTGAGCTCAGAAGGCTAGCAGGCATACCACTGAGCTACCGGCGCCCTCAAAAAATAATGATGATGATTTAACTAAATGATTACTGATGACATGAGAATAGCCATAAAATTAAAATCAGAAGCTTTTCCTATCTATAAAATAACTAAATGAATCAGAATGAAGATATAAATTGAAATGAAAACAAATATCAAATAGTGGTAATAATATAAAATTAACTTCACGTTAAAAATAGGAGGCCAAACACTGTTTCAAACCCACGACCTTGAGCTCAGAAGGCAAGCACGCATACCACTGAGCTACCGGCGCCCTATACAAAGAATGAATATATCAAAATTGTATGAATGTATTCAGAAAGTCATCAGTAAGAAACCTAGAGATTTTCAGCTAAATCGGGCAAAGGAGGAGAGGAGCGGAAACTTAGTTGATTACTACTAATTCGGGCTGGGGAAGTACACCGCCAGTGATTCACTGACGACCTTTGTTCATTTGAATTTGTTCTTTTCGGACAACCTCTTACTCGAAGCGATTTATTTTTTAAATTGTGATTTTATCACTATTTTTTTTTTCTTTTTTAGAATGCTCCTGTGATCTTCTGGGAACAGATAAGACGAAAGGCCCATGTAATGGGACGACCGGACACTGTCCGTGTTTGGCCAATGTTGAAGGAGACAACTGCGAACAGTGCAAGGTGGACTATTGGGGCATTGCTCGAGGCACTGGTTGTATCCCCTGTGACTGTGACCCTGTTGGCTCATTAACCTCACATTGCAATGAGGTAAACTATAGTAGGGTATTCGACTCTAGATCTACTTTTTGTTAATTCATATTCTTCGAAGAATATTTTAAAAGAACAGATTATACACGCAACTACTTGTCAGGGATACTTAACATTTTCGCGAGATATTGTGAAACAATAAAAATATAAAGAAGAACAAATTTTATTACTTGTAAAATATACAATATTTTTTTTAAAACATTCGTTTTTCTTTATATTTGTCAGTGTTTTCACTATATTGGTCAAATGTGCACGACTATAGTTTCGCCTTCTACATCATTCTCTCATGTACTGTGAGAAGCGAAACTATATAGAAACTAGAGAGGGCTAACCTCGATAATATTAGTTGGTATTATTTGATAAATTTGATAGCTTTGGTAATAGTTTACTTTTTTGTTCCGTCACCTCCAAATTTTATTAGTATATATTGTTATTCGTTTTTTTTATCATAAAATAAAGGTCCGAAAGGTACAGAAATAATAATAGCGATAAATGTTTATTAGTTATTTACGTCTGTATTTATCTCATCAATATTCAAATATTTTGTTGCTGCTGACATGCCTTTTAGAAAATAAATGTAAATATTGGACCTTCATTTTCATTAATTTTCTAATTTGAAAAACTATTTAATTTAATAGAATAATCATTTTTTATACTAGATGATTGGTTCTTGAGATGTTGTTAATATTAGTTTTATAATTTATTTATGTGTTCCTTTGTTTCGAAGTTCACTGGCGAATGCAAGTGTAGGGATGGTTTTGGTGGACAAAAATGTAATCAGTGTCAACAAAAATTTTGGGGAAATCCTAATCTTGAATGTTTCCGTGAGTATTGTCGAATTTTATTGTTTATCTGCTGAATGTATTAGTGATCTGCTGACTTATCTGTTGAATTATATTGTTGAAATGTCTTATTCGACTGAATGTTTCAGCTTGTCTGTGCAACGAGAAAGGATCCGTCGACGGTCACTGTGAGCAGGATACAGGGAACTGTTACTGTAAGGAGGGTATCGGAGGTGAAAAGTGTGACGTCTGCGCTAGGGGCTACAACGGACTAGCTCCTTACTGTAGCGAGTGCGGAGAATGTTTCAATAACTGGAATATTCTCATTGAAAATCTTTCTGGTCAGTTATATTTTTATTAAGAGTGTAATGTGCAAAAGGGGGCCCGAATGTCAATTTGAAAAATTAAATCGTTTAAGCCGTTTGGCTTTTTTCTCCTTCATAGTGGTCTGCTCCGACTCTA
The DNA here is from genome assembly GCA_963662175.1 of Aradus depressus. Taxonomy (NCBI): domain Eukaryota; kingdom Metazoa; phylum Arthropoda; class Insecta; order Hemiptera; family Aradidae; genus Aradus; species Aradus depressus. Next base: position 47,980,487 of record OY759218.1, on the reverse strand, counting down.
GAACTTTTAGGTCGATCAATCTCTGACACGTTTTTCACCAATCAAATGTTTTCCAAAACACCTTTCTGCAAATTTCAACTTGCCTGGAAGCAGTCAAATTTACCTAGTATTTACGTTGTGCCACTGCATGCCATATGACTCTGTTTGATAGAGATTTGTAATATTTGCTACAGAGAGTAGCACCAGCAGGCTAATACTTTTCCAATATCGTAATAATATCTATTTAGCAAAATTTGGGAATGGCTTTTTTGCCTATTTCACTTTATTTGTCAGATCAAACAGAACAAAATCAAAACTGAAATTCTCTGGGTTTTTTATATTAGTTGACGTGTTGTCTCTGGCAATATGGGTACAAGTTTCGATATTGTTTCGCTTCCAAAACATTTTTTTTGCTTGATTTTGTTTTATTGGCTTGATGGGGACCCGGTTTTATGTTGTATTTTATTTACCGATTTTTTTCATTTGTTTACAGCCAAAACAGACATTCTAACTGGAAAAGCAGGTGATATTAAGAGAACGGGGGCTACTGGTGCCTACAATTCAGCTTTTGACGACATGACCAAAAATATTTTCGATGTGAATAACACCTTGTTAAACACCAAACTTAACAAGGTCGAATTGGACTCTCTCAATGTTAAGATTGACTCTTTTAGGTAACATTTTTCACAATTTTCAAAATGTTTATTCCCCCCGCTATACGTACAGCGGTAGTATCATCGGTAGGGAAGTTAGGTTCAGAAATTCTGCATTGAGTTTCCACTGGAACTTAGTATTTCTGTTATTTCGACTATTTTAATGTAAACCAAAAAAAAAAAAAAAAAAAAAAGATAATCACTTTAATTCATCTTATATAAAAATAAGTCTCTTGATTTTTGACTGATTGGTAGAGCACTATATACAACCGCTAAATTGAGAAACGCGGACAAATTTATAATAAAGAAACGAAGTTTCTTCATTTATTGATTGGTAGAGGTTTACCATTTCTTATTCATTTTTTTCACGTCTGAATATCTCGGGTTCTCCTGATTGTAGGTTTTTTTAAAAATACAGTATTCTTAAGTTGACAAACTTATGTTAACGAGGGGGGAAGGGGATGTAAGGTCTCAAAGGCCTAAAAATGGTTTTCATATTTAAAGTAAAAAGATCATTGCCATGTTTCTGTATTTGAACAATGACATATCTCATACCAATGTAAGTCACTGAAAATTACAGCATTATGAATGTACATAAATGGCATGAAAGATAGTGATTCTCCCGAATACTGCAGCTATTACCGTGTAAAAGGAGATCTATTTGAAAAATTCACCAAGATTGACTTTGGCTTGGATGACCGTATATTTAAAATTTACCTAATTTCAGAAATTCAGCTCTGAACAATACACTGGAGAGAGTAAGTCGTCTGGGGAATAGCGTGCAGAATGTGATCTCTGGTATATCTATCGCCAGTTTGTCGCTGAGCAATGTCAACGAAAAAGCTCAGAGCCTCAAGTCTTCCGCCATATCTTTGAATGACAACGCTACTCATTTGCAAGAAAAGGATTTAAAAGGTACTTCAATTTTACTTCCTTCCTTTATGTATAAAGATTTACCTAATATAAGTTCTTCTTATCTCGTTTATACTTTATTCATCTAAAAAGAGAGAATAAAAAAAAGTTTAATAAAGATAAATAATGTATGGTAGATAAATAATAAATAAGAACGGTTATACAAAATTTCACCAAACTTTCTTTCTCTGATAAACCTGGGAGTCAGAGGATATCTGTTTAAAATCATTTCATCCTTCTTGACTTTATAGATTTTATACTTTTTTAATTGTCTTCTTTTCTCGAAAAAAAAACAGTATGAAAAAATTTCAACATATATAATGAAATTGCTATAACCTTGAAATTTATCTAATTTATTTTGCATTTGCAATAAATAAAATATGCTAAATATTTACAGTTGGCTTTTAAAGTTTTAGATAAATTTGATGACAATGAGTAATGAGAATATGTACAAAATAATATGAAAGGGAAAAGAAGAACAATAATAATCGAATACAAAATGCAAAAAATAATAAATGAATATGTATAAACTAATAAATAATACATCAAAGTAAGTAAATATATTTAAAAAAAAATACAATAATAAAACTGTTCAGCTCCGAGATCCCGGAACCCTCCCCGCAATAATACGGCCCTCACTTCTTCGATCAAATAGATATAGAGGTCATGGGGCCATGGGTGGCCCCCCTCACCTTTCGGATCTGCCATGTCTCTGATTAGCAGTGGAGTTAGACCGAGAGGGCAGAAGAAGTAACAGTGAGAGGAGACACAGGGTCCGTACCAACACTCCCTAGGCACTAGCTAGGCCAGCACCATTTCAGTTTTTCTTCCAAATCCTAATTACGTTTATCCATTTACTTTTTTTTTTGTAATTCACATAAATAATAGCAATATTAATGTAATTTTTGGGGGAAAATTTCAGGAGCATTGAATCTAACACGAGAAGCTGGGGATAGTTCCAAGAAAGTATCTGCCATTGAGAGAAGTACCGCGTCCTTACTAGCAGAGGCGGATCGGCAATGCAAACGAACTGAAAACCTAATTAACAAAGACAATGATCAGTTCACAATGACAGAACAGAAGAACGAAAACCTTCGTCAGAATTTGGAATTTAAGCTATCTCGATTGGACAGAAGAATTCCTGACCTCAACAATAAGGTAACTACTGGTATATTAACATGAACAGAAGTAGATAATTCAAGTTCATTAATACTTTAAGCCTATTTTCCAAGAAAAAGTAGGCTTAACATATCATTTTTGTTGTTTGTTTGTCGCTCTATCAACTCAGAACAATAATCTGAGAAGTAATTCTAGCCGTCCACACATAATAGCGGCAACCCCCTTAGTTCGATTTTCATTAAAATTTGTATTCTTCTTTTTCTATCTCCGTATGCCTCTCGGCGTATTTGGCTTTAACTGCCTCTTCTCCATGAAATGCTTCACGGGGTGCACCCCTAACTCTTCCCTGATCGTTTTGTTCCTTACCTGATCACTGTTCTTGGAGTTCTTTTGCAGATCTTGGCTATCTCGTCCATAAAGATGTTGAAAATCAGAGGAATTAAGCTATCTTCCTACTTGATTTCTTTCTTATGTGAGAACTGCTTGGATTCTACTCCATTGAGACTAACAATACCCTTCGGATTCTGATAATACGACGATTTTATTGCAGCAATCATGTCCGAGGGAACGTTCTTCACTTGGAATGCCCTCCAAATTTCCTCCCTCCGGACAGAATCGAAGTCCTCAATGTCTTCAGGTCCAGAAATGCTGAATACACATTCTTGTTCCAGTCACAAGCTTTCTACAAATTATTTCACCGGGAGAAGATGTGGTCTTGCGTTTGGCGTCCGGAACGATAGGCTCTTTGCTCTTCTTTGAGGTTATCTTCGGCCAGGGGTCTAGTTCGTGCTCCGGAATGTAGGTATATACTTTGTGAATAACTGGAGTGAGACATATCGGGCGGTAATTTCCGCCTTCACTCCTACTACCTTTTTTGTGAACGGGTATTATGATGTACTCCCAGTCAGTATGAATTTTCTTCTCTTTTATTCCATATCTCCGGAAGAGTACTTGAACGACTTTAACCAGCTCCATACCTCACAAATCAGGAACGATGCCACTCTTCCAGCTGCCTTGCCGAGCTTTATTCTACCTATTGCTCTCTCAGTTTCCTCCTCCCTTATTATATCCCCCTCCTGGTTCATCGCCTCTTCCCCCTTCTCTTACCGCGCCTTGTATCTCTGTATGATCCTCCAATATCCTCTCAAAATGCTTCCTCCAGGTCTCAAGGATGTCAGTCTGTTCCGCACTGCGCCCTTTTCTCTATATCTGACAGGGCTTAACTGACTGTGTTCATACGTCTTCTGCCTCCCTTTAGTACTCGTGTACCAGCAACAAGGAGATGGTGGTCCGTACTTAGTTTCGCGCCTCCTCCACCTTTACATCAGTGAAGAACCTGCGGATCTCGTGACCATACAGGAACTAGTCTATTATGATTGTCGCATTTCTCCCTCTGTAAAAGAAAATAGTCTTATGGTTGGTCCCATTATTAAAAAAAGAATTTCATGGAAGGAGGTGATTGTTAACACAGAATTCTATGAGGCGTTGTCTGTTATCATTCTTGGTTACTTCTCCACCAAAAGTTACCATAATTCCATGTGTCTGAACTTGGGTACCGGTTCGTGAAATGAAATTACCGAATACTATCACGCTTCTGTTTTTGCTCGGGCGCTTTATTATATCTTTCTAGTTCAATGTTTATCTATAACTGCTGAATCTTCAGTAGGAGCATACACCTGGATGAGAGTTATCTTGCCAACCGATAGATTGACGTCTACTAAGATACCTCTGGAGATTATTGGTTCCCAGTCCCCTACTTTGGCAAATACTTCGTCCCTCTTTACGATCGCTACTCCTTCCTCTCCCCTCACACCCTTTTCAACTGCAGAAAAAACCATGGTATGTCCATTGTCCATCTTCATTTTCCCCATCATCCTTCTTCCTGACCACTAATTCTTAGGATGTCCACTATGTCCTCTCTGCCTCTTTCCCAGCCAGTCTTTTAATGTTCCATGTTCCAATTTGAATGTCCTTTTCAAAAAATTGGTATTTATATATCGAAATAAAGAATTAATTAAGGTGTAATGACCAAGAAGTCGAACACCTTAAAACATCAAACAAACAAACAAAAGAATTAATTACAGGTTATTAATTAATAAGAAATTATCCCAATTCTTCGAAATTTATTTGGATAAATCGAATTTTCAGAATGACTGGGGGGTCAGAAAACTTTTAATTGGCCACGTATGTTACTAAAACCCCCGTTTTTAAAAGCAGGATGACCATGTGCGGGATTTTAACATTCGAATGTCAAAATTTCGCAATAGCATGGATTCATTTGAAAGGATAGTGTACATCTTCGAAGGTTTACATTATTTTTTTAACAAACATTTTCCTTATTTAGCATTCTCAAAAAAGTATAGAACATTCTTTTCAACAATTACCTTAGAATTTTCAAATATCCGTCTTTGAAGCGTATTTTTTTAGTTTTAGAAAAATATCAGATAGTATAAGCGCAATGTCGCTTTGTGTAAGAAGTTGATATTAGGCCTGTTCCGAGAGGCTCAGAAACAAAAACCGCCCTCCCTAGCTGCCGGTAATGATAAATTAAGAATAAAAAGTGTTTTCAACTAGTGACAGGGTATATAAAAAAATGTGGGTTTGAATTTTCTAAAAAAAAAAACTTGAAATTGGTACTAGATTTGCCGCTCAGATCACTTAAACGCTCCTACTGGTCATATTTTTATGAAACTTTAAATTGAATTGTCATATAATATAGTACTTATAAAGAGTGGTCTTAAGGTGTAGTTGTTGCTAATCTCAATTTTTAAGTTATGTGTTTTTTTTTAATATTAACTAGATCTGCGATAAAAAAGGGGATCCATGCGATGATCACTGTGGTGGGGCTGGTTGTGACAAATGCGGCGGACTTTCTTGCACCGCTGGCGCAGTTGGCAAAATTGATGGCGGCATTAGTATTTCTGATCAAACCAACGAAGATGTATCAACCCGATTGAAAAATTCTGGAATGCTGTATCGTCAGGTAAAATAACATCTTAGTTGATCTATTATAAGATGGCAGATGGTAAAAGGCCCGCGACCTCCCCTTCTAAGTTCATCCTCCCAATCTGTGTGGAGCTACCGGGTCATACAAACACAAAATATGTACATTTAATGTAATACAACTATTCCAAGGCAATCTATCAATTTTTAAAAAATATATAGAATCTCTTATTTCCGTCTACACAAGTTTTTGTGTACTCCGCGGGGTCAGACTAAAAGCCTGTCTTACAAACTCGTGAGAGCGTCCTACCGAGGTGGTCCGTCACTTTGTCTCAAAAACACTGGTTTCTCACGACTCACTACAGTAAAGATGTTGCCATTTCATTGTCGATTGTTTCGATAGTAATTAATATAAGTAATTTCTATTTACATTTTTCTATTGACCTCTATTTAAAAATAAATACTTATTCATTATAAATTCTTTTTTTGATGTTGAGAAATTTAGGAATTTTTCTAAAGGAAAATCTGGGAGAACTTACATGTTTAGTTTTACTGGAAGGGAATTTCAAAATCATGGCTTGGCAACTTTGGTATTGCTACTGCTTCGTTTTAAATTTGATTCCTTGTCTGTTCTTCATTGTTCATTAATTTATTAAAATAAATGTTTACTGCTACCAGTTTAAATAGTAATAAATAAATGAGAGTACTAAAAAGAAAGTTTAAAAATAAATGTTAAATTTAATGGATCTTGGAAACTTCGAGGGGAATAATACTTACATGACAGGCTTTAACAGTAAAATGACAATTTTCGAAAATTCTGATATTTTGTATGGTTAGTAAATATATATTAATTTTGTTTAAATTATAAAACCATGAACGTCTCATACCTTGTACAAAATGAAATAACTTTGTAGTTTGTATTGAAAGTTTGTACTTTCAATTTTTCTTTTCCCTCCCGAAAATATTGCTCTACGGATATAATGAAAATTTTGATTTGTTTATCAATCTTGCACCTCAATATGTATCCAAAAAATAGTTTTTTTAAAAATTTATTATTTTAAGCAAATAGATTTTTTTAAACAGATTTCCAGTGCCAAGTTAGCTACAGAAACAGCTAAGGATTCTGCAGCAAAAGTCTACAAAGCAGCGAACGATGTCAAAAATGAATTTGAAAGCGTCGTTTTTATGATGTCTGAAATGAATAAAAATTTGGATTCATTCATTAAAACATCAGGCGCTTCTCCAGCTGAGATAAGAAATGTTGCAAACGAAGTGAGTATTTCTTTTAATTTTTTTGACGCTCCTGGCTCCATGTTTGCATCTGTATGCTATCGATGTATCGACGTCTGGTGCTGCGCCAACAAACTCTCCCTCTCACCCGGCAAGATGGCAACAAGGCCTTGCTAATGAGAGGGAGGACTGACGCCCGGTAGCCTCTGGTTATAAGATACGATGAGCTGCGCGTTGAGTGCCCGGCAACGGTTACGTTCCTAGGAGTGCGCATCGGGCCGGTTCTGAACGTGACGCCCCACGCTGTTGCCAATAAAGAAAGGACTATAGCCACTTTCAACGCTTTGAGCTGCCTAGTCCGAGCAACATGGGGCCTCGGCTACCCGGAGAGCTATCTACATCAGGGTGTTCGAGGCCGTTGCGAGATTCGCAGGATGGAGGCATCGCCCCACAGCGTGTAGGTAGGCAGCGCTGCAGGTATTGGCGGGAGCCCTGCCTATTGACAGTGTTGGACGGCGTCTTCGCCCCCTACCGCAGTCTGCCATTTAGAGCAGATACCGAAAAGCCTTTGCGACTGGCCCTGGAGGAGGAAACTACACGGTAGTCCAGACCAGAGCAAGGACATAGTCCAAGGCTGGATAGTAGAGAAATAGCAGCAGCGATGGTCACGATCTTCAGACGTCCGAACGACCTGCGCTTACTTTCCAAACGTCCGGGCAAGACTTGAATCTGTTAGTGTGAAGTCGGACCATTGGACGTATGGGGTCACGGGGATTTCAACTCCCAGCTCTTCTTTTTTTAGAAGGACAGCCCGAACTGCTCGTTCGGCGGCATGGAGACTGCAGAACACCTAGTTCTCGAATGCCCGCTGTACGACGGGCCTAGGGTGGAGTTGATACGCCGGCCAGGAGGCGACGAATCGTCTGAACCTTCGGAAGCTTATGAGTGAGGCTGATTATCCGTTCAGTCGATTCGATTCGTCGCCTCCTGGCGGAGGATAAAGAAGGCAATGTAACCTAGCTCCGCGGATGACCGCCCGGTGTTCTAACATTGCCCACCTGCGAGCATCCCTGGCGCAACGCAGCCATATAACATAAATGACCTGGTCCTGAGCTCTCTCGGGAAACGCCAATAAAATAGTTTGGAGGACCCAGGCGATCTTCCCGGCGAATGACTGAGTCCTACAACTGACCGTAGCCACATGATCAGAATTGAAATAAATATCAGAAAAACAGACCTATTCCCCCAAGCCGTGAAGCCCCCATCAGGGGCCGGTAAAAAAAAAATCTGTATGCTAAAGTCAATTTGACGACGAAAGGTTGGGTCGGATGTAAGTATGTGGACAGCCCTGGGCTTATCCAGAGACTAACCTACCTTCTTCGCTTGGATTGATATTTTTGGGACTTACACGTGTAATATTATGGTGGCTTAACTTAAAAATATAATAAACAATGTCACAAAATTGTATATGTAGATTCACTAGCGAGGACAAAATCTACTGAAAGAAATCCACCAATTTTCAGTCAATTCAGGCGCAGGAGGTAGGTAGAGGGAGGGCGGAAACTTAGTTTACTACAATTAAAATTTTGGGGGAAATGCTTCACTGACGTCTCCTTGAATTAAATTTCCTATAAGGTCTTTCCTATAGTGTCGTTTATATTTTACTTAATATGAAACATGTTCATAATTATATTTATTAAATAGTTTGCTCTTTTTTGATATTTTAGGCATTGAACCTTAATATTCAGTTGAAACCTCAAAAAATTAAAGAATTAGCCGACCGAATCAATGAAACAATAGCTTCTCTTCCCAACATGAATGCTATTCTCGAAGACACCAAATACAATCAAACCAAAGCAGATGGTCTAAAACAGCGATCCGATGAAGCTAGGTATTTTAATTTTCGGATCAACCTGTATTTAAAAATAGTGAATAAAGAGTTACTTTCCTGCAATGTGGTTTATTTGTGTTAGTCAAAAGACGAATTACCCATCTGGTAATTCTGTGACAGTGTTCATGTAGGATTTATTTTTCATTTTCAGAAATGAAGCAGAAAAGATTTTGGAAAAGGCGCAGAAAGTAGTTGAGGCCCTGAAAGCAGCCAAAGAAGCACAAGAGGAAGCAGAAGTTGCGATCAACACCGCCCATCAAGATATCACAGCCACCAAAAAATATTTAAAACAGGTATTTTTGTCAAGATTTTTTAATAAATTGTAGTGTGCTAGCAGATGTTTTGAATGAAAGTTCTTCAATTTATTACAGTGAACATTTTTGAGTAACAATTTTGGCTTCGATGACATTTTTGACCGCTAAATATTATTTTTATATGATAGAGGTGTTGGTTGACCAGCCGCTTCATCGAGTGATTTGATATATCGCTCTTGTGTTCATATTTTCTTATTGTTTTCTTACCGTTGAAAATTGTCAATTAAATTGTGAAAAATATATATATAGATAAATTATTTTTCCCAAAAAAATTTAGAATCCTGGATTTTCTCCCTCTATTACCTAAATTTTCGGATCTTATTTGAATAAATAAGAAAAAGGTATAATTTTAATTGGATTTGTTTTCTTCAATGCTGTCGTATGTTCTATAATTAGAACTAATTTATTTCTTTATTTATTCATGATTATGCATATTTTTTTTTGTGAATTCTTTTCACTGACTGTTAAGTGTATGTACTGTACTAATCCCGATCCTGAAATAAATCTCTCTTATGCACAGCAGCATTTTTCCTTATTTGACGTTGAATGTTTCAGATAGGGAGTGAAACCTCGGAAGCGGATTTAAAAGCGAATAACACAAATCAAGAAATTCAAAGTATTAAATCAAGGCTGAAAAAGCTACAAACTGAAGTACTCAAGAATGCAGAGGGGGCGAAGAGAGTTTCTGTAGAAGCTGGGAAAATTGCCGACCAGGTTAGTTATATATTGTATCAACCTGCCCCCCTTCGACTATAGAATAACATACAAAGTTGTTCACTTATAAATAAAGTCTGGACCATAACGGAAGAACGAGTTAGATGAATCAAGAATTGATAGTTTTGAATTATTGCAGTTTAAAGGTTTACATTACTCTGTTCGGTTGTCAGAGAAAATAATTAAATTAATGATAATATAAAAATGTAGTATTTTTTATAATAAGATGAATGGGGGTGAATGTTACATCATTCGATTTATCTCTTAGGAATTTACAACTTGAAAATTACTAAAAATGTTTCGATATTATGTAAGAAAATAGTTAATAATTCAATAAAAAACAGTTTCATATTCCCCGTCAGTTACACGATTTTAACTCGGCGAATACGCGGCTGATGAAGCCTGGGTGGTCCGTGGTCCCATGACCTCCGCCAGACGGGCCACTAGCTCGGGGGCACTGGCTTCCTCCCCTCACCTTTCTCGGCTTCCCTCCCATTCATCTTTCCTTTAGTCGGAATTGTTCAATAGGCTGGTGTATAAAGCCGATGGCTATACAAAAAAAAATTACTGGAAGTTTCGTAATTATATCATAATAGTTGAAAGTTAATGACAAGAATTTTTGAACACCCTTTTTATTTTTCCTTATTTTCATATGTACATATCTTTTTTAGGTGAAAAACTCTAAAGGGAAAGTGCTCGAGTTAAATATGCTGTTTAATAATGTAAATAACACAGTACAAAAACGATCCGACAGCTCAAGCAACTCCAAGCTACGAGCGCAAATACTTTTAGAAAAGGCGCGACAGCTTTCTGTCAACACTACTGCAAAGTTGAAAGAACTTAAAGGTAATATAATCCTCAGGAATATCTTTTCAGTTCGAAAGTTATTAAAGATAAATGGTGTGTAGTATGCCAAGTTTCCACTGTTCTACTGGTTTACTTATATTTCTCACAACGGTTTAATATGAAAGGATCTTACCTCCAAATGTTGAGATTTATAGGCCACATGGAAATGCCTTAGAATTAGAATTGTGAGTGGGATGAGTGTGCTCATTACACATCTTTATTTAAATGAATAAAACAAACTTATTTTTTGAAATATTGTCTATTCCACTAAAGATATGTATACATATAACTACCGGTTTCGGCTTTATACCATCGTCAGGTCTAGTTATGAACTAAGTCAGTTTGCAGAGAGCGACCCTTCAAATACATCTCAGGTCAAAGGGTGCTATTAAAACTTGGGAGTCCCCCGGCTGTACCGCTCCTCAACTTAGAACATCTTTATTTCATAAACACGTTTCATGAGAGATGCTGACCCCTTCGATTTTGTTTTCTTTTTGAATTTCGAATTTTGTTCATCTGCAGACACTGTTTTTACCTATGTAATGGGTTTCATTTGTATAAGTTAGTTTTGTTTTATGGTTTTTTTCGTATTGAGTTCATTCTACATTCCATTACATAACCAAAAACTGCGCCTAAAGACGAGTAAAATGAAAAAAAATCAATTCGACTCTTTATATATATGTAGATTTATTTATTAGCTTTTATTTTGAAATTACAAAGAAAAATATATATTCTTTATTTTTTTCTGGTTTAGATGCTGACACAATCTACAACGAACAGGATAAAAAACTAGCGAACATAACAGGAAGAATAGAGCAGCTTACTTTAACTGTAGGTTCTTACATTGAAGTTATAAGCAAAGAGTCAGAACGCTACAGAAATTGCTTAAATTAATTTTTTTTTTTCCCCAATCATAGTGCCTTATAGTTGTATTAGTATTATATTTATGTTATGTGCCAATCAGAATCTCTTTTTGTATTTTTTTAATGTGACAGTGTGATCCAGGATCTATGCGCCACTTCTTCTCTTTGCAGGTTCAAAATAAGTAAGAAAAAACATCCTATAAACACATTCCTAAGAAGTAGAGCCAAAAAGCAGGGGTTTTGATCATGTTTTGTTAAATAACTCTATTTATGTTCTCCCTTTCCGGCAGTAAATGTTTATACGAAGTTTTTTGACTTTTTTTTTTTTTTGACCCATCAAATAAGTTTCTGAAGTTTGACGCACACATACATCATGGTCAACTTGATGAATTTTTTAATAGTTTGGTACCATTTTCAAATAATTCTGTTACTTATCGGACAAAGACGTCACTTTTTGAGGAAAAAAAAAAATTAACTTCGGACTATGGGTGTCTGTGTAGACCACTTCTTTATTTTACCCTACTAAATGTTAAAACTTTAAATTCGGTTCTTTGAACGAAAATGAGACATTTCTTATTAATGACTAATGAATGAAAGTAATAACTGTCAAAAAAAAAAAAAAGTTAAAAAGAATGTGCCACACAACCAAAGCAATTTACTGAAAACAAAGTACACCTGTATGGGTGGCTAGCCCGAGAATAACTACTAGGAGGGAGGTCCCATGACACTGCTTCCTTTATTAATATAATTTACATTATATATATTCCAACAAAACCACAACATATTGCACACATTCCTCCAGGAGTCGGCAATCCGCGGCCTCCTTTGTACTCATGCGGCTCGCGGGGGAGGTGTGCAATAATTATTCTAAAAGATTTCACTGCGAAAAAAAGAAGATAAATATATAGGTAGAGAGAGACTGGCCAAGCTGAGGCTGTTCCTAAACTTACTGATACATTGTATGAAATTGTTGTCTTTATTCGCATTTTTGTTCTTATTTTACATATTTTGTTTTGAATGCGGCCGCAAATTAGAAAAACGATGCCTTTCGGCCCGTCTACACAAGTATCACTGGCTGTTCCTAAACTTACTGATACATTGTATGAAATTGTTGTCTTTATTCGCATTTTTGTTCTTATTTTACATATTTTGTTTTGAATGCGGCCGCAAATTAGAAAAACGATGCCTTTCGGCCCGTCTACACAAGTATCACTGGCTGTTCCTAAACTTACTGATACATTGTATGAAATTGTTGTCTTTATTCGCATTTTTGTTCTTATTTTACATATTTTGTTTTGAATGCGGCCGCAAATTAGAAAAACGATGCCTTTCGGCCCGTCTACACAAGTATCACTGGCTGTTCCTAAACTTACTGATACATTGTATGAAATTGTTGTCTTTATTCGCATTTTTGTTCTTATTTTACATATTTTGTTTTGAATGCGGCCGCAAATTAGAAAAACGATGCCTTTCGGCCCGTCTACACAAGTATCACTGGCTGTTCCTAAACTTACTGATACATTGTATGAAATTGTTGTCTTTATTCGCATTTTTGTTCTTATTTTACATATTTTGTTTTGAATGCGGCCGCAAATTAGAAAAACGATGCCTTTCGGCCCGTCTACACAAGTATCACTGGCTGTTCCTAAACTTACTGATACATTGTATGAAATTGTTGTCTTTATTCGCATTTTTGTTCTTATTTTACATATTTTGTTTTGAATGCGGCCGCAAATTACAAAAACGATGCCTTTCGGCCCGTCTACACAAGTATCACTGGCTGTTCCTAAACTTACTGATACATTGTATGAAATTGTTGTCTTTATTCGCATTTCTGTTCTTATTTTACATATTTTGTTTTGAATGCGGCCGCAAATTAGAAAAACGATGCCTTTCGGCCCGTCTACACAAGTATCACTGGCTGTTCCTAAACTTACTGATACATTGTATGAAATTGTTGTCTTTATTCGCATTTTTGTTCTTATTTTACATATTTTGTTTTGAATGCGGCCGCAAATTAGAAAAACGATGCCTTTCGGCCCGTCTACACAAGTATCACTGGCTGTTCCTAAACTTACTGATGCATTGTATGAAATTGTTGTCTTTATTCGCATTTTTGTTCTTATTTTACATATTTTGTTTTGAATGCGGCCGCAAATTAGAAAAACGATGCCTTTCGGCCCGTCTACACAAGTATCACTGGCTGTTCCTAAACTTACTGATACATTGTATGAAATTGTTGTCTTTATTCGCATTTTTGTTCTTATTTTACATATTTTGTTTTGAATGCGGCCGCAAATTAGAAAAACGATGCCTTTCGGCCCGTCTACACAAGTATCACTGGCTGTTCCTAAACTTACTGATACATTGTATGAAATTGTTGTCTTTATTCGCATTTTTGTTCTTATTTTACATATTTTGTTTTGAATGCGGCCGCAAATTAGAAAAACGATGCCTTTCGGCCCGTCTACACAAGTATCACTGGCTGTTCCTAAACTTACTGATACATTGTATGAAATTGTTGTCTTTATTCGCATTTTTGTTCTTATTTTACATATTTTGTTTTGAATGCGGCCGCAAATTAGAAAAACGATGCCTTTCGGCCCGTCTACACAAGTATCACTGGCTGTTCCTAAACTTACTGATACATTGTATGAAATTGTTGTCTTTATTCGCATTTTTGTTCTTATTTTACATATTTTGTTTTGAATGCGGCCGCAAATTACAAAAACGATGCCTTTCGGCCCGTCTACACAAGTATCACTGGTTGTTCCTAAACTTACTGATACATTGTATGAAATTGTTGTCTTTATTCGCATTTTTGTTCTTATTTTACATATTTTGTTTTGAATGCGGCCGCAAATTAGAAAAACGATGCCTTTCGGCCCGTCTACACAAGTATCACTGGCTGTTCCTAAACTTACTGATACATTGTATGAAATTGTTGTCTTTATTCGCATTTTTGTTCTTATTTTACATATTTTGTTTTGAATGCGGCCGCAAATTACAAAAACGATGCCTTTCGGCCCGTCTACACAAGTATCACTGGTTGTTCCTAAACTTACTGATACATTGTATGAAATTGTTGTCTTTATTCGCATTTTTGTTCTTATTTTACATATTTTGTTTTGAATGCGGCCGCAAATTAGAAAAACGATGCCTTTCGGCCCGTCTACACAAGTATCACTGGCTGTTCCTAAACTTACTGATACATTGTATGAAATTGTTGTCTTTATTCGCATTTTTGTTCTTATTTTACATATTTTGTTTTGAATGCGGCCGCAAATTAGAAAAACGATGCCTTTCGGCCCGTCTACACAAGTATCACTGGCTGTTCCTAAACTTACTGATACATTGTATGAAATTGTTGTCTTTATTCGCATTTTTGTTCTTATTTTACATATTTTGTTTTGAATGCGGCCGCAAATTAGAAAAACGATGCCTTTCGGCCCGTCTACACAAGTATCACTGGCTGTTCCTAAACTTACTGATACATTGTATGAAATTGTTGTCTTTATTCGCATTTTTGTTCTTATTTTACATATTTTGTTTTGAATGCGGCCGCAAATTAGAAAAACGATGCCTTTCGGCCCGTCTACACAAGTATCACTGGCTGTTCCTAAACTTACTGATACATTGTATGAAATTGTTGTCTTTATTCGCATTTTTGTTCTTATTTTACATATTTTGTTTTGAATGCGGCCGCAAATTAGAAAAACGATGCCTTTCGGCCCGTCTACACAAGTATCACTGGCTGTTCCTAAACTTACTGATACATTGTATGAAATTGTTGTCTTTATTCGCATTTTTGTTCTTATTTTACATATTTTGTTTTGAATGCGGCCGCAAATTACAAAAACGATGCCTTTCGGCCCGTCTACACAAGTATCACTGGCTGTTCCTAAACTTACTGATACATTGTATGAAATTGTTGTCTTTATTCGCATTTTTGTTCTTATTTTACATATTTTGTTTTGAATGCGGCCGCAAATTAGAAAAACGATGCCTTTCGGCCCGTCTACACAAGTATCACTGGCTGTTCCTAAACTTACTGATACATTGTATGAAATTGTTGTCTTTATTCGCATTTTTGTTCTTATATTACATATTTTGTTTTGAATGCGGCCGCAAATTAGAAAAACGATGCCTTCCGGCCCGTCTACACAAGTATCACTGGCTGTTCCTAAACTTACTGATACATTGTATGAAATTGTTGTCTTTATTCGCATTTTTGTTCTTATTTTACATATTTTGTTTTGAATGCGGCCGCAAATTACAAAAACGATGCCTTTCGGCCCGTCTACACAAGTATCACTGGCTGTTCCTAAACTTACTGATACATTGTATGAAATTGTTGTCTTTATTCGCATTTTTGTTCTTATTTTACATATTTTGTTTTGAATGCGGCCGCAAATTACAAAAACGATGCCTTTCGGCCCGTCTACACAAGTATCACTGGCTGTTCCTAAACTTACTGATACATTGTATGAAATTGTTGTCTTTATTCGCATTTTTGTTCTTATTTTACATATTTTGTTTTGAATGCGGCCGCAAATTAGAAAAACGATGCCTTTCGGCCCGTCTACACAAGTATCACTGGCTGTTCCTAAGCTTACTGATACATTGTATGAAATTGTTGTCTTTATTCGCATTTTTGTTCTTATTTTACATATTTTGTTTTGAATGCGGCCGCAAATTAGAAAAACGATGCCTTTCGGCCCGTCTACACAAGTATCACTGGCTGTTCCTAAACTTACTGATACATTGTATGAAATTGTTGTCTTTATTCGCATTTTTGTTCTTATTTTACATATTTTGTTTTGAATGCGGCCGCAAATTACAAAAACGATGCCTTTCGGCCCGTCTACACAAGTATCACTGGCTGTTCCTAAACTTACTGATACATTGTATGAAATTGTTGTCTTTATTCGCATTTTTGTTCTTATTTTATATATTTTGTTTTGAATGCGGCCGCAAATTACAAAAACGATGCCTTTCGGCCCGTCTACACAAGTATCACAGTCCACAGTTCTTTCAATAGGTACTTATATCTATGTTCCGGTAAGCCGCAGAATTCAAGGAGGTATTTAATTTTATTATGTATGACAATTATTTACTTTAAGATAAAATATAATGTATATTTTTTTATATTTGATTTTTAATTTTTGTAATATTGTCTTGTGTATATTTTACATTTTTGCTATTTCTCTGTTATTTATTTTTACTTTTATATTACTATTTTAAGTATAACATGAGACTGTTACAATGAACAAAAAATATATCAATTGAGGGATAAATAAAACTGATCAGTAATGGTTAACTAGTAAGAAGTTCCTTGAATATTTATGTAATTTGTATCTTATTAAATAAAGAAATCACAGTTATTTTTTTTGTTTTGTTTTTAATTTATTTTATCAGCAATATTCATATGATATTCTACTTAAATCATAGGCTTCTCTAACTACTGGTTATCTCAATGTATTCTATTTTCATTTTGATTCGTAACTAATATTTGATTGGTTTTATAAATAAATAAAAAATAAGTGAATAAAATAATTTGTATTTCATATTAAAATTAAAAAATATCACTTCGAATTCATTGACGCCTTTTTTTTCTTCTTCATTTCCTTCTTTCTTGCCCAAAAATTAGGATTAAG
This sequence comes from Aradus depressus, assembly GCA_963662175.1. Classification (NCBI taxonomy): domain Eukaryota; kingdom Metazoa; phylum Arthropoda; class Insecta; order Hemiptera; family Aradidae; genus Aradus; species Aradus depressus. The sequence goes on along the minus strand of OY759218.1, from coordinate 47,963,366 downwards.
TTCATTAATGTGAAAAATCTGACCACCACAATCCAGATTGTGCTGGGATTAGAAAAAAAAATCATAATTTCAAAATATAAACTCGAATCCTTTATGAGATCATGTAGTGCTTCATTTAATGTTATACATGAAACATTCGTCTCTCTTCAATAAACTGTAGCCGAGATACGCAGCATTGGTCCAACTCTGATAAAAGCAGTCAAAAATCTATAACTTCTCTATTTTCTGTACGAAATTCTTGAAGCTTGGCATGTTTGTTTACTTTGTTTTTTATAATTTGAAAGAAAAACTTTTTTTTGTATTTCAGATATAGACCATTCATTCTTCGACAGTACATTCATGTCGTTGCAGTTTTCAATGATTCACAAGGAAATGAGGCATATAGTCATTCAAATCTCGGAAAAACGCAAGAATGTTTTTTTGTTTTGGCATGAAAACTAGTTTTAGGACGCCCTAGCTAGTAAGTACATACTTAGGAACGCTGGGTGATACAGCTGTGGTGACAGCAAGTATGTGCGTTCCAACGGCGGACGGGGTGTCGGGTAGCTAAACGGTAGCCGAGCAACGGTGATTAACCAGCTAGCATGTGTCAAGAATATTGGGGTACCGTGTTTCTAAGCACGTAATAGCTGGGGTGTTCACCCTTGCTCGGCAAATACTGTCTGAGGTTTTTAGTTGAGCCCTCCTGCCCTTCGGATGATTCCGCTGAAAATTAATAGATGTCGTCCTTGAGGGCACTGAATTTATACATGAAATTTCGTGTCAATACATTCATTAAAGCAGTTATTAGAGTTTTTGTGTTAAGCCTCCCTCATAATCCCCTCTTCTCTTTGGCCGATTTAGTAGAAAATCAATGGGTGTTGTCCTTAGAGGGCTTTAAATGTACATATAAAATTTCGTGTCGAAACATTTATTCTATCGGAAGTTACCGTGTTCACAGATACACAGACATGTGTTTTTCATTTTTGGAATCAGAAGGTCGGAAAACATGAAAACACTTCGTATAGCTGGGCAAGTAAAACATCATTGCCTTTTTATTCCTGGATTTAAATGACTGTATGCCTCACTTCCATGTGAATCATTGAAAACCGCAACGTCATATATGATCTGTCCAAGAATGGACTAGAAATCACATAGATATTATCGTACCTAGGTCAGAAAGTTAAAGTTCCCCGGGCTATACTGCTAACATAGATATATATTAGAAATAGAATTGATTGTCAATTTAAAAAAATTAGTTAAAATGGGTTTGTTTTCATTATAACATGAAATATTTCCAACTAATTTTGAAATCAATCACATTAAAGAAGTGTTGACTTCTTAGTGTAAATATATATATATTTTTTTTAATAATATGATGGAGGGATGAAAGATGAATAAAAAAAAATTGTCTACTCATAGAATTATTTTATTATTTCACTAGTACTGTACATTATATTAAGATAATCTTCATAAATAAAAATTTTAATATACTTGTATGCAATGAAGTCTGTTTAATAACATAAAAAAAATTGGTGAATTTAAACGTTTGAAAAACAAAGATTGAAATATTTCAGTATTGGATGCATGAATAATTTGCAACGTTACCTTATACATATTATTCAACATGAAAACATTTAAAAAGAATAAATTGAATACTTAACTATCAAAATCATAATTAACAACAGTTCTAGAACTTTCCAAAAAAATATATATATATAAATTTACTTTTATTTATTATTTTAATTTTAAATAGAACCTAACCTTAAACCATAAATTATTAGGAACAATAACAATATTGTTAAAATTCTCCCATATATAAAAGTTACAAAGAAGAGAAAAGTAGTATTTTAATTTTATATAAGCCTTTACATGAAATGAAAATACTGAAAGACACCTGTCGTTACATTGGGAGTTATCAGAGTTTTTGATTTGAGCCCTCGAAATGGAATTTAGGATCGATTATACAATTTCCACCATATTACGCAGAGCTGGGGAAGTGAAACATGTTCCTTTCCAGTTTCAGGACACGCTTTTAGGTTCATACAAGGGACTGTATCTAATTTGTTCTTCATTATTCACCGCATCAGGAAATACGGTACAACTCTATTAATTATTCATGTATTCTGTCTAGAATGAGAAATTTCAGCAAGTCTACTATTTAGATCGAGCACAGTTGACTTGAAATAATAAATGAGATCTGCCTGTTTTTCTAACAAGTCTGCCAACGCCTCCCCATCAAGTCTAAAAAATAAAGCAGAGGAAACAATATTTTGAGTTTGTTGTTGAGCATCAAACAATGGTCATAAGCTTTCCAACGATATGCCACATGATTTATCTTCCAATATAAAGAAAGAGGAAGCATGGGTGACGGAAGAGCTGCCTCAAAAGAATCAAATCCGCTTTTCCAAATACCATCGGAGGTGGTCATATGGCACACCGTTAGAAAGTGAATAATATTTTGGTAATGAAAATGTATAAATTTAATTTTAATTACTAAAAAAAAGGCTAGAAAAGTTACAATTTGAAACATGTGAGAGGTTTAAGAAATGTTTCCTCAACCTAAGCTGTTCGGCCAACTATAATCTTCAAAATTAGTACTACAAGACACATTTCGTTATTGGGAATTTTGGAGATAAATCTTGTCTTGTAAATGTTGAATGAACGCAATCTTAAGGAGAAGGGCAGAGCCCTCAACATCGAATCTTAACAGCAGAAATAATTCACTTTTGCTCAATAAGGTGTGAATGGAGGAAGGTTTTTGTAACTACTCAATCTCATATCAAAAGACTGACATTTTGAAACTGGATGAGATATAAAGAATCGGGATAGGATTTTACGTTAATTAAAGAGTCTATTGAAAGGCATGATAACAATTGTAGATCATAAGGAAACCGCAACTATAAAAATGGTGTGTAGTTTTAAAGAATAATGAAAACTTTACTTATATTTCTCATTAATTTGTAAAAGCATACAAGAAAGTGAGTACGAATAATTAATTTTCATTAAAAATAATTTTACTAATAAAAAAAATGGGATACATAACATAATTTGCAAGAAATCACGTGACATGCCATAAATCAGTGATAATATATTTTTTTTAATGACTTATATGTGTTCGTACATTCGACAAAAGTATCTTGATTTCTAAGACTCTTATGCGAATTCCCCGACTTTTCGTGGTAGATTGCCACCCTGGGTATGCCTGGTTATTTTTTCCCAATATTTTCGAACAGGCTGTAATACGCTATGATATAATGATCTTAGATCCTACCTATAGCCAACTTCAGCAGATGAACGAGAATCGCAAGGGGACCAATACTCATGCTTTTCAGTGTCTGGCAACGGCTTGTATTTGTTAAATTGATGTACTGAATCTGAAAAAATACAACCAATATTCATAGAACAATATTTCAATCAGTAATCATATAATGAAGTATCGATAACAGCAGTAACACTAAAGGTAAAATAAATTATAAATGAAATACATATATATTTGATATCGTTAACTTACATATGTAAACAGCGACTGTAGGCAATAAAAGCAAAGTTTGGAGAGAAATTATGCCGCAAACAATATAAAGTATAAGAACTTTACTGGACACACCAAAATGATCAATTTCGTCCATGTGACCGATACTGTCGAAATATGCGACCGTAATAAGAAGAATAGCATTACCTAAAGAAGTAAAATGTTATCAAATAAAGTACATACGTATATACGTATGAGACAAATAATAAGTAAACGAAATTATGTTTGTATAAATAATTATGCGTCGAGTAACTCGCCATTACTTGCAAGATAAATATGATAAAAAACGGTAAATCTGTATTTGTGCTTAATTTTTAAAAGTATAATAAAACTAATTGTCTCAAAATGTTATTCACTATTATAAAAACTGAGTAGTATAATATAATTTTAAGATTAAAAATTAGCCATGAGATTTGAATCAGTAAAGTCCATGAAGCTGTGAATATATATCTTAAAACCCTTGTTAAAGAAAAATGTAGTTCAAAAGAGTAATTATACCCAAAATCACTGCCGCCAAGGGGTACCGCCTTTCAAGTCATCTACCTTTCAGCTCATGAAATCCACTGCAGTTAATGTTCCTCATTACTTGGCCCAGCCACAATTTTTTTTCCGGTTAAATTAACTTTTATGAGCTTTTCAGAACCATATACCAAAACAGTCCTAAGACCAGTCGTCACATACGTGAGTGGAACCTAGGTCCTGACTGAAGGTCTTGCTCTACGGTTCTATTGAAGGAGGATACGGTCCTACCGAGAGCTAAGGGACATTTGGTGACCTTCGTGAAACAAAGGCGGCTGCGGCCATGAAAAGGCTTATGCTTACAGCCCTATATCTTTGTAAAGAATAGGTCAGTTTGCCTCTAAGTTCAACAGTGGACCATCAGACATTTAGACGTAGTCAACTGTGGACGTAATTAATTACTAATAAAATCCGTCATTTTTTATTTGTCTGGGAGCGTATATCGTGGGGTTAGAACACCAAGGTTTTAACTGCATCAACCCAGGTTACAAGTGATCAATGTTAGATTTGCAGTTATTAGAGTAAAAGCACCATCGTTCGAATCAACATGTAACTGATCATTCTGGAGCATAAACTTCATGTTTTTAGCAAATAATGTCCACAGACTGGCAGATGCAACTTTACTCCACTAGTAACAATGTTTTTTAAAAGTGCAGTTAGAACCTTGTTTTCTAACCCCACATATGTCCTGCCTAAATGTCAAATTTGAGCTTTCTACGATTAAGCGGTTTAAAAGTTACAGAGCTGTGACAGACGGACGGACAACAAATGAGGCTTTCATTTCTACCACTTGTGGTAGAGAACCTTAATACCCTCATATTATCAGATTTTGAACATATTTTTCATGGGAGCAACTAATAATAATATATGAAGCTCTCCCGGGCAACCTGCTAGTTATATAAGTATGTACGTATAAACTGTATGTAATATACTTACATACATATGTATTCGTGTAAACCTGCTGACTCAGGACTCGACCCTATCACCTTATATTCTTCTATATCATATAGAACCATATTGAAAATAACTGATAATACTTACAAAAAGAAGGTATAATAAACATAAAAGAAGCCTGGTAATTCAAGTTTTTGAACAAACCAAAATGCCCTCTTCGTTTGAGATTAACATGTCTACAGCGATACACCAAATCAAAAATCTAAAAAACAGAAAGAAAAAAGAAATTGAATTAGAAGTAAAACTGCTTTAAGAAAAATAATAAACATGAAAAATCTATTATTCAAATTTTAGATGAACGATAAAAGTGAACAAATATATTTGTTACATGTGTGGATGTAAAAAATGGTTATTCAAAATGTCTTTGTTGTCGTATTTGAATATATACATATATACAGGTGGTATATATTGTAACGCCTATAATATCTATAGCTAACTCAAAGAACAACTTAATTTTTTTTTATTTTTTACGAAGAACTCCGAATTATTGGTGTCTGTCTGCATATATCTCATTCGTCTTAAATAACTTAACATTTAATTTTCAACACTTTTAAAGTGAAAATCAGACACTATACCATGCTCAAGTTCACAGACAGATTATGGTAAACTATTTAAGCCCCAATATCGTATATTTTAATTTCAGTTTATCTTAGTTTCTGCAAAACCATGATCACCTTGCTCTCGAAGAAAAATAGCAAGCTGAATTTGACATTAAACATAGCCGAAAAATTAGAACTTAAAGGGGGCTCCACACGCAACGGAAAATCCGAAGGCATGCCTCAAGGCGCCGGGCCTTGAGGCGAACCCAAATAGTGGGGGGTCTCCACACACTACGGAATATCCGAAGGCCAGCCTTAAGGCACTCCAGTATATCGGTGTATTCACATTTTTTGAGTGTGAATACGAGTGTATTCATATTTTTTGACTGTGAATATCAGTGTATTCATATTTTTTGGCTGTGAATACGAATATATTCGTATTCATATGTGCTCGTACCTGAAAATACAATTGTATTCGTATTCGAAAATGCGAATACGAATGTATTTGTATTCGTATTCGCAGATGGGGGTCCTGTGAATAAAATTCATATTCGTATTCACAAATAAGGTTCTGTGAATAATATTCGTATTCGTATTAACGAATAAAAATACGCCCATATCTGACCATAATGATGACCGCAATTACACCTCATGAAAGATTGAGTGCCACATTACGATTTCTGGCTACTGGAAGATGCTACGAAGATTTGAAATTTTCTACTGCGATATCACCACAGGCTCTCAGTTTGATTGTACCAGAAACTTGTAAAGCTATTTACAAAGTTCTTCGAGACGATTATATGAAGGTAAGTTAAGCTCATTTATTATTCAAACATTATTTTATTTTTAATTAAAGTATAAGTATAGAAATGTATACAACTCCTAGGTACTAATTATTGACCATCTTCAGGGCGGAATGTGGATACAAAGTGGGATACCGTAATCCCTTCAGTTGAATCGTTTCCTAGAAATTAAAATGATATTACGTTACTAGTTATTAATTATAATTAATGAAATATTAATAATAATTATAATTATTACAATTTTCTCATGTTATTATTTTATTAATTCAGTTTTCAGTTTCCAAAAACCTATGAGGACTGGAAAAATATAGCGAAAGGCTTTGAGGATAAATGGAATTTTCCGCATTGCCTTGGAAGTATTGATGGAAAACACGTGAACATAATTCCTCCGAATGGAAGCGTCTCTCGGTATTATAACTATAAAGGCCAACACAGTTTGGTTTTAATGGCAATAGTTGATGCAAATTATCAGTTTATTCTATGTGATTTTGGAACCAACGGCAGAATGTTATCACGGGCCATGATTTTACGTGAAAACTGGATTTAATCAAACACGGCCTCTTCTAACACAACTAGAGTACAACTGAATCGCCTCGAGGCTTACCTCCCACCCCTCCACACGGTCCGATCGGCCTTGAGGCAAAACGAATGAGATTTTGTATTGAAATTTCCGGCCTCCAGACGTAAGATCCGCAGGAATACCTCAACAGAATTCTCCCTCCACACATAGAGGTTCGCCTCAAGGCCCGGCGCCTTGAGGCATGCCTTCGGATTTTCCGTTGCGTGTGGAGCCCCCTTAAGAATGATTATGACAGTTGGTGCAGCAAAGTAAAGAAAAAATCGAAATATAATGTCAAATTGAATAGTATTACATTTTAAATCAACATTTTCTCGTGGGGTCTGAGATACTTTTTTTATTAGTAACATTTTAAATGTATAAGCACTTGAAAACACTAAGGCTAAATAACAAACTCTAGTTCAAACAAAAAAATAATAGTTTAACCAAAGTGGTGCCAACCTTTTTGACGTTAATGCAAGTCTAAATAGCTCTAGTTGCTATTCAACAATTTTTTTATTATATAATTTACATAATATAAATGAAATCAAATCGAAGGCTTTATTCTGACACAGAACATACTTGAAATCATAAAAGAAGCTATATAAATCTAATTTATTTAGGAATGTATTATTTGTTGCCCACTTAAGACTGAACCTGATTCATTTGTTCAATTTTATTTTAGTTCTCCGCCTACTTGAAATAGGTGAACTGTTGCATTATATCGCAAAAAGTAGACAAATCGCACCTCTAAAAAATCATCCGATAGAATAAATGTTTTCATATTCGTCTCATATCGAAGACTAAAGTCGTTGCGTCGTACATTCGGTTGTCACGCTTTTTCTTGCGTAATCAGTTAATGATTATTCTAAAATTTGCCATATAACAATGATTACAGAGGTATGAACAATAAGTGTTCAACTATAATATCGAGGGCTTGAAGAAATACTGACATATCACAATGAAACATAAAATAAAATGACTCACCAGTGAAGCAACCCAAAAACTTGTTTGGCAGTACAAAAGAATTGTTGGCAGATTCAAAGATTTCTTATTTGGAAACTGAACGCATAGAAAAACAACTACAGTTATCTCCAACAAAAACTGGAATTAAAACAAAATAAGTACTTAGATAAAAATTTTGGAATAAAAAAAAAGCATCATAGATTTTTTTTTAATTTAAATAGTAATAAAATAAATTAGTGATCCTTCATAACTTTTGAAGGAAGGGACGATCCAAGGGCTACAAAACAAAATCGAGTGCCAAAATTAAACTCAAAGAGAAAATATGATAACAAATCTTTTTTTTTTTTTTTAAATAAAATAACTCGTAAATGGTGTACTTACAGTTAACAGAAAATGAAAGTAAGATGCAATAAGCGTTTTTAATGATTTGAAACGCTGAACATATAAGGATTTATTGTCAGTATATAAATATTCTGAAGATGAATACATTACTAAAATAGTCACTCAATAGTAAGAAATGGTAATATCAGAACAGGGGTAAACTGTACACATTAAATAAATAAAAACTTTGTATAAATATAACGCAATAGAAACCTCCCCATTACAGTGAAGCGGGTTAATACTCTGAAATTCACTGCCTTCTGCAAATCGAATTTTTATTAATGCATTTTAATATTTTAATTTAATCTGTTTGAAATAGTTAAGAAAGCATTTAAAAAACTTAAATAATCAGCAAGAGTTAGTAGCAATTTATAATAATGAAAGTTAACATGATTTTTAAAAGTATTATTATATTTACATAATTATTAATTTACATCATTTCAAAATCATTCATAAAAAGGAAATAATTATACAAAATATAATGAAAAAATTCACAATTTAAAATGAAAAATATTTACAAAATAGTTATCTATATGTATAACTATCTATTATTCTAAAGCAGAATTACGTTTTAGAAACAAATATCTACATAAAAAATTAAATAATATAAAAAAAAAATAGATAAATACTATTCAAATTAGAAATAAAATAATTTAAGTCATCATTTTTTGTTTCTTTGTATCTTCTAAGTTGGCTGACAACTTCCTTTTTCGAGATAATTCTCCTTTAGAGTGAGCCACGTAATCCCATCCGTGTAGTAACGCTAAGTTTAGAAAAAAATTTTAACATTACTTCTGGAATATCTTTTAAGGTATTTATATTTTTCAAAATTTTTGTTATTTTTTCAACAATATTCTTTTTTTTCAATAATCTGGTTTTCTAAGAAAAGGGAAGAGTTATATTTTCTTTTAAAAATAAACTTGGGACCTTTTTCTCTAAAATTAATTATCAAAGCGCGTATGTTTTCCGATACCTCCAATTTAAATTTAAACTTTAAACAATGAAAAACGGTCTTTAAATATGAACCGATAAATTAGAAATTATTAAAAAATGAAAATCTCCTACTTCCTCTTAATTTCATTATTAATTATAAATATTTACAGTTACAAGAATGTATGGAAACGTTTTTGATGTATTGTTTGGAGTGTTTCCTTCCATTTCTGTTATGTACATTTAAGATTTTACAATATTGTATAAAAAAGAATTTACTTAAATATACATTTTTATTTTTCTCAATAATCGACTTTTTTTTCTGTAAATTACTCAGAAATTATAATATTTTTAAATACCAGTTATAATTATAATATTTTTAAATACCAATATTTACATACCAGACCAAATTTTCATCTTTACTTATGGTTGACTGACAAAGTATCTGGTTGAGGCCTCTCTACTGACATTGCTGTATTAATGTGTTTTTTAGGAAATATAAGGAATCAGTGCCACAAGGCCCTCTATATTCTATATTTCTTCTTCAGCTATATTTGTCAGGACATACCAGACCAAATTTTCATCTTTACTTATGGTTGACTGACAAAGTATCTGGTTGAAGCCTTTCTACTGACATTGCTGTGTTAATGTGTTTTTTAGAAAATATAAGGAATCAGTGCCACACGGACCGCTATATTCTATTTTATATATAACTTTCTTTCCTTCCGGATTTGGGTTGCCAGACGTCCCGATCTAGCGGGACATCCCCCGATTTTGATCAGATTTTTGATATAATGGCTACAATCGGGATTCAAAATGTTCCGATTTCCCCTCTTTCTTCTCTGACATTTATTTTTCATCTTATAATTTTATAACACCAAATCCTTATCGGCTGAAAGCTGGACCTAGCTTCTTTGAACTGTCGAATGTTAGGATAAACGAAGTAAAGATGTCATCGAAAAACTCTGTCTATTGAGAAATATGATTTTTGAAAAATAATAATAAATTAAAGGTTTTGAAGGTTTAATAATATATAGATACACTATATAATTTTGTTCAATTTTAAAAGTTCATAGTAAACTTTTTTCTAATATTAGAATTCCCCCCCTTTTTCCTCCGTATTTTTTAAAATCTTAAAGTTCTGTTTCGGATGGATGATATTTAATCAAATCGAAATTTGAAGACATATGTTATGTCTTCTTTTATGAGATATTATTATAAACCTTATACGACCGACCTGTACTGTTTTACTGAAAGAAGTAATTTTTTTCTTTCCTTAGATGTTACCTACAATAAATAAATAAATTTAAAAAAATATACAGTCAAAATTCCGTTAAATACTGGAACATGTAAGAAGGTTGAGTAGAACCCAGAACAGCAGTGCTGTATGCTGTGGTTGTGAACGAATCGTTCGTAGACGAATTATTGTCAGTGAAGGATTATTGGTTTACGTTTGGTATTTTTCAAATTATCCATTCCATAAAAAATGTTTTTACTGGGACTTGTCTTATAATTCCTTTTGTTAGAAACTCTTTACTGGTAGCTAACTGTTGGTGAGTATACATTTTTAAAGTTTACATTTTTTGTTTATTATTAGTTTTACATAGAATTTCTTGATCCCGTGTACTTTCACCAATTTTCTGACTCTTTTACTAAAAGAAATACAGATATATATATATATATATATATATATATATATATATATATATATAGATATTGTAATGAATGAAGATATTGAAATGAGATTATATAGATATTGAAATGAAATAGATATTGTAATATATATATATTACAATATCTATTTCATTTCTTGCAATGGAATCAACTTTTAATGGTTTTTTGCTTTAGCTTAAGCTGTGGTGATTTGTTAATGTTGGGAACATGTATGAACTGCGCAAAAATGAATAGGGATTTTATGATTATTCCACATTATACTTTTTCTAGGACTTCAATTTTTATTATTTTTCTAAATGTTGAAATCAACTAATATATCTGTGGCGACATGCCAGAACCACAGTTATGTCCAATTTTTTTGAAAAATGAGATAATCACGGAAAGTTGTATATTTTGACATGCTTTTGTTTTTTTACAGAAAATAACCGATTTTGATAAACATTTTTATAGTAATTCTGGGAAAACGTAATCAGTTAACTGCCATTTACATGCCAAAACCAGTTAACTCCATTTTTTCATGCAAGAACCGATTAATTGGATCAAATTCGATATCATCACGCGTCGTTTAGATTTTTCTGTGTAATGAACAACAAATAAACTCATTTTAATATCTCTGAGCATCTTTTTATTATAATTAATTAACCAGATAAGGTAGAATAACATCACTAACGGCTACTGATTAGTGCCACGAAAAGGAAACGCGCGGCGCCACTGTTAAGCAACTGCTCCAAATCAAAACATTGTTGACATTCTCATATAATATATATGACTATATTCTAGTAATACATCTAATATGAACGAATTCATAATCCAAATTAACAATGAAAAATTAAAATTTTTTTTTTCGTAATTAAATAACAATAATTATAATTTTATAAAATTATTCGAACTTTTTAAAGGCGTAAACAATATTTAAGAAGAATTAGAACTTTTTATTTGAATATAACAGAAGTAACACAAAAAACTTTAAACCGTAATTTCTCAAAATCATGTTTAATGGAATTAGCTTGTTCTGGCATGTAGCCACAGATATAAGGATGATGTTAAAATGAATTCTTTAATAAATGAGTTGGTTTAATTGTCGGAATTTTGTAAAAAGAAAAATATAGACATTGTGGCATTTTGACCACGATTAATTTTTTTACGATATAAGAAATAATTAATACTCTATATTGTGTCCTCTATTTTTTACAACTTGCCTTTACTTGTCTGGCATTCTATTGATGACGTTGTCCAGCGGAATAGCCTGGCAAAGAGGCTGCGATTCAGGGGCTGCGGGTGATAGTCAAATAGTCTTCCAATCGGATTGAGATCCGGAGAGAGTGGGAGGACTGGAGAAACATATTTCCCGCGTTTTCCAGCCATTCACGGAAAGTTCTAGCCTTCTGAGGTGTCGCGCCTTGTTCTCAACAAATGGAAGTTCTGAGCCAATGAGCTGCTTGGTTAGTGGTAGATACATTTCAATAATTTCCTATAAGGCCTCCAGCGTAGATCCCTCCCCAGATCATGAAGCCACCTCCGTGAGGAGCTCGGAACAGTGGCTGAGTCCGCATCCCGGCCCCCTGAACATTTTCTAGCGCCTGCTGTACAAACGAACTCAACCCATCGACGAACATAACAGCATGCTAGTTTGTGTCCTCTTCGAGGCGTTCGCTGCACCAAGTTCTCCGGAGCTGCCTGTGACGATCTGTTGCTGCCGGTCGTCTTATAGGAGCGTACGTGTTAGTCCTTCCGATAAGCCTTTACATATTGTTAGTATGGAGATGGGTTTTAGTATTACATTTTGAAGCTTATTTCGAAATTGACAAGGAGTTGCTTGTTGCATGCATGACAATACTTTTCGTACGGTTACTATTGCAGATCCAACTTGCTGCACTTCCTGCCTTCTGGAAGCGTGTTGAAGAACGGAAGACAACGCTTTGGGACAAATCAGATAGTCCTGGGTGGCTCATCTTCACGGCAATTTCGCGTTTTTGGAATCAACATTGGTGTCTTTCCATGATTTAACTAGGATCTGATAGGGTAAGATTAAAATAATTCAAGAAAATAGAATTTGTAAACAAAGTGAGTAATCTTATTTGCTACATTTATTCCATAGCATAACTACCAAAACAAGACTTTTTCCCCTTTGGATATTCTTAATTAGGGTCAAGTAATAATAATTAAAAACAATTATTTATTATATTGACGGAAAAGGTAGTTTTTTCTTAAATACCTTCGTTCATTTTCGCGCAGTTTAGTTGTGTTAATTCCGTATAGGTGGTACTACGTTCATGTCATATAAAGATTTGTGTGTACTATTGATTCCTCAGGGAAACATTCAGATATTTTAAGAAATGACAACTTCATTAATAAATGTGACTTATATTAGGCAATATCTTGAATATTTTAGCTTTGTAAAGAATATTATTAAATAATTGTCATTTATCCTCTTTAGTGTTATATTTTCTATTTTAAAAGCGTAAAAAAAAATCCCTTATAATATAGTAGGTCTAAGGTTCGCTACATATACAAAAATTAGTGTTATTTGATTTTTTAATACTTGAAAATCAAATCTATATATTTAGCATTGTGGTTTTTACACAATTTATATAAAACACTAACCCGAGCAGCTCCGGGTAGTTGAGCTAGTAATTGTTTCTTAAAAAATCGTTCAACCTCTTACTGCTTCCATGAGCCGGAGTGTGATATTCATTTCGGTTAATGGTGATCTGGCATTTGTACAAATCTGGGTTTGGTCGTTTTTACTCGTCCAAAGCTCCACATTGAACTTGTTTCTAGCTGATGGACATTTCACCAATGGTGATTTTGAAAGGTCCAAAGCTCGAAAAGTAGTACATTTCGGGCTTCGACCGAATTCGGTCTTTGCTCCCAATATAAGGTCAATTGAAGGTGAATATTAGTGTTTCTTATAGTTTTTTTTGTTTTTTTTTTCTTCAGGTTGTGTTTGCATCCTGAAGAAATGTCGGAAATTTGTTTTCAATTTGGTCAATGCGGTAATCAACTTGGATCACATTTCTTTGATACTGCCCATGAAACTGATTCAAGACGTTCCAGATGGTTTCATACAACGCCAAAAGGGGATGTGGCCCGATGTATTCTTGTAGATTCTGAAAATAAGGTTATTTCGACCCTTTTGAACGAAAATAAAAGTTGGCGATACAGAAAAAAAAGTTGTATTATGAGTAAAGGAGGTGCTGGAAATAATTGGGCTTTGGGATACTTTCATAAAGGTCCAGAATTGTTAAGTGGTGTTGTTGAAGCTTTGAGATTGGAGATGGAAAGATGTGACCATGTGAGAAGTTTTGTCAGCTTTCTAAGTTCCGGTGGGGGAACGGGCTCCGGTGTTGGGAGCTACATCGTAGAGAACCTCAAAGACATGTTTCCGAACAAACCTATAATCTCCACTCTCGTTATACCTTCTTGGAAAAATGAAACTCCAATACAATTTTATAATACTGTTTTATCTTTTTCGAAAATGCATCAGTATTGCGATGTCATAATACCTTTTTATAACGATTTCATTTTGAAAACGTGTTCTATATTAGGTATTGACAGAGAATTCAAATTTGAAGATTTGAATTATATTATTTCAAGTCAGCTTGCCACTGTGTTAAAATCGCTTAAAGATTCTAGTATGAATGATATTATTTCACTTCCTCTGTATAAAATCCTCTCCTTTAAGTCATGTCCATATATTTTCCCTGTTCGTTCTTCCACATCTATATTATGGGATCCATTGTTGAAACATTTGAGGGCAATGTTGTACAGAAATAACAATGATTTATGGGATATTCAATACTCTACCCATATAGTTCCTTCGAGGGAGATGAATTATTACAAATCAATAGCAAACGTGATCATCTGCAATGGATCAGGTTCCGAAAATGCTAGACAACATGCTGAAAAATATTTCAAAATTGATGAATTGTATGCACCATGGACTTGTAAACCTGCCAGATTTCAATTTCTTTTTGATGAAAAACCAGTTGTGAAGTATCCGTTTGCCACCTTAATTAGTAACAGTGGAGTTTTCAACAGTAGACTTGATAAAATAATAGAAAAGGCCTGGCAGTCCTACCATATGAACGCTTATATTCATCACTTTCAACAGTATGGACTTCAAAATGAAGATTTTCTGTTCGAGTTTCTAAATATAGAAAATGTCTGTAGTGCGTATAGTGCTCTGTAAAGAGGAGTGCGTTAACGAATTGCTCCATATTTCTATACAATATATACAACGGTTGATTGATAATTGAGGTCTCCGACGATGCTGAGCGGTAAATATCACTATTTTCTATCCCCATGAATAGGAGCAAGTTCCAATCTGCCTTATATAGCTTCTAATGTCTAATATATATGTGCAAAGTTTCAGTTGTATGTGTTGCACCGTTAAATAACATTTAATCAATACCATGAACTCTCTTTCTGAGTTGCTTACCAAGCAGCGATCAGGGTTAGGATTTCGATATTGAAATGTTGCGCGCCCGTCAATTTCACAGGATATTGAAAGCAGTTATATGGATGTATACCAGTTGGTTCGACGTGCGAAGAGCTTCAGTATTTACAAAATTAGTTTGTTTGATGAGCAACGAACAGGACGTCAAACTGCAGTGATGCATGAAGAGAATCAAAGATGGAATGCGCTGATTCAAGACAATTTTGATTCTCTTCTAGCATCACTGAAATAGGTCGTCTTGATTGTTGCTCATAAAATCCACTCATACGCTTCTATTGTAGCTTTTTACACGTCAAAGTACCACTAGCATACATACATACAACAATCGCTTTCAAATGACTGAATTTGAATTGCGCATCCTTTCAGTGTTAGAAAATGTTCGCGGTTTAGTACACAACACAGAAGACTAGCTTATTATATTTGTCGAGCATTATTCAATATAACTGAAACTTTGCATGTTTTGACTGTAGACACTCCAGGCTACTGAATACAGCTAGGGACTTGTATCCCCACTATTTGCTCCACAGCAACGTTGGAGACCTAACTTATCAATCAACCCTTGTATATTTTCAAAATGTATTGTATGAACAAATTCTGTGTGTCAAGCATTAAACAATTGTTTCACATATACTGGATAATTTCTGTTAGAAGTGTTATGTAAATACAAACAATTACTTATAGCAATTCCCCCCCCCCCCCCCCCCCCCCCCCCATATTCACCAAATTACACTTGAAGAGAAACAAAAAATAAAAAAGTCGTCCGTAAATTACCTGCAATAATGTAGATGCATACTTCCTTTTCTAACAAGTGAAAATTAGTACGTGTCTTCTGTATGAACTTCTGAATCCATCTATACAATTTTATAGGTGATATAGAAATTTCAATTATATATCTGAAAAGTATTTTGTTGAACATTTTATTATTTTTACTTTATTATACCTTTAGTATAAGGAAGTATTGTAATCGTGCGAAAATCTGAGATCGCGATTCCCAAAGAATTTTAAGTTTCAAAGTACCCTGAACAAGTTTTGACCATTTTCGCGATGTCTGTCTGTGTGTAAGAGATTGAACTTCGTGATAGGTCTAACTCAGCAACGATTGTAGCAGCTTGAAATTTGAGATGAAGATATCATATGTGCTAACTTAAATTTTGGCCGAAGTCAACGAGAGAAAACTGAAAGGCGAATTTTATAGGAAATACGATTTTTCGAAAAATACGGTTTGCGAAATACATACCGAAAGCCGTATTGAAATACATTTCAAAACCCATTTAATTAGACCATTATATTTACGTGAAAAGGGTTAGTCCTATTGAAAAAAATTGGTTCTTACAAATAATTTTGAGTATTAAATTTCCGACAGTCAAAATGCCCTCAGATTTGAGATAGGACCAATACGGACAACGCTCCCCAAGTATAGTATAATACATTTTCCTAGAAAATAGTTGAAAATAATGATTAAATTGTAACACATGACAATGAAATTTGCAGTAAGTTTTACTTATTGTTAGGTTTACGTTAAAAGGATTAAATAGAAAGACTATATATATACGTACTTGTGTTTTTATAGATCACTCTCCCTGCCGCTCCCCCCTCTTAAATTAACTTCAGACTAGCATTACTGGGTGTAAGGAAGCCACTCAGAATTATGATATACAATAAAACAAAGAAGACCGCTGATCCCAACACATTACTTTCTTACCCAACAATGCTAGTTTGAAAGAAATTGGGGTTGGGGAGTGAAAGGGATTTGTAAAAACATGGTAAAGAATGCCCTGTTATGGCCACATCACATGATTTTTCTCTCGGGTATGTTTGTTTCGCCTATATTTAATAAATGTTGATGTATTTATTTTATAAAGTTTCTTGATATACATATCCTATTACCATGTTATGTTTCAACAGAAATAAATATTGTGTTAGATTGAACGCCGCACTGACTGGTGTTATGAAGCTGTAGTGTGCGAAAACCGGGTTATATAGTATAATCCAGTGGGAAGACAACTTGTTTAAAAAAAATTATGTATCACTTATTACTATCATTAATGAAGTAAATATTGGGGAGGGAGAGGGATTTGTAAAAACATGGTTGGTAAGAAAGTCCTGTTATGGCCACATCACATAATTTTTCTCTCGGGTATGTTTGTTTCTCCAATATTTAATAAATGTTTTATTTCTATAATAAATATTATTATTATCTACAGGGGTTTGTCTGGTTAAAATGAAGCGGCAGCTGAATGGGGAGCCAAAAATGAAAACTGACTGCCATGCAGATATTGACCCGGAGGTACCTCACTGTTCTCAAGAAATTGGAAGAAGATTGATTCGTTCTGAAAAACGGTATTTCTTTTGAATATTTAATAATCTCACTGTCTTTCTTGGCATTTCGACGCTTTGATCAACATTCAATTGCTGTCATGATACTGCAATAAATGTTATTGATATATCATCGCTGGAAGGGTACTCAAAATGGGATGAGACTTTGTGGCTTCCTTAGCAACGGGGATGTTCCGTGAAATTTTGTGAAACTGTTTCTGTTTAGTTCTTGTTCTGTAATTCTTCCTCCTTCTCTCGGGCACTTCCTTCCACTCGAGAAAAAGGGTTCAATACTATAATTTTTCCGAATCGCCGAAGCCATTTACGTGGAATCCTCGACATAGAATAACAATTGATTAAAAATTGTCCGTTTGCTTAAACTGTTTCATAGATTGTGATGCATCTTGAATCGTCATTCCCATTCTTGATGTCTGCGATCTCTTGGGCATGACGTCATGTTCTTCTGGTTTCAACAGTAAATAAATTGGATGTATGGCATAAATTATTCAATTTCTTTTTGTGTGCTGACAGAACGGTCGTCTCAAAACCCATGCATAAAGAGGCCAATGTTTAACCGTTTTTCAAATATCCTGCAAATTTCCAGGAAAAACACAGACCCCGTCAGACTTTCAGCTTTATTTATACAGATGGAAAAAATAAATGTTTGTTTCTGCTTTCAGGGGTAAGCGTGGCTTATACTTCCTCGTACCAAGACAAAGTAAAATGATGCGGCAATTGAAAAGTAAACCTGTGGTCCTAATTACGGATTGTCTACATTCACAGGGCTTCCAGAACAAAGTGGCTGTCATACCTCCCAGACTATGGTAACATTCTGCTAGGACTCAAAACCCATTCTCTAATGGCTCGAGCGAGCGGTGGCTAACAATACATTTTTTTTCGTAGATAAGTAAGGAAACAACAGCAGAAAAGCTATCAAATAACACCAATGATTTACTAAAAAAAAAAAAAAATCCTATGCTATGTTTTTGTATTAGAACAACTTATTTTTGGGAAACCTTCGGCTGTTTCTATATTTCAAACTAGCAGGTTGCCCATGTGTAACTTTGCATTTTGTTACTTTACCTGACGCTGGAAACATACAATATTCGGACAAGGAATAAACAATTAATTTAACCCCTCCGCCTCACACCCTCCCTCCCCACCTCTCTCCTCTTTCGCGCAGTAATTGGTAAATTACTGATTTTTTTTTGTCTAATTAATATAAATAAATAAATGATTATTTATTGTAGGTTCTGAATGTCCAAATTGGTGTTAAAAAATATCCAACACCAAAAATAAGACTCCCTGTTTTTCGGACCTAACAACCAATCTATTTCATTTTTATTGTTTAACGGGCAGAACTGCTGTTTTTTTCACTATATATTTTTTTTTTTCAGTTGAAAAAAAAATGTACTAATAAATAGTTACCATATTTTTATTTTTATTTCAGGAATGCCAATTTCAGGAGATTAACAATGAACATACAAATGATGAGGCAGTTACGAAGTAATCCTGTCGTTCAAATAGTAGACTGTGGACCGCTTCCGCCAACTCCCAGGTATTGTATTTAATACGTTTTTAGTCATTTCACATATCCTGTAAATACATTTATTGAAACTGTACCTGTATGTAAACATACTAACAAGTTACAGGGGGTTAAGCCGAAAAAAACAATAATTCCTACACCAATAGTTTCATAAAATGTATTCAATTTGAAATTTAATGAGAAAATAATTTTTGATTTAGAATTTTAAACAATTAGTTGTGTTAAGTCATAGAGAGAGATTAAGGCTTTGTGAAGCTCATGCTCATTTGTTGCTTGCCCTTCCTGCTGAGGTCTCGTTGCGAATTTTCTGTAGCATGATGGGATGTTGGCCCATGATTTCGTCACGTGGGTCGGGAAGACTATGAGGAATCAACGCCAAAGTTGCCACTGGCATGCAAGCACCTCTTTCTTTTTGTTCCTCCAGGGGACTTATAGGTTGGTTTTTCATGATTACATCCTGTGTACAGTTGGCCCACCGTTTAGAAACGTCCATGTTGCTATAGGTAGTTATATCGTTGTCTTTAATTGTAGTATAATTTAAAAAATTGTTTTCATTGAATGACTTTACGAGGGAAAAAATTATAAATTTAATAGAACATAATGGAAATGATTAAACATATAGAAGCATTAACATAGTTAATCTTATTAACAAAAAATGTATAGATATAGCGATATTTTCCCACGATATTATCGTTGTTTCGATTTAGTTGAAATGATTTATCGGTATACCGATGTGTATCGATCTTCCGACAATTTCATGCATCTCTAGTTGTGTTGTGTTGTGTTCAGTGTGATGACAACTAAGATGACGACCCAGCTCCTGGGGAGAGCCATAGTTAAGATAGTCGACTGCGGGGATCCACGGTCCTCTCCACGCAGGACAAAGTGATGAGTTTCAGACACCAGACCAGCCAGGTACACCGCACCGTGATCTGAGAAGCAATTCTAGCTGGCCACCAGTGTTCGCGGCAACTCCCTAAGTTCCTATTACATGAAAATTGGTATTATATCAAAATTGCCAATTAATCCGATTATTTGAAATTTTTTTTGGTTTACTCAAATTTCAGGGAGGTGGGAGGTGAAAACATTTACTTGAAAACATATAGTTTCATATTTTTTTAATGCTTTGAAACCGTTCGGATGGGACGTTAATTCAGCCATGGTCCCGAGCCTATGCGATGGGACGTTAAGGCATGATCCCGAGCCTATGCGATGTCAGGTACTCGTTGAAGACCCCTACCCTAAGTAACCAGGGTAGGTAAAATTTAGGGCTCCAACACAGCGTACATGTCCACCAGAACGAAAGAGCGCTCTGGTAGTATGTGATGTGACTTCGTTATTAAATTGTAGTCTTTTGATAATGTCATTTATTATTAGAATTTTTTATTTTTCCAAGTCCTCAGATTGCTTTAGGCGATTTTGACAAGTTTTTTTTGACATAAGTGTGAATCTAGCGCAGCCGGAGCCTCTTGGAGCACTACGATCCTCATTCCCGTGGAAAGTCGATGAGGCTGAAAAAAGCGTAATGGTTATTTTCGGGATTTTTACTTATTTTTATATTTTCACCCATATATACATTTTCTTTAATTAATAAATTTTCGGATTTTATATAAGCCTCAATTATACTAATCGTTTTACATTATATGTTATTTATATAACTACTCAAAAACCAAATATGTATCTACAAAATATTAAAATTTGGAGTTGCATCTTTAAATTTTTTTTATTTCATTCTACAATCTGTACAAAAATAATAAATAGAAGTGTTGATAATAAGAGTAAATGATAAAATTATAAGTAATACAAAGTATATCAAATAATGTGAAGTAAGCATCAATAAAAAAGGAATATGTACATAATAATAGTAAAAATATACAAAAAATAGTATGTATATATACAAAAATTCATCGTCTCTTTTCTCATTTTCTGGCCTCAACTCACATTTCGATGTATTTCGTCACGATTTGACACGGTTTCTCATTGGACACAATTTGTCGTTCCTTTAGTCGCATTTATTCACGAATATAGAGAGAATATATACCTAATAATAGAGGGTATATAGGCTATTTGCAGAAACCGTCTATAATCCTGACTAAATACGAATCGTTAATTAATATGACTTATTTGTGTTTAATAAGATTTAGACACATTTCTACCTATTTAGTCATCATTAGGCGGGGTTAATCTGTCAAGCCTCTGCAGGCTCAATTAGATACCGTTTCTTTGTAAAAAATAAATAAAAATGAGATAAATCGTTGGAGGTACGATAACCCGTAAGTACCCCAACATCTAAAGAACCGTAACAGGTGACTTACTTAAATCCTTGTTGCAAACTGGGTCGATTTTACCTTCATTTTTCATTAATATTATATATATTTTTAGGGATGTTCCTTTGTGATGTGATAATGCATGGTGGCCGTCTTCAACAGAACTACATCCCAGATTCCAGTCTAATTGCACTTATGCAAATCAGTTAATTTTTTTGTTCATTTAAAATAAATAAATAAAGATTCCGTTGTTTATTTTTAGTTCATCCCATGTTTCCCGATGTAAGGAGATTTTGTTTTTTGTGATTTACTTTAGTCCTGGCATTAAAAAGTGTCTACTTTAGCAAACGTAGCCGAGTTCCCCGCAACATTGAAATGATATACGCCTTCCCACTGTTTTATTTCCAACCAGAACCATTTTCAACGCATTTAGTCACCACCCATACACTGAGTGTTTCATTAGACTCCACTTGATTCGGGTGGAATGTATCACTTACGATGACACGCAGTTGCGTTGAAAACCGGTTCTGGTCAGAAATAAAACAGTGGAAGACAACGTCTTTCATTTCTGTGAGAAATTTCAATATCACATGAGTTTTGAATGACTTTGTTTAGGAACCCCTCCAGAGCTGAATGTTCCCTACACGACCATTTTAAATTATACAATTTTTCAAAGATGACCATGGAAAAAGGAGCAAAAAAAAGGAAATTTCAGCGAACAAAAAAAAACTTTTATTTTTCTTATACAGAGCATTCTTCCAAATTGCCCATTAAAAAACAAGAATTAATAAAAACTTCGTTTATATAGAATATCTTTGCTAATAGTGGAAAACAATGTGACAAATTATAAAGACATCAGTAGCATTCAATTATTAGATAAAATAATTACATAAAAAAAAATTAATGGCATGGACACAATTGAACTAAAAAAAAAAAGATATGAAAGTCACAATCATTTTTCATTATATAAATGCTGTTTCAGGGAATGTGTTACCTTAGAGAATAACTGGGTTATTTATAATCAAGAGATAAAACCGATAGCAATGATTAAAAAATGTTCTTAAAAGGACATAACTGCTATAAAACCTATACATAGTTCTGATGAAATATCACACATATTTGGAATAATGAAACAAAATAAAGAACAACGAAGATAACAGAAGCCGAGTTAACATAGCCTCTTACATGAGAAATCAAAACTAACGCAATAGCATTTAAACCAGAATGGGACTAACGTTAACAGAAAAAGTAACATATTCCATAGGTTTCGATAAAGTAACAATGGTAACATATTTATGTGAGCATGAAAAAAAATAAATAAAGATACGAATAAAATAAGATAAATAAAAATAATAAAATAAAAAATATATATAATATAATGAGTATTAATCAACTACTAAGTATTAACATTATTTACAAATTTTTTTCGCCGTAGATTTTTACACGATAATTAAATATTAACTGTACAGTGGCAAGCATATTACCTAAATACGATTCACTATGTAAACGTGGATTTATATCACAATTTTGGTGTAAAAAAAAAAAGAAAAAAAGGCAGGAATTCATTTCAAAGATATTCAAGTTTATAAAAACGTATTCACAAAATCGCGCAACTATTTACACATATATGTATGTATTTAGTATCTAGAATATATACATGATTCATAAATGTTAATATATTCGATTAAAAAATGTAATTACAAATTTACTATGTATAGATGGTGAGCTGAACTAGGATTGTCAGCTCAAAATAAGAAAATTTCCCATGAAGATGGGAAAAGCTTCCTTAACTACATGAAAAGAAAAAAAACATTTTAAAGAAATTTTGCAAAAGAACTCTATAAATATTTGAGGTCAAATACTACTCAAATTAATAACAAACAAGTTACGAGTGACTTTTAAGATAAGGAAGTGGAGAGGCAAGTGGACAAGGCTGAGTTTGTCCAGACTGTCTTTCCTTCAACAGGTATGTATGATGTTCATATCGGTGAGTTTTACATAAGTAGTAATTGACCTACAAATATCAAAAAACGGATGTTTTTCAGAGTTTCAATGCTCTACAACTTTTATTTTAGGTAAAATATCGTTTATGATATACTTAATGGAGATATTTGCAAAACATTCTAAAACCTGTAGTTTTTTCGGCTGTAACTTTTTCAAGGTTTGAGAGTTTTTTTTTATTTCGACTTCCAAATATGCTTCAGAAGTTTGATGGATACAACCGGTTTCAGGTCATCCTTTATAATATATATTATTTTTCATAACAGAATGTTCAATTTACAATTTAATTGGTGTTAATTACTTACAAAAATATTACTTTAAAACCGAGTGACATTAAAGGATCCTTGTTAGATTATGGACCCTAGAAACTGAGATAAAATGTTATTAAAGAAAAAAATGAGTGCTTCATAAATAGATAAATAATTATGGACCATGGTTGCACCCAATTTAACAGAATTATTAAACTAATAATTTAAATAACTAATATAGAAAAATAGTTGTATTTTTTTCATAATTTCTTTAAAGTACATTTTCTATTCAATGTAAAATGAAAAATATTTTAAATTTATATTGGTTACCTAAGCAATGGAAAACGAGGCTTCATTAAAAGAAAATGATGTAATTAAAAAAAAAAAATGTTAACTGATCGTTACTGAAGACAAGCCTGCAACTTTTCTATCCATTCTTGAGAAGACACAGAATCAGAAGCACAAAAGTTGTAAGTTCTTCGATTTGTTCTAAGCTAGAATCATAATGCGAGTAGAATATCAAGTGAATACATTTTATAATATTATTTATATTTTCAAGTTATATACTTGAAAACAGGTCTTTTTACTTTTTTTAAAATAATAAAATATGATTTTAAATGAATATACACAAAATAGTTATTAATTTACTTATTACTATATAACATGTTACTTTTTATAATACATTATAATAGCATCTGCATAATGTTTATACTCACATCAAAAAATGATTTATCATCTGTCTTCTTGGGAGGGCCTGCTACTGGAGGTACCTGTGTCACCGAGACAACTTCAGCCAAATCTGGAAAGTTCATTTAATAATAACATTTATATGTGTGAGGGTGTGATTGCACATTCAAGCCCTAGACTAAAAAAATGAATGTTCACAAGCACAATCAATGAGTAAATTTTGTGGGAATAAAATGTTTAACAGGTTTAAATCTCTATTATCGAGATAATGGGTACCATTGGCCATCGAACCACTTCATTTTTTTTCTTTTCGCGAACTGCGCATTAAATGCGCGAATATGCATACTAATGATTCTGACATACTACGACCTATGTAGGTAAGTGTTTGCAACTGTCGACACAGTCTATCTTGTAGAACTATTTGAAATATGTTGCACAAGTAAGCTTCATCTCACCCAACGTCTCTGTAAAGTACTCGTCCCTGAAGATAAAGAAATGTATAGTTGCGAGGCAACTCACCTTCTCTAGAGTCTACCCCCCGCCATTATATTTAAGTACCACTGTCCTAGGATAGACATTTCAGTTCGGAACGAATCAAAATATGTTTCGGATTGGATTTTCCATTCCAGACCTTTTTTTATGTTGTTAATTTCAATTTCAACTCCTACCTATGAAGCCTTTGCAATGTGAATCCTCGACAGCATCATAATAGCGAAGCTGGTGCTTGATGGAGTCGAGGACGAACCACCGCTGCTTCCAGCCTTTCAGGAGAGCCCCTCGCTTGTACAAGTAGCCCTCGTGGGTCCGGTTCTCGGCAACGTTAGAAGAAAACTGATCGTAGTACTGCTGATTGGTTGTTTGCATTGCTGTAACACCTCCAACACAAAATTAATCTTTTACTATTAAAATGTAATTAAATATTGTTAAGGATTCAATCAATTTGTTCTCTTTTAGTGGTACATCCTGCAGATACTTATACCTGTTCTGCGAGTTGACCGAATTTTTCCATTTTACTATGTTTTGATTACCTCAAGAGCTATTTTAGTGTTTTTATACTTTTAAAAACGTTGCTTTAAAACAACTAGACCATTCATGCTCTTTCGAATGTTCTTAAACTGAGAAAAGCAATAATAAACATTCATATCTAGTGAGAGAATCAGTCAGTAGAGTGAGTTAATGTGAACGAGTGAGTTATCAAAGAACTGTTCTCTATGACAGACAACTGAGGTCAATTAATTTTTATTTGCAGCTCATATTCTCCCAATTCATTAAAAAACATTTTATTATACATGGACGTTTCGGGCTATAAGTTCATCTTCAGTATCTGTACAATTTAAACACAACATTGATACAAATAACAAATAATGTGTTATATTTGTACTAAATACCTGTGTTTTGGTTATCTATTGATTACTTTTTGTCATTTTTTGAAGTGAAATTTTTTTTGTAGATTTTCTCCTATTTTTTGAAAATTTACTTCTATATCTTCCACATTTTTTCTTAACGAGACCTACAGATCAACATTTTTAATTCACAACTCTCCCATCGCCAACGTTTCAATGTACATATTTTGAGGGAAGATGGTTTACCATTAAATGATATCGACAAGTAGCTCACCTCCGACCATTCTTCCCTTTTTTTGGGATGCCGACTGCTGACCTCCCCTCCATCCCATATTGCCTGAGAGTAAAGTACCTACTTGAATTAACGGAAGCAGTATCTCCCCCACTTCGACTCAACGTCTGATTAGCGTATGTAGTTCCATCAGAGACTGCTTTATATTTGGTGCAGGTCTTGGGAACGTTGTCACAGCACTTCTCATGACAACTGTACCCACAATCTATACAACGCAGCCCAGTCTGAAAAATAAAGTAAATAATTAGTTACTACTAACTACTGCAACTAAAAATATTTTAAATATTTTTTTTGTAAATAATTTAAAAAAATATTTCCTTCCCAGGAACAATCAATCATATTAAACTCGAAGTTTTATTTGAACTTTTTTTCTAATACAAGTTATTAGTTTGATTTCATTAAATAGATATAGTTACTTTGACAGGTCCCCAAAGGACATTAGTACAAAAATCACAGTATGTAGGAGTGGTAAAGTTATATTTTTCGAATCTATGAGGATGGGAGTAGATGGGGGCGGCTGACGGCTGAGTGTCCACCATTTTTCCTCTCATCAGTATCTCAAGAGTGGAACGTTTGTGGAGCAGTCTCCCGTGTGAACGCACCAAAGCAGTGCTCAACGAAGCGTGTCTCTGAAAAAAAAATAAAAATAAAATGGTCAATTGGCGTTAATGTACTTTGCACCAATTATTAAATAAAAT
Organism: Aradus depressus; assembly: GCA_963662175.1. Classification (NCBI taxonomy): domain Eukaryota; kingdom Metazoa; phylum Arthropoda; class Insecta; order Hemiptera; family Aradidae; genus Aradus; species Aradus depressus. Next base: position 47,936,676 of record OY759218.1, on the reverse strand, counting down.
ACAGGTCCAGATTTATGAAGTACATTTCTTCATTTTCACTGAATTTTAGAATAATTAAATTATTTATAAAATAAAGAATAATCAAGTAATTGATACTTTTGGCATCTTACATTTTATATTTAAATATTCTACCGAATCCGAATATTTATCATTTAACCCAAAGGACAAGCAAGACCTTAGTTATGTCAAGAATCCCTCTGCTGACTAGACAATCCCATTGTAACTATACGAGGTATGTTCAAAAAATACGCGGACCGACGTCATAAAACAAAATATATTTTATTTAGAAGTTACATGTCTGGGTCACCTTAAAAGCACTCTCCTCCCCAACGCATAAACTTATCCCAACAGTCCTGGTACGCTTCTTTTGTAATGTCCTTCAGCTGCTTCGTCGCATTTGCCTTAATCTCGGGAATCGTCTGAAATCTTCCTTTCAAGGGTCGTCGATTGAAGACGATGAGAGTCCTGGAAGTCCTTCCTCGTCAACTGACGACCCACACGTCGACAAGTGTCACCAGAGTACCTCCCCACAGTGAACCAGACTTACTACATTGAAGTTCTGAAACGTCTGAGGGACGCCATCCTTCGCAGAAAAAAAACAGAGATCCTCACCAAATAGACACAATACTTATAACATTTAGGTTATGCCCAAGATAAATTGGATCATTTAATAACTAACCCTAACCGTAGTATTAATAAAAGATCTTAACGGGGACTTATTAATGGACTTGGGTCAGCCATCTCATGGCTTACGGCTAATATGGATGCCGACGACAAAGAACGTTACGACAAAATACTAGACAAAATTAAAAATAATGAATAATATCTCGAACACAATTTAGATGAACAAGTATCTATTAACAAAGAATTGATTAAAGAATTTAAATATAATAAATAATAATTCAAACAAAATACAAAAGTACCTTCACATATTCACCAATGTATCAATATTATATTGATAGCACTATAGAATTAGAACAGAAATATCTATTTTTATCCACTAATTTACTGATAACAGAATAAATGATATTATCGAATCACTTGAATTCTGTAAACTTAATACAATTCATTCGAGCATGTTGTCTTATAAGGAAATCAAAGATCTAGTAACAAATACTAAAGTAAAATTAATATCTGAATATCGTGAAGTCTCATGGCAAACTGGAAAGGTTCATTGTTCATTAGCTTCACAAAATATATTATATTTCATCCAACTACCAATGTACAATTATTCTAAAGAAACATATTGTTATAACCTCAACAATGTTTACCTGTTTACTATATAAGTTGTTTACGAGAGGTTATGGCGTCACCTTTCCAACCAGACTATTCTAATGTGTCATGTTACATTTTCTATCCAGATTATAGTGAAAGATCAAATGCGTGCTTATATTATACTTCCCTGTTTTCAAATAGTAGACCTAAATAGACACAATATTTGGCGACGAGGATGGGATCACAATATTTGGCGACGATTAAACAACATTCCGTAACTGTAAGTGACCAAGTGGATTTATATCGAAAATAACTACAATGGACGCCCACCAGTTCGAAAGGTTTCAACCGAAGTCAAGCAACCCTGGCAACAACTCTGGTCAGTCAACTTACTGAAAAATTGTCATTTTCTCGCGTCGATACTGTAAGTACTGTCATTAATAATAACATTCCTCCGTTTGAAGTTTTCGATTCACAAAAAGAGAGATTCAAAAACTACCTGGAGCGCTTAGAAAACTATTTGTTGGTCAAAAATGTCACTGACCCTTCCAAGCAAGCTCAACTTCTCAGTGTTTCGATCGGTTCCACTCATTATAACAACTTATCTTCGATGCTGGGTCCCGACAAACCAATCAAAAACCTCTCATACAGGGATCTCACTGAAGCATTTAGCCGAATGCTTGCACCACCCAGAAACACAGTTGTATCACAACATTATTTTTTGAGTACCTACCAGAAACCTAACGAAAACATCGCTGAATTTGTTGCGGCGCTACAGCGCGACCTTCCTGAATGTAAATTTTCTGCAACATGCACTTGTAGCAAAACCGTCTCGGTGGCGGATGTTTTCTTGAGGGCATAGTTTATCAGAGGGCTTAAAGACAACTGGATTAGGGAACTGTTGTTACAGTCCGATTCAAATACTTTTTCTGATGTATTGACTAAAGCTACGGCTTTGGAAGCTTCTCGACTTGAAACACAGGAACTCGCAAATCAACAACCAGCAAATTCTACACAAAGCCAAGAGGTGAACAAAATTTCCAATCGTTCTCGTCGTGGTAAGTCTCAGAAACGTTCTAAATCACCATCCACGGCAAAGGGTTCTTCGAGAAACTGTTCAAAACCTAGAATCGATTATGCAAAACTCGGTATCAGTGATATTTGTTTCAAATGCGGTAGAAATAACCACCGTGCTCCAGATTGTCGCATCGATAGATCCAAATTACGCTGCTCCGCCTGTGGCAAGAACGGACACGTTATGCGGGTTTGCATAAAAACACTCCTGAACGACAAGTATCCTCATCAATATTCGAAATCTAACTCTAACGATTCATCCAGGGATAATATTACTAAACACATGCGATCTTTTGAAGACAATACTCTTTCATATGGTCTCAATCAGGTTACAGAAGTGTGCTACAATAATTCAGATAAGAATATTGTGGATATTTTCGACCAGCTGCCTTGTACAAACTCCGTTGCTGACTCTCAGAAGTATTTCGTCACTGTATCCGTCAACAACCACCCAGTCCGCATGGAAGTAGACTCGGGGGCGGGTTTTTCTCTGATTCCAGAGTTTGCAGCTGAACATTTCTCTAACTCCAACCAACATTTATTTTCGAGCATATACCAATGACGTTTTCCAGCCTAAGGGGAAAGTTTCTCTTAGAGTGACCTATAAAGGACGTAGTTCTATCGAAGAATTGTATGTAGTTCCTAAGGGTCGTCCAGCCATTTTAGGCCGCATATGGATTAGACATTTGAAGATCAGCCTAGAAGAAATTGATAAAGATAGAAAATTCTGTGTCAATCAAACCAAGTCAGTTTTTCTAAATGAATCCTTTTCTATTGAAGATATTATTAGTCGCTATTCTAAAGTGTTCGAACAGACAATAGGTTGCATTCCAAACTATAAGGTTTCTCTGAAATTGCGCGAAAACGCCAAGCCTATCTACACTAGGGAACGCGATGTGCCTTATGCTCTCAGATCCAAAGTGGAAGTGGAATTGGATAACCTGGAATCAGCGGGTATTATTTCTAGGATCGACAAGACTGACTGGGGCTCTCCCTTGGTGGTCATTCCCAAAGGAAACAACGCAGTTCGCTTGTGCGTCGATTATAAGGTAGGGGTAAACGAACGCCTTGTCTCAGTAAACTACCCAATTCGACCCATTCCAGACGTTCTTCACAATTTGCGAAATTCTAAATTTTTCTGTAAATTAGATATATTTAAAGCATACCTCCATGTTGCGGTCGATGACGCAAGTAGTGAAATCCAGACTATAACTACTCATAGGGGAACCTACCGAATGCTCAGATTGAGTTTTGGAATTAAAACAGCCCCAAGCGAATTTAATAGAATTTTGAATCAAATTTTGCACGGGTTGAATAAAACAGAGACGTATTATGATGATATCATCGTACATGGCTCAACTAGAGACGAGTGTTATTCAAATTTGGTAGCTTGCCTCCACCGTCTGCAGGCTCATGATTTGCACTTGAACAAAGATAAGTGTTCTTTCTTTTCCGAAAAAATCGAATACCTGGGCCATATAATCGAACATAACAAAATTTCAAAATCACCAGAAAAAGTTCAAGCCGTCCTAGATATGCCTCGCCCTAGTAACGTCCTTCTTCGTTATCGCGCAACGCCACTTGCTTGTGGCCAGTCTCCAGCTGAGCGCTACCTTCATCGGAAGCTCGGGATCAAGCTAGATGCACTCCGACCTTATCATCCAGCTAAAAATCCAGATTCAACATACCAGGTTCTCCGCACTTTTAAAGTGGGGGAGAGGGTCCAAGTAAGGGACTACTCACAGAACAATAAGTACACCTGGGTTTTTGGTACCATCATTCAAAAATTAGGGGTACTGCACTACATTGTCAAACTCGACTCTGGCTACACCATCAAACGACATTTGGACCAAATCCGCCATACCTTAGTGAAGAAGGTCCATTTTAATCTGCAAGCCACAGAACCTCGGCTATGGCAAGTTCCTCCGGCATATCAGGCTACTCCTCAGGAAGAGAAGCCTATCTCGGTTCCAGAAAGAAACACTGCATTACCTCAGGACACTTCCGCCTCAACACCAGCACCGGGAGATCCATGTCCGAGAGCTCCTACGGTCGAGCCGAGGCGTTCTGGACGGACTCGCCGACCTCCAGCCTATCTAGGGGACTATCAGCTGAAGTTTTGAACCCCATGAAATTTTTCAATATTCAAGTTCCAAATTAAGGGGGAAGACTGTTATAACCTCAACAATGTTTACCTGTTTACTATATAAGTTGTTTACGAGAGGTTATGGCGTCACCTTTCCAACCAGACTATTCTAATGTGTCATGTTACATTTTCTATCCAGATTATAGTGAAAGATCAAATGCGTGCTTATATTATACTTCCCTGTTTTCAAATAGTAGACCTAAAGAGACACAATACATATTTTCTCCTTTCCCATCCTATAAATAAAGCTAATATAATGGTAACAATTTATGTACAATTCTCATTTGTAATTAAAGATGGATTCCATTTATACACTTCTAAATGTAACTTAATATTAGACAACTATTATTGTATATACAAAAATAATATTAACAATCAATGTATTGAACAAATAATGTACAACAAAGAACTGGTATGGAATGATTGACATTTTCATAACTGAAACAAAATAATAATAATAATATAAATAAAAAGCATAAATCGGAATAATTGTAAACAAATCAAAATAACAAGTAATTCTTTTATAAAATATGTAGAAATAATTAATAAGTTAATAGTTCAATGCTAACAGGAAAAAATAAAAATTATAACTAAATTTTTCAAAAGATTGCTTTACTGAGTTAACAGCGAAAAAAATTAGTCGTATTAAGAGATAAAACTAACTGTAAGAGAATCAGTAGATGGAAGCTCTAGCTTATCCCAGAGAACTTTCCACTTTTGAGGGAGGTGACCCAGCTCAGTCTCTAGATTATGAATTTCTTCAAGTAAATGCGTGAATGCATCTGGTATGCAATGATTGACATTTTCATAACTGAAACAAAATAATAATAATAATATAAATAAAAAGCATAAATCGGAATAATTGTATTATTATATTTAATAAGTAGTATTGTATAATATATGGAATAAGTAATAAAGTAAAAAAAAATGCTGAAAGGGTCAAAAAACGTAAAAATAAATAACTTTTATGGATTAAAATAAATACATAAAAACTAGTTCCAAACAAATCAATATAAATCCCAAACATTACTTAGTCCAGTCCACTCTAATTGTCCAAAAAGTACTGGGCCCATTTTTTAAGAAATGCCTCTTCAAGTGTCCTTCATAGTGTATGTAGGTGCTTGTCCTCGGTCAGTTGTTGCCCGAGTGTTCGGCCATAACATCGCCCATGTCATCTTTTGACATCCCACTCTTCTCTTCTGGATCCATGGCCCTGACCTTGGTCCACCGGTCCTTACCCAGTCTCGTCAGACTACTATGTCCACTTTATTTTCAACTAACGATGTCCCCGGTGCCAGTCTGCTTTGTGTTCACTTCCTGATGCAGTCATGCCTGCCTAGCTTCCTTTTTTATTCTAAATGTTTCTGTATTTCTCCAGGAAATACAAACAACCCCTAAACTTTTATTAAGTTTCGAATCGTTTTTCACACCCAAACAAAACAAACTGCCCTACATATAGAGGGAAATAGGAACATGAGCTACTGCCATTTTTTCACAACTGTTTGATTGAACAATTCTGGAGTCCCTTCTTCCTAAAAATTTCTTATTAACCTCATCGTATGTTTGTCCACTAGTCAAGCGCCAGAGAATGAATATTCATTAAAAATCATCCATAAAAAATCAACTGATTTAAAAATATTGGAATACATATAATATAATACGCAGTTTGTACGTTAATCTTGTGAAGCACCATAAATCAGTGATATAGATATTTTTGAAAAACATATATGCGTCCATTCGACGAGAGTATTTATTGATTCATCAGACGTGTATAAAAACTCTCTGCGTTTTCCAAATATACTTCTCCCGACTTCCTCGGTTTTCCAGATCGACCGCCACACTTGAATAATTCAAACTGATTCAGGAGGTTGGAAAACATAAAATTCCGGTGAAAAAGAATTTTTCACCGACTACATAACTTCTCCTGGGGTGGAATGAAAATAGAAAGAGGAAATACCCGGTGAGGACGACTTGTCTGGAAGAGGGGTGATTCCCCTCGGCGGCCTCAGCTTCCTCCTGCTGGGAAGCCTCAAGCTGAGCCAACTCCAGGTCGTAGCTCGGCCCCTGGCCCAGATCCTCGCTGATATAGTAGTTCCAAACATCCAAAACTGCTATATTTGACTGAGGTCGCAGCACCTAAAGTTGGCAAGAATAACAAATAATATAGCTACTGTATTTTATGTTTAAAATCGAACTTCGGGATCATCGCAAAATGAGAAGAAATTAATACATAATAGGGTTCGCAAACAGCCGAAGAGCCTCAAAAAACTAATTTTTTAAAAACATTCAATAAATATCTTATTACAACTGTTCAAATAAAAATTATAAAATCCATTAGTCAAAAAGTTGGAGAGTATTCGATTTTGAAAAAAATAAATATGTTGGCCGTGGTAGACAGTTATTATAACAATAATGTGTTTTTAGAAATAAGAATATTGGACAGAGACGGCGACTCTGTCGCAGCATTCCGGTCATTGTCACTCTCTCTAGCTGATTAGGGGATCTTTGGAGATTATATAATTCTGAGTCAGTAGAGGTAAGTAGTCGATGTAATCTAAATATAATATTTTGCTTGGGCGGAGGATATCTTGCGTCTCAAAAGCCAACTAGCTCTCAATATGATTAATGTATATGCCAGCTGTTGTCATTAAAATGTTTAAAAAATAAAAAAAGAAACAAAAAAGGACGTACAACATGCGGAATGGAGTATACGTCCTTTTCCCTGAGAAGAAATTAGAATATGCTGCAACCGCTTTCGCCATTATCATGAAACAACTAGCCTGGTTGTGGATTTTAAATACAGTCAATTATTTCTGAAGCATTACTCAAAAGCCCTGAGACTACTAGCCCATCAGCTATGGGCCTCACAGCTTATATAAGGGGGGGGTCTTCAACTAAGGGACAAACTTTCAATTCATGTCGCGAACTATACATACATGTTGCTACTTACAGGTTGGTCGGTATCAGGAGTATACATGAAATTAAAAAATACGGGAGCTCTGGCATTGTACTTCTCGATATAGTCGAACACTGACTGCCCAAGGTTGGGGCCTGCGTGAGTCCCAGCTCTCAGTCCGCCTGAAATCATTTAAACATTTGTATTATTGACAACGTTTTATTAATATTGGACACTGGTGTGGAACTCATTGGGACCAATTTTTAGATTGTAAAATTTGTTCTTTAAAACGTGAAGGAATGAAAGTCCTATGTATCCTATATCCTAACATTCATGCCAAAAATCAGCTCCATGGGATTCAGTGTAAGTAATGGCCTCAATGGATTGATTTGACTATGGGAAATAGCTTTAAAATAGCTTAATTAGGTAGAAGCTAATTATAACAGATAACCTGGATAAACAGATTCATCATCGGAGCCAGTGTCGACAGTCTTATGATGAGAGGTAAGTGAACCTCTCTTGTCTTCTATGGCGGTGATCCCGCAGTCAACCCTGTCTAGCTCACAGTCGAGGAGGAAGGTTCGGAACCGACACGACACCGACTGGTAGGCAAGTACTCGGAGGTAGTAGTCGTTGAACTCAAACGCCAAAGGAAACTGCATCTGAATCTAAAACAGTCAGGTATTGAGATGCACAAAATTATTAAAATACAAATACATCAGTGAATATAAATGAATAGGCGATATAATTTCAACAATATCAATACCATGACATTATGGAGAAAAAATATAGAATATGTTATCTACATTTGTACGTTCTTCTATGGTTCTGTTAACGCTTTTTTTTGGGTTAATTTCACAATTTTTGCCCTCATTCAGTCATTAGAAGAAAACTTTTGAAATTATACAATTAAATATAATTCTAATATTAAAATTATTAATTTACAATCATTTGATTGTTACGGGCGAGGTATGTTAGGACAGTTTTCCGGTACAAAAAATATGTTAAAAATTACTGTTTTCCAGCTACAACTTCGATCTAGGGACAAGTTACTTCCTTAGTAATAATTTCATTTCTTTTTTTAAAAAATAGAGCCTACTAAATTTTTTTCAAAAAACTGAAATATTCAATATAAATTTTCTGCAATTGTTATAGGAATTAATCAGTCAGGCTTGTCTTCCTATTGACAAATTTGCAAGTTGTGATTATTTATTTTTTATTATTATGTGATATTTATAAGTTATATAACTGTTGAATCTAATTTCTTAATAATTCAATCTTCTGCACATTTTTATTATATAATAGCATATAAAGGTTGACATAGAATGGTCGCTTACTTACTTGGTGGACAAGATCGAGAAATTGGAGGAATGTAGGTGTGAAGGTAGAAGTCTGCGAGTTGGGAGAGAGGCCGTTCCGGTGACTGAACCTATGACCAAAGGCAAGCCATTCCTTCTCTATTAGCACCCTAAACCCAACCACGGTCCGGTAGTATGGGTCCAGACACAACTGAGCCATCGACGAGATCTGAGAAAACAATAGAACAACCAAATATTTATTAGGTAACCAGCTTTAAAAATTAACGTAACTTTATTGAAAGTTTTGGGGGAATTATTGGAGCATAAAAGTACTGTCTGAATAGTAGTGTACATTTAAAGAGCTTTCCAACGATGTGCTATAAAACCATATTTGGAACGGTTTTGAGAGTCGGAAGTTATGGTCAGTCCGGGTAAATAATAATTTAAGATACTCACTTGACAGGCGATATCCCAGCCGTCCTCCAAGCAGAGCATCACCGAAGATCCTTGGACATCCAAAAGATCTACCACAGCTCCAGACAGCTGAAGTAAATTTTTCAATTGCTGCAACCACTCTGAACTTTCGACTAATCTAGAAATGAAGTAAAATGACATTTTATTTAAAAGATTTGCAAATATTAATAACATATGTGATGTCACACTCAATAAACAATAATTCATTTCTCTAGTTAGTATAAATATAGTTTTAAAAAAATATCTTGAGCCCCCAAAATATGACGAAGTAAATTTAAAAAAAAATGAAATCGCTTCATGCCATCAAATCCTCATCGAGTAATTTAGACCCTCAATTATGAAATTACATAATTCGGTACAAAAGAGTCTATAGGAACATCTCTTAACAATTCTAGTCATGATTACGATACCAAGAAGAAGGATGATTTTTGAATAACTAAGCATTGCTCCTCTCTTTTTGAAAAAAGTATAACTCATAAAGGAATTAATTTCTTTAATGCTCTTTCCCACTTCCTGAAGGCAGTAGAAACAATAAGTAAATTTAAACTTCAACAAAAAACTTTTATGTTAGAGGAAACCTATTCGGAAAAGGAATTTTTTTCTTTTTGTTCAAAAATAGTGAAATAACCATGATAAAAAAATCGTGATTTGTATTCAAAAACATTATTTGATACATAGCTTTCATTTTTATTTATTTTTTTGCAGAGTTCCTCTATAGATATCCTCTTTTAAGGTCTGTCGAATCTACGTTTTAATCATTATTTGTAATTTTTTATATACTAATTTATTTTTCCTGTTTTTCTCTTTTATCAACTTCTAAGTTACCAACATATTGTGGAAACTTGTAATAAATGAATAAAACAAACTTATTTTTTGAAATAAGCCGAAACCGGTAGTTATATGTATATATATCTTTAGTGGAATAGACAATATTTCAAAAAAAAAAAAAATAAAAAAAAAAAAGTTTGTTTTATTCATTTCTCTTTTATGTATTTTTATTATTATGTATATTCATTTTATTTAGTTATTTCATTTATTTATATTTTATAATTGTTATTGTTATTTTGTTACCTTTCTCTTTTTTATATTTCGCACATTGTGACGTGAGGATGGGACACGAGAACGTCCCGAAATGGCATCGTGAAAAAGACACTTCCGGAAAAGTTATCGAAAATATTATCTTAATTTTAATTAAATTAAAAAAAAATATCTACTGTATTTATTGTATACTTTATCTACTGTTTAAAAGTATTATTTTCGTAATCATATTTTCAAGTATTTATTTATTCATTTCTTTCTACTTTTTATTAGAAAGTCCAAGAGTGAAAAATTCTATCAAGTTTGACTTCTTTAAACAAATCAATGCCCTTGTATATTGTTTCAGGTCATGAACAGAAAAATAGAGAACTAACATTGTCTAAATTAAATTATGTATGAATGGCTTACCTATAAAAAGACTGATCGTTTTCTGTCTGTGGACTACTTGGAATGCAAGCTTTCATCAGTTTCTTAAATGCGGCTTTGGTTGCTCGGATGTCGGCATACTCGACTGGAATGAATTCTGCTTTGATCCCGTCTACTTTGAATCCCTGCAACATAAATTCCATAAAAAAAAAAAAAAAAAACACAACAAAAATGCAACTCTCAATAGCAGTATACAAAAATAAAGAGCGAGAAAAAAATCGAGAATAGTCCATAACCAATGGAGCATAAATAAACTGGACCCCAGTAATTCACGTTGGAAAAGTAGATTAAACACCTGCTGCTTGACGTTAGATTTGAATTGGACCACGAGAAAACTTTAAATTGGAAGAAACAAGAAAGATAATGACCTACCTCATTAGAATTATTATGAGAACTATTCCACCAGAATGGAGGACGACCTCAGAACGATGGGTGTGAGAAGATGGAGACGAGAGGCCGAGGATAGAGAAAAATGGCGGAAGATCGTTGTGGAGGCCCAGGTTCTACAAGGACCGTAGCGCCAGGGAAAGTAAAGAGTAAGTCACAATCTTCTTGTTCTCCGTTTCAAATGGATGATAAAAAACAAGTTGGGAAACACATTATGAGGTCTGTGCATTATCAGCAATTCCCACTCATAGACCGACTTTTTTGGAATCCGGGGGTAGGAAAACATGAAATTACAGGGATCGAATTTCTGACCAATAAATAAATCCCCTTACATTACTTGTAGTTGGGGAAGTAAACATGTCATTTCAGTTCAGTCGAGCTAGAAAATTATTGGAACTTGCTCGATCTTTCTGCCCGCGCTAGGAGCCTTAAGCACATGAATTTCAAACCAACGCTAAAATTACATTCATACGTCACCTTATAGTGAGTTTTATCGGAGAGAATGTAGAGAGGAGCAGTGTGTAAGGTGTGAACACAGTCGCTCCCTGAGTCTGAATCTGCAGAATGCCGGGGTACAACACCGTCCTTCATCGAACCCCACCTGCCACGGGGAAGGCCTCCTTTCGACTGGCCGCTTCACCATTAAGAAAAAGAAATTATAAATATATATATTAATATAAATTAATAAACAATTAAAAAACCGACCGAAAGTCTAATAAAAAACTTCAAAAAGGTCGTATTTGACTAAACACTAAAATTATCGCGGTCAGGGAGCTGTGAAACACCAGAAATGGGTTTGTTATGATTGATTGCATTAATCCACTAATATTTCCTTAAATCTAGTGTTTGCATAAGGCCCACAGCTTCCCGATCCCGATTAAAAACATTTAAATACCTTGAGAACTAACATCCTACAGATAAATTACCTTAAGGTCGGGGTATTGTGAGCGATATCATCAACAGCGAATAGCAAAGAGTTGACAGAGAGACTAGAATCGGAACGCCAGGCTCCGACTCTTGTGGCTGAGGCGGGCGTACAGGCCACTATCACAGAGAGGTACCGCTCATGTTCAGCAGGAGAGGCTGCGCTCCCTTCAACATAGCTGCTACCTAGAACACAGAACAATAAACTGGGAAATTACCTTAGGACCATGCGTAAACAACCAGGTTATCAGTTACATCACCTGTGGAAAGTCTTCGATAAAAATTCTTCAATTCAGAACAGTTGAGGCAACAGTTTCGAAAAAGTCTTGCGCATCCTTTAAAGAGGTGGGAGAGTAGGTAGCTAAGTACTAGCGAGGGGCTGTTATACGAGCCTTCAAGATTTGAATAACATGAGTACAAAACCCGCCCCTACAATCAATCAATCAACGGTAGGACCATTCCATCCCAATTCAAAGTGCAGTCCCAATTCCCAGGAAGTGCCGTCGTTGGATCTTCGATTTAAAATAATATACCAAGTGTTCGGAAAGTTTGGAAAAGATACCATTTCGGGCTCCACTGATCGTAGGATTTTTAAAAGAAGCTCGTTCGAAAGCCCTACATTTTTTTTTTTTGCCTCAGCAATAAGCCATAGCCAAACAGACAAATTCATATGAATATATTAGATTTCTTTATTATTTTACACCGAGATTCCACATGCCTTAATGAAACTTAAGATACTCCTGTAAATGTCCACCTTACCAGAGCCTAGAAGACAGGCGTAGTTGAATGGCTGACACAATTTGGGATCTATCGCCATAAACAAAGAGAGCCTCTTGTCAGCAAATTTCGGACACAACATGAAAATATGTTCAAAAGACTCGACTTCCCCACAATGGGGGCATAAAGCCGATTCAGCCAAACCTATCCTGTGCTTATACAAACCACACAATCCATGATTGGACCTCAGACGACAAATCGTGCGACAAAATTCCTTGGAAATCGGCTCCCGAGTGAACTAAGGACGAACTTCAACCAAGGGATTCAGATCTTTATAAAAGCTACCCTTCCTAGAAACTGAAAATTCCTCCTGCCAGGTGCTCCAGATCTCTCTGCCAACTGAATCAGAAAACTCTCTGAAGGGAATCAAACAGTGAAGCTTTGAGCCCTCCACTATAGCCTGCCTTGCTAACTTGTCCACAATTTCATTGGCCTCCACCCCTGAGTGTGCCTTCACCCACATAAATACCACTCTTGAGCCTCTTCAAAACATTAATGTGTTCTATAATTTCTGCAAGAAGATGGGAAGGGTTCCTATTGATACAATATTTGTCGATTTGACTCAATGTACTTTGATTATCTGACACGATAATCAAGTTTTCAGGGCCACGCAGGGAGACAGAATATTTCAGAGCTTCCAGAATAGAGATCATTTCGACAGTCGCTATCGAAAAGAAGTGAGAAACTGAAAATGAAGCCTTAAAGTTTCTCTGAGGGTCAAAGAAGGACAAACCACAGCCCATTTTAGTCTTGGATCCGTCCGTATAAATATAATATGGGTTTTCTTGCATCGGACATGATAAAGTGAAATTCTCTATATTTCCAGAGTAACTTGAAGCCCTACTTCAATATTATCATGTAAATAATACCCAAGCAAAAAAAATAAATAAAAAATACTTATTTCATTAATTTTCAAATTATTACTCTTTCGAGCATCCTTATGTAGGAGTAAATGTATTTAAGTAAATAGCCCTCGTAGCGCATATTGCTTTTGTATAATCATGCTCAAGAATCAGGGACATGTGTGCAGTGTGTTGGGCCAAAATCTGAGAATCTAAGGAGCGGCTATAACTTACTCGTATAACATAATCTACTGAACTGGATAATAATAATAAGAGGACTCACCTTGCTGATGTGGATGGTTTGTCTTCAGCATGCTCATGACACTTTTGCCATGATAGGAGGCCCCCCTCAACAGCAGTGCTTTGGTCCGACTGTGTCTCCATGTAATTGCCGGCACCCGACCATGTCTGTAGCAACGGGAGAACCTTCGAATATTGTCATCATTGATGGAACTGGGCATCACCAGAAGTGCCGGATATCTGAAAGTTACATACATACAAAATACATAATCAATGTAAGACATTAGACAGGGTGATTTCAATATACAAAATGGGTATATGAATCACAAATAATTCAATAGTTTCCGTATTGCACTGCTTTTCAAAAAATATATATTACAAGGGGCCCCACCCCCAAAGCTGGGGAAATATTTGTATTCAATTAAAACAATGTTAGCGGCTTACAGCTTTAGCAGAATTTAATTTGATTTTTTTTTGTAATGGGTGATTTTTTGACAGCCTTTTCCCCGCATAAAGGAACCAAAAAATAAGAGTATTTCCAAGTTTTTTATACTTTAAACTAACTTATCTCATAAAGTATGAAAGATAAGCTACAGAGATACTTTATCAATACTCATGAAACACAACCAAATAAACAAAGCCTCTAGGACGTTTTGGTATCGAGTTGAGCTGGTGAGCACATGTGTTCAAAAACGGATTCTGCCGACACCAAACGCGAATTTCCTCAAGTAGTTAGGTGTTTCGCGTTTTGCCTAAGGTTGGTTTTAGTTTCTTCTAGAATTTCCTAAAATGCTCCGGCAATTCGTGGAGTAACTAAGGAAAATTCGAAACTCCTGCGATCTTAAGGGGCTTCGCGTTTCTCCTAGTGACTTTGGGAATTCCCTTGATTTGGCTTTTCACGGTAAAACATACAGAAAATTCAAAATGCTGCTTACAATATTGAAAGAAAATTACAAAACAAAATGGATTATATGAATGCGAAGGTCTAAATTCAATAAGGACCGTAGCACCAGGGAAAACAGAAAGTTATTCTACCCGCACTGTCTCAATTGAATACATCTGTCAATTTTTTTATACATCATCTAGAAGGCGGAGCCCCATGTAAATTATAAATAAACTTACGTTCTGGATAGAAGATATTTGGTATTGACCGTTGATATACGAAACTGTTCCTTGTGTGTGAGGCTAGTCGGGGAAGAAGGGGAGGAGTGGACCAGACCCAGTCGGACCCAGTCCCGAACATAGCTCCTCTCTGCCACCCTCTCGATGCTCCCTCTGGTCATCTCCTCTATTGGAACTGGAGGAGTTAACAAAAAGAATATAAAACATTATGCTAAACATGGAAATAAACATGAAATACTACAGTAGAAATAGAGTGTAAGAAACCTCGTCCCCCAACTGATGCCTCTAATATTCAATAGTCATCTTCGACTTGACTAAAATTATCAAAAAAATATAATAAGTAAAGTATTTTCATTATCGACTTTATTACGCATAGGTTATTAAATTTTGGTGTATGTTGATCTAAATCTTTATATTCTGAGAAGAAATAGTACACACATACTTTCTCATTAAATTTGTTGTTTATTGGATTTGAGTTTCTAGTTAGTAAACAACATATTGCAGTTATTTGTTTGAATGTTCATGACTGAGAATGTTGGTCTATACTTATGTGCGAATGTGTGGAAAACTTAATTAGGGGAGCGCAAAATAAAAATGTCTCAATCTATAATGGGATTGAGAATTACAACTTCACCAAATGTTTGTCAAAATTGGAGTTCAATAATGTTTGGGCACTGTTTATTTAGTAACATCTCATATATTTAGATGGGAACATATAATTACTTTGCAAATCGTCGTTGGTTAGGGGTAGAGTCATCCGCCCAGGAGATGTCAGATATTTGTCACTTCCAGCCATGTCATGCAGAACGTACTTCTGACGTTTCGACGAGGTTTTCTGTTTAAAACCTGCTTTTCTAGCAGTTTTCATTAATGTCTTCTTAGCAAAACCTCTATAACAAAAAAAAAAGTATGTAAAAACGGGATTATTTCATTTTTTCAATGAACACTAACAAAATATTAATGACATAATCGTTACGTACTTCAACGTAGCATTTTTTTCTTTATTCTTCTGCATAGGCGTTTGGGGTACAGAAATATGTCCGGTAAAGGCAAAATGATGAAAAACATCTGGTGGATGCCGGATTCGATGAAGTGTTTTTCGGAAGGTTTCTACACTCTCAGGAGACACTTCTTCATCAAAAGCTACTTTAATTAGCTAAAATAAATAAATAAACATTCAAATAAACGACATTAAGTAACAAAATCTGTGTAATCTTTAGAAATAAAGCAGAAAGTATGGTTCTATGGTATAACAGTGAACACTGTAATTTTTAGTGACGAAAAAGGTAACAGTAAAAAAAATATATATATTTTCAACAAAATTAACACAATGGGTTTGAAGAACGCCGAAAAAAAGATGTTGTGGGTTCGACAAGCCCACTTTTGGTACTTTGAGGAGCCTAGGGTTAATTAAGTGTAAACCAACCTGAAATGTACAAGACCGGAGCTGGAGACCCTCTGGTAGCCACTGGTCCAGTTGGTGAGGTACTGAGATCTTCTTCTCTTTAGTTAGCGACGTTACAGGAAAAGATCTAACTACTGTTTGCTCGCAGGCTGAAATATTAACATAATAAACATTAAAATAACAAATACTAGCCGAACAACAGATCAGTGACTTGTTTATAACACGACCCCTTATATAAAATGCCGCCTGATAATAAATAAAACAATTACAATTTTCAATGAACTCTTTAACTTTTTTTTTAAATTCTCAAAACAAAAAATAATATATATTGTGGTATGTAGAGGTAAGAAGTACTTCAACAGAAACAGCTGATCACTATTGATCCTAGAGCCGTATTTCCAAGATGTACCTCTACTTGCGTATTATTTGTTTATAGATTTTATACATTTTAATTCACCAAAGATTGAAATATTTAAAAGGATTTTAACGAAGCTTGTTTTTTTAAAAATTTTATACTCGATGATTCCATAGTAAAAAAGAAAAAAAAACAGTCGTGGAAAATTTCAAAATATTTTATGAGTTCAAGTAGATTTTGTGAGAGAGGTTCTAGCCAATAATAAATCTAACTAGTAATGAGTAAGTACGTCTTGATTCAGTTGTATTCTAAACAATCTTGTTAGTAGCTTAAAGCAGGTTTACTAACGTTACTACGTTATCTGACTGCTTAGTAAATATCTGTTAGAACTGCGGTGCCTTAGCTATATTTATATCGCATCATCTAAAGTATTTAACTTTGCGATAATTATCTAATTATACTCCTGTCAGAAATTTGTGAACCATATTAAATAATAAAATAAAAATATATGTTGAGTTTTTATCAATATTACATATTTTGTGCCTCTAAAGGCAACATTATAAAAAAAAATTGAACATGATAAGTCCCGTAGATTGAATACATCGACACGAAGTATTAGGTATATGTACAATTCGACCAAAGGGAAGGGGTGGATTATAGGAGGAGTTTATTTGATTGAAATGAACTTTTTCATATTAATATTTTATTCTTTACTCTCTCAATATTTAAAAAAAAATCCTTGTATAATTTAAATAATTATATGTAATTGGAAGCGTGTCATTAAATCGACAACATTTTTTACGAGCATTGAAATGTTTTTGAACACTATATTTGACATTTCTGAGAAGAAAAGAGAAATTCAAAATAAAAACATAATTAGTTCAGTATGAAGAACATGAGAAAAGTGGACAGGAGAAAAATTATGGAATTTTGGCTCTTATAATAAAAAAAAATCGTCTTGTTGAATCATCACTAAAACTGTAGGGTTCTGTCCGGAAGCCTTATATCCATTTGAACAAAATGTGCAGTCAATTACAAGTACGTTGGTGGTTAATTGTAATCCCACCCGTGGGTTTCAACCCCTCCTCTCTCCAACCACTTCAAACTCCCTCCACTTATGGACAACCCTAAAAATGCAAACAGTTCAATAAAAATAATAATATGTAAGGTTTATTTTTTCCCGAATGGACAAAAGTAAATCCCAAAGAACAAAACCTCAATGAAGTAAAGTGTCGCAATGTAATACAACATAAAATATATATGTTTGTATAATTTAAATAATTATAATTGGATTATAATAACCGGCCATCGTTTCAAACCGTGTATCTTATCGTGAAATTATTATAAAGTTTACTCCCCGAGATAGGTGCCTATTCTTGCTCCCAAACTAATTGATTTTATATTTGATTTGATTGAAATAAACTTTTTCATCATCGTTTCGTTCAACAGTTTTTCTTTTAATATAAAAAAAACATGCCTAAAACAGAGAAAGATACATAGCATAAATTATGTACAAAGAGTATCCAATAAATTCGTACACTGAGATAATTGAAATGTTTCCCATATTAATATTTTATTCTTTACTCTCTCAATATTTAAAAAAAATTTAATCCTTTATTATGTCGGGTGCACCTTGCTGTGCAACATCACCCGTCAGTGCTTAAAGTGAGGTGAAGGCGGGCTATGGGCGACCACCGGACTACCAACGTGTGGCGATCGGTGGTCGCCCCAGCGCGTCACAACGTTTTTTTCTGCTCCCGCCAGGAGCTGACAAACCGGCTAAACACTGGGTAGCCGGTATCAATCACCAGCTGCCGCAGATCTAGTCCCAGGTATGATCCGGTCCCGCGAATCAACTCTACCCTGGCCTGGTCATACAGCGGTCAATCGAGGACTACATGTTCTGCAGACTCGATTCCCCACATGTACAGTTTGGGTTGTTCTTCCTTCTAAAGATGAAGAGTTTGAAGTCAAAGTCACCGTGACCTGATAATATATGGGACATCCAGTGGTCAGGCTGTACTGACGTCGAGTCGAGGCGTATCCGGACATCCGGAAAGTATGTATAAAAGTACGTGTCCATCTGAGAGAAAAAAGTCTCGAGAGATGTCTCGAGAGACGAGTCGCAGATGTACCCGGACCTGAGAGATGTGTCAGACACACGCGCTAGAGTGTGTCGGAGAGCGGCAAGTCTCAGGTGGACACGCCTACTTCCTTCTCTCGAGACACAGTCTCCAGTCTCCCGACAGCGCTTGAAGAGTCCAGCGAGTCTCCGACACTGCCTCCGTTAATTAGTTGTTTAGTTTAGCGAACAATCACGGATAAAGTTTTTATATTTACACTATAAATCGATACTGCCATGGAACTTCACCAGAAATTGACATGAAATATTCCTTAAATTCGTCTCTTACATTTTTTTGTGAGACTGAATAATTTCGCTGTTGGCCCATTTGCAAAGAAAACAATGATCCCTCTGGCGGACTTTCATTGCGCCACTCACCATTTACTATTTCATGTGTACTGTTATCTTCATAATCAGCAAAACCAGGGTACAAATAATAGTTCGTAGTAGAAATTAAAAAATTATGCAAAGCACATACTGCAAGAGTAATATCTTTAACCTTATCAGGTGCTAAGTGTATTGGTTTCCGAAGAACTCTGAATTTTGAAGACATAATACCAAACGCGTTCTCTATAATGCGACGTGCTCTGCTCAATCGGTAGTTGAAAATTCGGTTTGGTGCTGGTAGATTTCGGAAACCGTACGGCTTTAATATATACGACGTCATAGCAAAGGCATCGTCAGCTACCATTACGTATGGTACTTCTTCCCGGTAATGGTTCTGGTACAGGAAGCGGTAACCGTTTACTTTCCAAGGCATCGTGTAGGGAGCAGTTAGTAAAAACACCTCCGTCTGAAATTCTACCATTGCAACCAGTATCCACATAAATAAACTTATAATTCGCGTCCGCGATGCCCATCAACACAATGCGTCTCGAGAGCGAGTGTCGCCAGTGGACACGGCCCTAAGACTTGTGTCGGACACTTCTCTCGAGACTTTTCTCTCAGATGGACACGTACCCTAAGGCCTCATCAATATCTGCTCCTAAAGGCATATTGCGTCTACAGTAGTATGAGGCAACATCACCATTCAAGACCAAGTCTATGGGTGGAGCTCCGGCCAGTACTTGCAGCGCAGCCATAGAGACAGTTCGATAAGCTCTTGTAACCCTTAAAAGGGCTGCTCCCTTGCTACAGCCATGAATACTCCGGCGTAGATTGACTTACACGCAGAGTAGCCGAGGCCCCACGTCGCGCGGGCTAGGCTCCTCAGGGCGTTGATTTAATCCTGTACGCATTTTACATAATGTATATTTATATGAGAGCTAGTTCCGGTTAGTGTCACTGGATCGTGATCGCTGTCATTTTGATGTTATATACAGATAATATACCAAGCTAAAACTAATAAGTAAAACTTACCTAAAGGGTCTGAAGGGGTTCCCTTGAAGATAACTCTGTAATTAGTGATAAATATGGCTCCTTCAGCAGGTAACAGAGGCGGTACTCCGAGAAACTGATGGTAGGTCTCTTCTCTACCATCGGGGAGCAGGTGGACACGCAATCCTTCGCATAGAACTTCTTCTCCAGGTATTAAGGTCGGGATTACCATTTTTGCCTGTTGAATGGGGAAAATTGTACTTTTAGTTAACAAGAAAATACGAGAATATTAGAATTAATTAACCTCAATAAATAAATAATATAAATAAAACGTTGAAAGTTCATTACCTAGTATCAAAAAAAAATGGCTAGACAGATGTTAATGGCATTTTCATAATGTTTATTTATTAAAATTATTATAAATTTGCTGACAGTGTGAGGTGGGTTCTGCGCATGCCCCTTTCCCTGAAGAATTAAGGAATTTAGGACGCGTTCTATCTTCTCTTTCTTTGTTCAGTTTCAATGATTCCGTTTCTGCACATTCCCCTGTCACACTTTTTGGTTTCAACACAAGATTTAAATTATCATTTTTCATGTACATTTTCAATGACGGAATAAATTATAGCGTGAAACGGGCTTTATAGATGCAAAATATCCGACTTTGATATTTGCGGGAGGTTACAAGAATGTAACCGTAACAATTTAAAAACTACTACTATTGCCTGCAAATAAATATTTTCCCTCTTAACAATTCTACAAGGAAGAAAGAGGAATTTGGGACGATTAATTTTTTGAATACACTTTTAATTTTTTTTTAGGAATTACTGTATTTACCTTCTGAATGGGAGGAAGCCGTTTGGACTCCCTGTGGACCGCCTCCAAGGTCTCGATGTGCATATGAACTACCCCAGGAATCATCTGGTGGAGACACTTGACGTGCTCGCTGTTCACTCCCCCTTCGGTGCTCACTCGGTCCACGAAACGGGTCACTATTCGGATCACATCGTTCGTCTCATTGTTAAATCCAAGTAGCCCCTCAGCTTCCTCAAATCCTGACTCGGAACCACTTTCGCTCTCTGCGATGCTTGATCTAAATTGAAAAAAAAAAATATATAGTTGGAGGGGATAGGCCTCCTTAACCCACTCTACCTTACCTCTCGCCCATTTCAGCTAGAGAGGAGGAAAATGTTGAAACAATGAAATAAGTTTAATGCAAACAGTTATTTATAGCTATAGTAGGCGACCAAAGTTAAAAGATTTCGACAGCTACCCCACCCTTACACCCATCACCTTGTAGAGTACTCGATAGTTTGAAATGGTTTACAAGAAAGATACTATTATAAGGGATCTGAATCTTGGAATTTAACACGAAAAAAATGCTTTTGTTCTTGTGGTTAATATTCATTAATGATATAAAAATAACAGTTTTTTTAGAGCTCGCAACATATCTGTATCACTGTAATAATAAAATAAAAGTTAATAAAAAGGATTTATTAAAAAAAATAATTTGCAAATTCATATGTAATGATATGAATTTCTACACAAATGAACCTACGTAATCACATAAAGAAAAACAATTAAAAGAAAAGTTTATATTGAACCGAAGAATGTTTCCAACTAATCAACCAAACTTACCTACCGAGTGAAGGCATAAGTAATTTCTTCAGAAATCCGCTAAAAACGTATAGATATATTGGAATGTTCCCTTGTTATTAATTAGTTATTATGGCTTATGCCCGGGCTTTAACTTCGAGGACATATCGCCTACTACGAGAGAGCTCTTTCGTCACTGGTGGACATAAGCCCGACTCAACTATGGAAGTCCTAAATTTTTATTCACCTAGGATAGGGGTCTATAAAGAGTGCCTGACATCGTACAGGCTCGGGATACGATGGACGCCGTGCTTAAGTTTATTTTACCTCCCAGATAAAATAAACTGAGGACCTCGGCCGGGTTTCGAACCCGCTAACTTGAAGCTCAGAAAGCAAGCACGCATACCACTGTGCTACCGGGACCGTCAGCCTCTTCTTCTTACTGAAATGGTACATCATACTACTGATAAATGGATAGTGTGATAATTTAGTGTATCTCTACCTATTTGTTGTATTAGTGTGAGAGTGTTGATCCCAGGAGATTGGAGGCTTGACTGTGACTGGATGCCTAGTGGCCACATCAACAGGCACTATCAGATAGACCATCCTGTTGGCAAAGTGGATAGCTTGGCTATACACTGTAGACTCCTCACTGGCAGCTAGATCTTGCTGTCTCTCTGAAAGTATCCAACAGTTAACAGCTCCAAAATGAAAATAGTGAAAGAAAATATAATTTCAATACATGCCTTACGAACTCTCGGAATCATCCTACATGACCCCTTCAAATTTTAATGTTTTTTAGAGATTCATTGTACAGAATGATATTGATTTGCCAAATATTGACACTCCAAAAAATGTTTCACATATTGTAATTTTTTTTTCAAGTGTTCTCAATTTTCTTCATCATTCAAATTTTTTTTTTTTTTCATTGTTTAACCAGTTCAGGTCATTATTTTTAGCCATACATGCAACACATGGCGTTTATATAAAATTCTCCGTGGAATCCGAAAGGGGGACTTAAATAGATATTTCCGTTTAAAAGGCCTCAAAATGGCGACCATATACAATTAAATGAGCTAAGAGAGAGGAAATGGCTATGTCAAAATGTCAAGAGGGGAGAAATCACCATGGGGAGTTGCACTCATCTGTAACTTATTAGTGTCACTGCTGCTGCTGCTAAGGATATCTGTAGGCCATTGGTGCATAAGGCGTCGTTAAGGAAGTCTGAGAGAATGGTGGGCTTAGACTGAAGGATTATTGTAATAACTAAGGGAGGAAAATATTTTTTTATACTTGAATTATTTATTTTCAAAGTTAATTTAGATATTTGGTCTAGTAGTTCTTAGTTACACTTTTTTACGTTCATTTCTTGTATTTTCAGTTTCGTGGGAGGATTATAAGGTAGTTGCTTATCGAGTAAGAGGCCTAGATAACGGACTTCAATTTTTGCAAAGATGGGATTACTCTTAAGGTCAGTACCTATCGGCTCAAGGGACAGGTATATTTGCGACGGAGAGTGAAGGAGATGTAAACTGACTTCTTGTCCTTGACTTTTTGTACCAGGAATGAAGAAATGATACCAATGTTCTTGGAGGTTAGCCGATTTAAAACTGCAATATTTAGTTTATATCATAACTTTTGGGTTCCGCAGGGAGTTCTATATAAAAACTGTGTATTATATGTTTAGTTAAAAATAATGTCTGAAATTGGTGAAACAAAATGATGCAACATTAAAACATTCTACAGGATGCAAAGAAATTCTTTGGGGCCCAGTACTTGAAAAATTAATACATACATTTGGTTAGACGAATACTTTTAAAAATGTACACTGAAATCCGAAGGGGTCATTAGGATGAGTCCGTCAGTTCTTACCCGTACAGTAATCCCTCAACATTCGCGAATTCATCATTCGCGATTGTTTTAATGTACACTAACTTAAAATTCGTGTTTGCTTAGAGGAGTTACTGAAGTAAGAATATGAAATATATTTTTAAAAAATGAAAATGATAATGAGACGTCAAATGGCAGTTGTACTTGTAAAACCTGTTGGAGAAATATTAAAACTACATCGGCCATTGGGCGATAATGCAACTGAACTAGATCCTGATAAGTAGAAGAGTTTAACATTTTAGAGGGAGATAG
Source organism: Aradus depressus (assembly GCA_963662175.1). NCBI lineage: Eukaryota > Metazoa > Arthropoda > Insecta > Hemiptera > Aradidae > Aradus > Aradus depressus. The sequence goes on along the minus strand of OY759218.1, from coordinate 47,912,883 downwards.
AGGCTGCAATTCTTGCTTACGTTAAAATTGCGAGAGATTTGCGAAGCTATCAACCATCACCGATTTTTGAGAAAGACCGACGTCAAACACGAAAGGATTTTGTGTATGGTCTTCAAACCTAAGAAACATTTCTTAAAATACAAGACTGATTACCTGAGCTGATAGTTGGAGAAATTCGCATCTGCTCAGCGGCTATTTCCAAAGCTGATGGCTCTTGTCCTCTCCCTTTCCACATAGAATCCTACAAATTTTAAAACAGTAAGTATAGCCCCGATGTAAAAGTAAAAGCTTGTCCTCAAACCCCCCTACAACGCAAGTCAGAGCTCATTTTATTGCCGGTTTCAAAATTACTGATTTCTTACATCTCTTAAGAAGAGATGTAATTTTACACTACCGATTAACAATACAATATAAAATACATTTTCACGTACTTTTTTTTGAATTGACATTTAGGAATTTTTAAATCGCATGGCAAAACTGGTTTTGCTCTTTGTATATAGACGGTAATCTTTTTGACATTGATTCCTTGTTCGTTTTTCATTTATTTAGAAAAATAAATGTTTACTATTGCAAAAAAATAACTAGTTAATATTAAATGAATATTGAAAGAAAGAATATTGTATGCAGAGCAAATGGTTATATTTTCAAGTTTCTATCTTACAATTAGACAGCCCAATTAAAGTTTCGAACTGTACATATATTCAATTCATACAGAATGTTTATTCTGTAGTTTCAAAAGAAAGTCTTATGACCTCCTTCAACCGCAATCTTGTTGCTATTATATCTTCTCCTTTTCGAGGTTGTATACACTATACTGCATAAAACCGTCTTGGATTATTTATAGGCATAAGAACTCTTCTATAATAGCGTTTGTATATAGTCTAAAATAATATATTTTCCGAGACATTATTGAAATGAGTCTATACTGCCGGTGGCATATACATTAACTTCTAATTAGATACATGCGTAAACATTAAAAAGTATACCTGAATATAAAGGGCTTTAATTTCTTTTTGAACATCTTGATAAAATGCACCTTCCCAAAACTGCTGATTCTGCCAGACACTGTGTTCCTTAAAAAATATAATAAAATATGGACATTTATCTTCTTTTTCTCCCTCCGTAGACGTTTATTATTAATAAAGCCATACATTAGTCCTTTGGTATGTCAGTCGATTTTTTATACAAGTGTATGAGATCACAATTAACTACAATACCTAAAGCCAGAAAATACTAAATGTCAGTTCAACAGGCCACCATTTTGAAACGGGGTAAGATACAAAAATCGAACTCCGGGTTTGGATTCTACGTTAAAAACTCTATTAAAAGTCATAACAAAAAATATTAAAAATGGCTGATTTAGCTTAGGGCCTTGAAATATTGAAAACGCATCATGAAAGTTTTTATGGAGCTGCATAAATTTGGAAAGATGTGAAAAATCGATTAGACGTACCGTTTGCTCGTAATTGAAATTGTGGCCGATTAAAATAGGAAATGGTATACACAACTCCTGAACGTTTATTCCGTTTTATTTTTTCAAACATTGGACAAAAATCTTTTTTCCAAATAGGAAGATGAAGCATGTCAACAACAAAAATTTTACCACAAGAAGGGGGGGAAAGGAGAGAGGAGTTTTTTTATAAATGATATATCACGCTAGACTCTCGAATGACATATTTTCGACCGAGATTGTGTACGGGATTTTTTTAAATATTAGGAATAAAACGTTGGACTACGTTCATTAGAAGTCGATATGCCTTTCAGAACTGTAGCACCTACCCCTAAATGAAGAACTTCTGTTGAAAAATAAATAATGATTTTTACATTCCCCATCCTTGTATCTTGGCAACAACAAGAGAAAAAAATAAAAATGAGTACCTAATATGGAAACCCGTACATTTACTTAACGCAGCGTCTGCATGCAGAAAAATAAATAAATGTTTTCTTAAACATCTTTAATTAATAAAATTGTCTTTTTAAATGGCAGAAGAAATCCTGATACATTAACTTACTTGAATGCAGGTATATGCAAACTGAATAACTCCCGTGCATAACTTTCGACAGAATGCAGTTGCCAATGGTAACAAGGCAGCAGCTACTCCAAACTCATCAAGGGGAGAATTATCCTAGATTGAGAAGCACAATTACTACATCGAAAAATTGATCTTTTATATACACACATCAGTTCCAATAGTAAACAGTAATATTGACATAGCGACAAACATTCAAATTTGAGTTACGTAAAGACCACCAGTTAAAGATTCGGGGAGCTTCTTCTCCCTTCCACCAACTCTATACTTCCGACCCACCTCACTCCGCCATCATATGGCTCCGGCTACCCGCGGCCCCTGGGGTAAGTGGAGATATATAGACTTGCCGAGCCAAGTGGCTGCATATAATAAATTTCCATGAGATTTATTCATATCTCTGGGCCTCCACCAGTCAGCATCCTTTAACTTGCGGTGTCTACTATAGATTACCTGTAAGGCACAGTTCATGAGACGAACGACCAGGTCGAACTGCTGATGCTCCAACATGGCCTTGTTTCCTATCACGTGGTTGGCCAGTTCTGTACACAGAGCTAGTCTGGCAACTTTACATTTAAGAGCTCGTAACACCGCAGGTAGACTTTTCCTCGCATCCGAAATTTTGTTTTCAAAAATGTATGTGATACAATTCTTCAAGACCTAAAATAATTCTTGCCTCAATTTCAAGACGTAACAAAATACAGTTTCAAATAACTTAAATACTTACGAACCCTTCGGGATATGCGGTCCGAAAATTAAATGTGGGCGCACAGGGTTTCTGAGAGATATATGTACTTTAATGTAAAAGGAATTCGAGGTTCGGTCGTGTAAATGAAAAATTCAAAATTTAGCCAACGTTTCGAAAACTATTTATTTCCTTCTTCAGGGCCTACAGAATACAAACAAACAAATTAGTCATTATAGACCATATAACCAGAAACTTCATAATAATGTGAAGAAGAGATGGAAACAATTAAAGACAATGAAAGAGAGAAAAATAATAATAATAATAATAAATTTAAAAAAAATAATAATATTTATTTATTATTATTTTCCTCTCTTTCATTTGTTAATTTAAAAAAAAAAAATTGTTTCCATCTGTTCTTCACATTATTATTAAGTTTCTGGTTATATTGTCCATAATGACTAATTTGTTTGTTTGTATTCTGTAGGCCCTGAAGAAGGAAATAAATAGTTTTCGAAACGTTGGCTAAATTTTGAATTTTTCATTTACACGACAGATCCTCGAATTCCTTTTATTGAAAAGATACTGTCGACTCTATTAATCAATATGTACTTTATTTACCCAAGAAAAAGAAAGCGTAGAAAAAACTTCAAAGGTAGTTTTGTTAAATTCATGAAATAAAAAAGTACATCAATGTTATTGCTAACATCTATGTGGCACTTGCCTGGAAGGCTCAATGTGAAATGTGCGGCACACTGATTGACAGTGCGTCATAAGTTAACCATACCTGGAACCCATCCCCTCTACTGTTTAGCCGAGTCCATATTCGATTCCCAAGTGTATCTCACAAAACCGTGTGCCCCGAAGGGTTAAAATAAATCAACAACAAAATAAGAATAACATACCTCGAGCCTTCTGGCTGAATTGCTAACTAGCTGCTGTCTGGCATCTTGTACGTTTGAAATATGAGTTCCCATAGGAACATTGCGACCTGTACTCGGTTTTAAAGAACCTAACCTAAAAAAAGATAAACATGTAAAATTATTAGGTCGGAACAAGTGTACTCTATTAATTTCAAGGCCTAATAAATAGGCTCTCCACAGTCTTGTTAGTCTGGTTAATATTATACCATTTTAAATATGTTGTGATTGTTAATAAAAAAAAAAAGGTCTGTTAAAAAATATTGAAACGAAAAATATAGAATATCCTGTTCGAAGCAAAGTCGGTTTATTTAGTATATATAAAGACCGAGGACGCAACAGTGTTATTCATATTTCAAGTTGGCCTGAGGTAGATCATGGAGGGTTACTAACTAGGGATGGGTATCACATATTCGATGTTTTCAAAACCTAGATTGTTTATGGTCGATTATCGATGATTCTGGCATCGATGTTATGGACCTACCGATGTTTTTCAGTACATAATCGGCGTTTCTTACCCTTGTATTACAATACGTAATTTTTAAATTGGTAAATTATAGGCAGTTTAGGACTTATCCTATTCTTATAGAGCTGGCTGTCGAGTATTTAAAAGCTTTTAAATCTGTTAGAATCTAGAACTGTATACATCCTATTGGTATAATTCGTAAAAGTATTCAAGCCAAAAAGTGAGAAAAAAATAAAAATAAAATATGAGACATCCTGTCTCCAGTTATAACTCAAGCTCATATGTTACAAATTAAAAAGGTTTACTTTGCTTTGATGTTGTTTTTTGCCAATCCATCGTCAATTATTTTCTGAACTAACTCCGAGTTCAGTTCTGGAAATGGAGGCTGATGTATTCTTGCGAAAGCTCCTTCCGGAGGTTTCAAAATTTTCTGAACGTATGGTTGAGGGTTTGGATTTTCGTTAGTATACAAAACTTGTGCAATATCCTAAAACAACATCGTAAAAAAATATATATTTCCAAAGAAAAGGTTCACCCCGCACTGCCCAGGAATAACTTTATCTGTCAAAACCTGTATAAAATCTTATAATGTATACATTATACATATTATGTATGTTCCACTGGCCGTAGCGAAAGCAGCCTAACGTTTATAGGAACAAATGTTACGTATGTACATAGTAGTTAGGCATTTCGCTGCTAAAAGCCTTGAAATGGCATGAAGAATAGTGCCTTACCCGTGTAATTAAGTAAGTAACTAAGACAGCGTTCTTAAAATAAAAATTGCCCCAGGATTTCATCTTGCCACGTTTAAAAGTTAGGGAGATGATCCTGCACATATACTCCAAACATTACAAAATGTATAGGTTCTATACAGCCAGAAGGTTTTTGCAATTATGCTCCGGATAAGTGAGGCTGTATTCTTTATCGGATTCTATGCATACTTTGATAAGTAAGCTATAACAGGTAAAGTTACTCAAGGGCAACGCAGGGTGTCCTTGCTAGACAAATTTGATAATCAATCAACACTTTGTCATATAAATTAAATGTTTTGTTTTATTTATCCGAGCAATACATTTTCCTGTCCCGTTTTGGAAGTCACAGGTCAAGATAGTTAACATAATTTGCCGGTCATCGACGTCATTCCCCAACTTGAGAAATGTTAAATATGGACAAAATTGGCTGGACGTTGACATCAATTCCCAACTTCAGACGGCATAGTTAACAATATTGGGTGGTCAATGTCTCTTGATGGAAAATGTTACTACAGATTTCAAAAAGAAATATCCAAATTAATTTATGAAAAAAGATATATTTCTGCCTGATATTGTTATACATATTTTATTAATCTGTTTCATTTTTACACTAATTATATAAATAAAAATACTTATTTTCCGCTTGACAATTGTTATGGGGTCAGTCGGGGTACTTAGACAAAAAATGCAACTCTGTGAAATAAAAAAAACTGAAATGTTTCACATTCAATGTATTGCACATTATTTATTCTTAAGGGACCTCGGTCCCCGAATAAATTTAAAAAAATTCATTCACTCCACTACATTGCACAAGAGATAGTTGCTTTGACATTTTTTTATTCATAAAAAAATTAATACTGTATTTTCGACCCGTTTTTTAACGTGAATTTGGTATAGCAGCAGAGGGAACACGATTGTACCTCAGCGAATAAAAGGCCAGGCGAAAGGTCTTATGAGATGGATAGGTAGAATGTGCCATTCAAATTCAACGAATATGGACGAGTATGAGGTCATGTATTTGCTGCATCGTTGATATCCCAGATTGGGACACCCTCAACAAGCGAAAAGCGAGCACTTTGAGCGATACACTAATAAGCATATTAATAGAATATCTCTTACCTGTATGTGCTTAATTACTAACGACGGATTCAAATTCTCCTGACGAATTAGTTCTGGCATCTGAGCATAGATTTCATCCCAGTGATCGCACGGGCGCCAAGGCGGTCCCCGTTCCATCACGAACCCAGTGAAAAACATAGATTCCAACACTTTAGTGGTGAACTCACAGTCAACTAAACCCCTTTCTCCTAAGAAACTCGCCTGGAAAGGAAATAGAAACTGTTTCAATTATAAATCATGAAGATATTCCATGTATTTCTCCCTACCTCCTGCATTTTCTTCGCATCTTGTAGGTAAATATATAATAAAACCAATAACAATAAAATAACTCTAAAAAAACGTGATTAGATATAAGATTGTATTTTTACAATATTATTGATTATATTTACCGTTGTAGTGAATTAACTAAAATATCAATATCAAGAACTATAAAACGATCTTTAGATAAGAAACTTTTAGATTAAGATACTTTGATTGCTTAAATTTATAACAATAAATAAAATGTGTGGTAAAAGAAAATAATATAGCACTGTAAATCTAAAAAAAATATATAATATTTCAATATATTATTATATGATATTATATAATATTGTTATTAATATATAACAATAATAATAAATGCTAAAAATATCGATCAATAAATAATATATTTGTTGTCATATTGTCACAACAAATAAAATAATCTTTTTACCCATTTCAGGAGATACCGAACAGCTCATTACATTTTTTAATGAAAACTTGATCTACAAATAAATACGAATCAAAGCATTTCAACAACAAATTCGAAAACTACCATCGACGCTGTATTCTCGCGGTATTTAGAGACACTACTATATATCTTATTTTAGCTGTCACAAACCTATAATTCCATGTATAAAAGAAATTGAAGAACAATAAATTTGAAAGTTGTGGTACCTTATGGAATGTGATAACCGGCCTTGGATGAATCCTGATGATGGTTAAACAGGATCTATAGCCTTGCATCAGTTGAGCGAACATTCTCATGAAGACGGCCCGGATCCTCTTGTCGATGTACTGAGAGGGAAGGGGGGGAGGATGGGTCGGGAGGAACGCAAAGTCGGCCGAGTTCAGTTCAGGCTGAAGTACCAGAGATAGGGCGGCCATTGTGTCTGAAAGGAACAGCCCTGGAAGGAGGGGAACGGAGAGAGAATCAGGAACCACCACGAACCCAGTGTCCAGTTCTGCCACGATAACATCCATCTATAACAGCAATATTACAGAAAATGTATCAATAGACTCACATCATCTATAAACATGTAGACGCAACTGGACTAATTGATAACAGAAATTGCCAGCGCTCAAACCGTTGCAACAATAAACATAGACCATGCTCTTAGTTTACTTCCAGGCGAAGAAAAAACTTGAATCCACACATATTTTAATAAAAGACATAAAATTTTAGGGACCGGAAAACATAATATCCTAGTGAAAACTCGACATCGTGTTTTTGACCGATTTCATAATTTCTCCTATACTACATATATCTGGGCAACTAAAACATATCTATCTATATACTCACATCATTAACACATTAATATAATAACTAATATGAATAAATTATTATATATATAAAAAAAAAACTTACTAACTCACTGTAGTCAGCCTTTAGAGACGAATGTACTCCTATTAAATAAGGGATAGGGGAAGACAAAAATTCAACCAAAGACTCTGGAAGCAAAGGAATGTAGACATGGGAGTATTTAAAGGGGTACATTAGGGCAGTTAGTGCTCTACACGCCTCTGTGAGTCGAGTGTAGCTCTGCGACTGAAACAGAATCTTGTGTTCCGTCATCACCGCACAGAAAAGAAACACACAGTTTCGAATTCCTGAAAAAGAAAATAATAATAACAATAAATATGGGTTTATTCTACGTCAAAAAAAAAAAAAAAAAAAGTATGTATCCAACTTGGGTCATGGAAATGTTGATATAATGTAGAACTCGATGGGATAGAATTTTGTGCAAAGGAATTCGCCAAAATCTTGAAAACTGTCGAAGATATGTAATTTTGAATTTTAATTAATTAAAAAATAAATAAAAATATTCATAATTTCCCTCATCGTAGGTAGCAGTTTTAGCATTCGATTAAAAATATTTAATTGTAAGTATTAAATCTAATAAAAAAATATTGTTTTCAAACGTACGAAAAATAAACTCGAAAATGTTCTTCTCAAAATAAAATATTAGCAATACTAATTATTTTTTATCGAAAACTAAAACTTCATTCAAACTTAACGACGTTCTTATTATATAATTGAGACCAACAGTGATATAGTCAGGCAAAAGGAATTCTGGTGAAACCTGGATATATAATTCATGACCGATTACAAACAGTCAAACTGACTTTGTGTTTAAATAAATGTTTCAATTCAATAAATATGTTCTATAAAAGGAAGATTCTGATTGACAGGAGAATAGTTAACATAAAGAACAGATGTATTATAGATACTGATGATGGGAATGCTTCCCAAAACGTCTGTAATAGCTATTTTATGAGAAGGGGAAAAAAATGAGAGAAATGATGCTGTAATAATATATTAAACAAAACTCTCGTTATATTACATGCAGCTGGGAAAGTAAAAGTAAGAAAATAGAAGGATCAAATTTTAGGATGATCCATTGATTTACGGGGGCAGATCAAGGGTAGTTCCTTAAAATATTTTTTTTTTCTTCTTGGCATGTTCTTAAAAATATTCAATACATACGTATATATGTATTGAACTGATTCCAGATCTACTTTGTGAAAATTCATAATGAACAGGATAAAGGAATATACACACACTAAAGGAATATAAACTCCAAACACTACTTGTCAATATTTTCACTATATTGGTCAAAATTACACGACTATAGTTTCGCCTGTTACGGCATTATCAAGTGAACTAAACAGAGATTACTACTGAACTAACACAAGGCAGGACAAACAAGGTCATAAATTAGACATGTGACAAGAAAGTAAATGTAAACAATAATGTACAAAATGGAGACATTACAACATTCAAGTCTAACAGAAATATGAAACAAAACATAATTGAATAGTTAACAATATAATCTTAATCTATTGATGTGTGTATAAACATTCTTAAATGTAAAAATCTCTCTTTAAATAAAGTTTGAAAAGGTTTAAATGTATTAATATTCAAAATTGTCTTAAATATTTAGGTTTAACAACGGCGACGGATTAAGTTCTATTTGTTCATTGAGCATAATAAAGTTGTTGTTTTTGTTAAGTTTATTAATTTCTAGTGCTTCTAATAGGTTAAGGGACTGGCCTTTATGGCATATGTGTAGAATTTTTATATTGTCCTCTGAGAAAGGTAGGTGATTGGATTCAGTGCCATGTCTAAAGACAGCAAATTTCAGAGTGGAGTGTTCCTTCAACCTGTTCTTGAAGTTCCTTCCTGTTTGACCTACGTATGCGGCTGGACAATTGGAGCAATCAATTCTATAAACCCCACATTTTTGCTTGATATCAGTTTTTTTCTTTTGCATTAAATAGGATTTTACCTAGGTTTGGGCTTGATTTGTATGTTACGTTGACGTTGTTTTTTGTCAACATACTTTTAACTTTATCTGAAAGAGAGCCCACATATGGTATAGATGTAAACTACTCGTCTCCTTGTTGGTGACATAGGGATATATCTCTCTAAGGACTGTACGTTTCTTAAACTTCTCAATCAGACGGTTAATTGTTTTTTCTTGAAATTTATTGTTCCTGGCTATCTGTTTTATTATTTCTATCTATTTCAAAATCATGTTTATCAACCTGGCCGACACAGTTCTTCTGAAACTACAGATCCGATTATCTATAACATCAACACGGTCCGTTACATATCCCCGGCGATATGTACTTGCATTTGCTGTTAATTGGCTTTTATTTAAGCAACTAAGGCACAGATGTACTTCGAACATTACTATAAATAATAAATAAGACCAGTTTTCTACCCTCCACATAGAATAAGATTTTCATTAAACTCATATCGCAGCTGATACAATCCCCAAAGGTTTGTATCAAGTATAACTTGCCTAGCTGGTGAAAGAGAATAGTGACGGCAGTGTTGGTGGTGGGCAGTGTAGAGGCAAGAGGCGGCTGGAGGGCTTGTCTGTCCCCCGCCCCTATAGAGAATCTGATCTGAGGTCCACCTGGGGGCGGCACATGGACACAGCCGAGCATGTTCCCAACCAGCGTCTCTAGCTGGCTGCCTCCCTCCATCCAGACCGAGTAGACGATCCCCAGACAGTTCTACAACAAAACATGCCTTTAAGAGCGCGAAACCAGCTCCCAACATTGACTCGCCAGGAGCGAAGTTTGTGGGCAATACTAATATTAATAAACGTCTTCATTTCTTTTTCTTTTTTACAGATGTACAATAATAATTAATACTAATATTGACAGACAATACTAGGTCAAATTGACCGTCTGAGGGGTTGTCTCTACTACCTCTACTCGACATATATACAAACAAATAAACCAAAAAAAAAAAAAAAACATCCTCCTGTTTATATATTATTAATAATTAAATTCTGAAACTAGTTCAACTCTATAATTTCAGGCGGTTTTGCAGTAGTTAAATAAACTTTTGTGATTTCCTCCATTCAGATATTCAATAAACTATATAGCTTAATTCTGTGTTATTAAAATAGATAAGACGAAATTATTTCAAGATGGGGCATACGGCAATAAAATGAATCACATCTTCATCTTGATAGTTATTGCACATGGAGCAAAGTTTTATTTCTTTAGTGCAGGAATACTTAAGTAGGTAAAGAAATTCACCTCGTACCTTCACCCAGCTTATAAAATTCGCTTCCATCTCTGGGAAAATAACTTTTTTATCCGTAAATCACTGTTTATATAAAGTATGATTGGTACTATTTTTTGATTTTAATTTATATTCATTAATAAATTCATTTTAGTTACTATATTTACAATATCATTCCCTTTTATTCTGCCATCTAAAAACTCAGTTATATTGACATTACACATTACAGTTATTACAAATAGATTGCACTTCGTTATACCAAAATCCTTCTTTTTTCCATGACCTTCATCGTAACAATGTTTATATATCTATAGGATGGTAAACTTAAAAATACCTTTATAAAATGTAAATGTAATTTCAATTTAAATAAAAAAAAACAGGCAATAAATCAGATTTAAATATAAGACGAAATCTGCTCTGTTTCTGGGCAATTTTAAACATTTTTTAATAAATAATTTAAAGTTTTTTCAATATTACTGTACACCCGATATCCCCAGAATTGAGTCCCGTAGCAAAGGACTAAGCGTGATACGGTATTGACGATTTTTAATTTGGAGGCAAATGGTATCTTCTTATTTAAAATTATTTTATTAAATGCAAACAGACCAAATTTAGCAGCTTCTACTTTCTCCTTAAAGTGATTTTCTAAGGATAAATTCGAAGTAAAAAAAATCCCAAGATATTCATACTTATTAACAACTTCTATACTATTGCTTTTATAGAACCATTTTTCTTGCCTAGCTGGTGGCCTGCCTCCAGTCCTAAAAACAACAACTTTGGACTTCTCCAAGTTCACTACCAACTTCCACATTTCACAATAATTCTCTAAGCCAGACATCATTTTTTGCAAGGTAAAGCTGTCCGACGCCAACAGAACCAAGTCATCAGCAGTAGTAATAATCTAATTTTCAGAAGTCAGTTTTCCATCTTATGTCAAAGCATCAAATGGAAAAACTGGCAAGGGTTTTGGAGCTCGTAAGGAAAATTAAAATTGTATGACACATTTTCCACGAAAACAGGCGCTCAATCTATTGTGCAACATTCGATGGTTCTACCAGAAAATGCAAAGTACAAAGTCTGATTCACCCAACTATGATTTCATTTTTTTAATTCAGACATTGAAATGAATTTCGAAATCTTAATTTAACAATAATATATATAATTATATGGTAATAGAATACTTACCCTAAAGGTATCGAAATAATCTAACCGCGAAACAAGGACGAGACACTTTGGAGCATACATAATGCTATGATGAGATATTGCAGCCACACCGCTTTCAACACCATCTTCATCCTGAAATAGGTACAACTGCTAGATAATGTCACACAATAGTCTAGGAACTAAAAAAATTAGAAATAAGCAAGCAAAACAACTCATCAACAATGTACATCCCCAGCTAATTTCTAATAAGGTAAGTTCCCGGTCACCCTCAAAAACTTCCTTCTCCTTTGCCTGAGTCAGTAGATATTTTACTTGTGGAATTCTTTCACATGTAAACTTTGATGATATATTGACGATCATTCTATTTTGAATTATTAGGGTTTTTTAATAAACCTCTCTAAATCTCCCACCCCCTTTGACTGAAAATCAATAAGTGTCTCACTGATGAAGGCCTGAATCTACTGTCTGAATCTGAAATTCCATGACGATGTAGTCACTCTATCGGGAGTTATTGTGTCCATAAATAGACAATAATTTTCATTGAACCCGTCTGCGGAGGAAGGTTCTGTTTTTCTTAGGAGAATACAAGGGGTCGTTTAGCATGAAATTTCAGATATAATTGTGTTTTTAATTGATTATATAATTTCCCTTATACTTCAATATTGAAAAATATTATTTGAGAAATACCTCATCAACTGGCTTGCTGGGGGTAATGGAGACTGTTTCATTGAAGCAGAGACAGGCGCAATAATGACGATTTGCATTTATGTCGGTAAGAACAGATACAAAAAACCTTGGCTCTTGTCGCTCCGTCGACAAAGCCCATCCTTGAGGCTGGCAAAACTATATAGATAGACATTTATTATTAGATATAATTAATTATATATATATATATATATATATATATATATATATATATATAATTTCGATTAGTGAGTGAATGTTTCATAGTTATATTACTATGTTCATAGTTATGTTACTATGTAACATTCACTCACTAATCGAAATTCTAACTCACTTTCAGTGAAGGTAGTTTTTTTTGTAAAATTGGGAAAATTCTACAAACAAAGAGAAAATTCCAAAAAATTATGAAATTCCCTGGTTGAGCATTGGTGTTTTTACAAGAAACTGAACGGAAAATAGATGAAAACTATAGAAGTCCACAACTGAATCTGAAATTATTTATTGAAATTTTACAAATTGACGGCCACCAAAAGGGTAAAAGTGCAAGATATAATAGGCAAGAGCACTAGCTGAATGATTGGCCGGACGTATTCATTTTTGGGTGTTTTTACCTTAACAACCCTGACGATCCCATCCTTTCCAGGTTAAGTATGCGTTACCCGCCCAGTAGGCCAAAAAAGCGGTGGACAATGTGGTTTGCGCAATAAAATAAAATCATTAATTTTTAAATTTTTTTGTTTTAGCATGGCACTTAACACTCGTCAATTAGTTCAGCTTGAACAGATTCGTTACCCGTCTTTCCTTTCGTCGGCATGATCAAAAAAAAAGAAAACTTATCTAGAGAGAGGTTAAAAAAAAAAAAGAACAAGGAACAAAACAAAGTTATTCAAGACGGATAATAAATTAATTAAGTATTATATTAACAACGGCCAGCCAAATAACTATGGCAATAACTAATTATTACAACTACGCCAATTGCTATCTAGCCTGGAGGTACCATACGTTAATACCTCTGCAAATTAAATAATATAAATGATAGTAGGTTAACTAATAAATTATAATAATGGAAAAAAATAATAAATTAATGGAAACAAAGAAACAAATAAAATCTAAAAAACGGTAAACTAAATTATTTAAAATGTCTGGGGGATGTGGGCGGCCGTGAAGTGGAGACGCCCAGGTGTTGTCTCGTCACAGTGCAGCTGGGCTGAGGGTCCATCTTAACCAATACTTGCAGCAAGGGCTGAGGGCAGATACTGGTTGAGGTAGTGGTGAAATGTGCAGCAAAGGGCTTGACTGACCGGTCAGGTTAACTAAACAACTATAGCCACAGTGACCTCTACTGGCCACTATCCAAAGTATATGCAGTTTATTTCACTTTCGGCCTTAACAATAATACTAAACTAAAAACTTACCAACTCAATGCCTTCAATGAAAGGAGTGTCTGGCCAATCAATCTCTGGAAATCTTTGCAATATAATGCCTTTGCTGTAACCGCTTCCTAGAAAATTCCGAACAAATAGAATAAATACTTAATAAAATTTAAGTGAACCAAGACAAATTTTTAAAAAATGGTGGGGCATACTCTTCCTCGCATGAAGAGAACCCCACTTTTTGGTTCCAATATACAGACCGTGGTACTCCTTGTAGGTAATTTATGCTACGCATCTTTCGTTTGCCATTATGTTTGTGGGTTTGTTCTAAGATTGTTCTGTGTAATAAACAAAAGTGTTCAACGATAAGATTAACGACGAACTTCATTTAATTCAAATTTGTTAAGTTTAACGTCAAGACACAATATCTCAAACTGGCCATTGACAGATAGACCTTGTCAATCCAAAGCGGTCGCGTCTTTCAGTAATCATCCGAAATTGTACAACTTCCCTTTTAGGAAACTGCTAGGAACTGGGCATAATTTGACTCCTTGTAGAATGAAAAAGGGACCTTAACTTGCAAAAATATAGTCATTCGGCTTTACTTTTGATGTAAAGAAGTGAGCAAATATAAAATGAAGCCGCAATAAATAATGTATTCTGTACATGAATTTGCCACCTAAAAATTAATAAGCAGAAATAAAAAGATAAGTGAATACACTATACAAATTACAAAAAAGAAAAATGTACTACGATAAAAGCAAGATCCAAGAAGATAACCGAAATAATAAATGTTAAATAACATTTTAAATAATTGTCAAAAAAGCGTTTGCTTCAGATTCAAATAAAGATTGCTGCATCCATATCTCAATCTTCTGACTCAAGATAAACAAATGAAGATAACATGAATCAAAGCCTTATGAATCTTATTTTATACACGAAAACATGGATTAATAAATTACAAAACGTAATTCACTTTCAATACTGTTTTTTCATATATACGTTCGTTTAATCCTCACAAAAGTGATTCACATAAACAACAGAAAAGACGAATCCGAAAATAACCAGAACTGTGTTTTAATATTTGTAATTTGAGAATATCATTGAGAAATATCACAACTGAGTGATTAATGTTTAATCGGTAATAAAACGGAAAACCCGTCTTAGAAAATGGCAGTAAAACTACTCAATTAATACAAAGTACTTACTTTCTTTTTCATGGTCATATCCAACAATTACAAAATAATCAGCCAAACGAGACATAACTCTAAAAAAATATATTAAAATTTAAATCTATCTAAGAATTTGAGGAGTGGATGATGCAGGCGCCATCTCCCACAGCAACCTTCTCGTCTCTGTTTAGGAACTGTCTACATCAACTAATAGACACAACATACATCGACCTTCTTATCGATACTGGCCCTCACTTATGAAATTAGATCCAGAAAAGGTCCTTTCCAGGATTCACTTATAAATACAGTTGTTCCAATTGAATAATACGTATGAAACAATATACAGTGCTATATTTACTCTTATTTATTTATATTTAAAAAAATATATAAATTAATGTTTTTTAGTTATCTTGAGGAAGAAGCGCTGGGACTTTAGAGTTCTACCTGTCCTTACATAGTGCTGTAAAACATAGACCTTGACGAAGCAAAAGTAAGAAGAGAATCACGTTGAAGGCTATCGAACAATATATGATAACAGTAACCCGGAAAGATATGAAGACGAATGCATGTGATAGGAAGACAAGGAAGAGGGGGGGCGAAGAGGTGAAGAAGCTCTGCGGAGACGCCACCTGGAAGAGAGACGGGAATGGAAGAAGATAAGTGAGGTCTATCTCGTTGAATAATAATTGAAGTGTATTTTCAGACGAAACGTTATCAGACGAAATAGTGAGCCTTTGAAATTTGAAAATTCTTTTTTTCAGATTAACAATTGAAATTACTGTAGACATAAAGAATTTATTTATCCGTGTAGTAAAATTTAGTTCTTATTTAAACTACTGATTTTTATTATCTAAATTCACTTCCATGAATTTCCGCTAGGTGTCAGTATTGAGCACTGAACCTATTGTTTTAATTTTTTCTCAGACTTAAGTTAGTTCCTAATAGCTCCAAAGGAAAAATTCTCGTGTTGACTGACAACAAGGAAGAACAAAAATTGAGAAAAACAATCACCAATTGTGGCGTATTTCTTCCCTTTCATTTTCTATTAATTTTTTTATTCTTTTAGTTAATTTTTGTCAGACACCTTAATTATTTCTTTACGATCATAGGTCTAAGCCTTCTCTTGCTTCTGAACTTCTTCGCCATTTCGCGTTAGTAATTTGTTATTTAGGACCTTAGGGAACAAAGTTAGTTTTTGAAAGTTTATTTTAACTTATCTAAAAGATATTTTTCTGATTATTGTCAATTTGTTACTTTTTCATACGGAAAGTAGTCGAGTGAGAGAAACGACTATACCCGAAGTATGGACGTGAATCTTCGGTCATATGATTTTAATATATAATAGAGGAAGAATAAAGTGGTTGCTACGATAAACTTCTATTATGGCCACAGCAGAAATACCTATATATTTTTCTTTATTATTAATCCTTAACTGAATAAAATACAAAACTATCAATATTAAATATATTATTTTTAATTAGCTGTTTGTTCCTCATGACTTATGTCTGGTATACAATCTAAAATAATATAATATATTTTAAATGTTTTAAAGTGTTAATTATAGTTTGTTCAGTTTTTTCGCCTATTACAGTAATTAGTTAATTTTGAATGTAGTGGAAGGTAGACAGGCATATGGCTTTTCAATATGATTAACCCTAGTAACTCTACTAAAAAGCTAGTGAGTTTTACTGCTGTTGTAGCTAGTCGATATATTGTAATGTTCTGTATTTGGGGTGTCCCTGAGGCGTGAGAAAAAAATAGTTTACAACGATACTTTTTAAGCTGTTTTCTCAGAAATTGTTCTGAAGACAAAGAATATTCTCAGAATAGTCTTGGATAATTATATTCGTTAATATTAAATGGGGAAAGATTTGCTCTGGGCATAAAGAAAAAAGTTTAAAATAAATTTATTGGAGAAAATATGGGCAAACACTGCAATATTTTCTTGATGTCTTCTGTCATCCATGGTTCAATAACGGTGATAATTAAATATTTTTTTACAGAAACTGAGATTATTTGAAATTGGTTGTTCCAGCCTAATTTAAGCCATGGTGTTGCCAACCCTAGTTTCAACATGAAATTAAATCGTGACAGAAACTTACCTGAATTATATTTCAATTTATTTATTAGCCCTTTGAAAATACAACTTTTAGGCAAAGGGTTCGGCATGATATATACATTCTTGAATATTAAAAAGAAGGAAAACATAAAAAATTATGTAATAATAAAATACAAGGAAATAAAACATATCTCATAATAAACAAATAAATATAATTGTTTTAATAAAATTGTATTCTATTTAACGTTCTCTAATTCCATTATTATATAGATCACTGTTGAGCTTATTATTGGTAACAATGTTGAAGAGGGTCTTGTGAGGTTGTGGGCGGGTCAGTGCTTTTCCCAGCTACTTTTTTCTCAGTTAGCTGAAGACTGGGCACTTCATGAAGAAGTGTTGGATGTCGTCAGGTTGATCTTCGTTACAGACACCACAGCTCTCCTCTCTGTTCAAGAGGTATGTCACTTTAGCCAGACGTTTTCTACACAGCCTTATCTGAGATATCACTCTCGTCTGTATGTTTGTCTTTAGCTCAGCTTCAAGTACATGTAGCAATAAATATCCTTGTAAGAGAGGTTGTAGCTAGATGTCAGGGTGTGCTAAATGTCCCTGGAGCGGCTCCTTATTTCAAATAGACTCAAGGTCTCTTCCTTGTGCCTGTTGATAAGATCAGGATCCTAAGCTTCCAGCAACCATGAGTAGCATATGAAGGTTAGGATATTGTGGAGTTGAGACACCCAGTTGGCAGATAGGTCTGAGGGCTGCTTGCTGAGGAACAGGAGACGTTCGTAGTACAGTCTAGGGAACCTGGAAAGAGTTCTAAGCTGCAATATTTAATATGTTATAGAACAGGAGTGGCCAACCCGCGGGCCATCTTGAATAATTTTACGGCCCGCGAGATTCATCACAATTTTAAAAAATATGTTTTTTTTGTGCAATATTTTGTTTTTAGTGTAGTTGTTTTGTAACAAATATATAAAAAAAAAATTTTTATAACACATTTCAAAAAAGAAAAATTTTCTAATTTGAGAAATCTGGCCCAAAAAGTTGTGAGCGCTTTTGGATCAACTTACACTTGCGAATAGTTTTTTTTTTTTTTTAAATAAAATTTACCAAACATAAATCACGCTCGAACTTAACGGACGAAAACCTGCAACATCAATTACGATGTGCAAATACACGCATTGAGATCGACTTGCAAAAGCTAAATGAAAGAGTTGATAAACAAATATCTCACTAATTAAATAAATTAAATATTATTCCATCATTTCATTATTATCATTATTATATTATCTATGTTTATATGTATGAATAATAATAAAAACAATAATAATAATTCATTCTTTTTTTTTTTTAATTTTTTGAAGTAGGTCCAAGTTTAATATGGGGATATATAATTTTATATGCGGCCCGCGGGATTATAATGCATTTCCAAAGTGGCCCGCAACATCATTTGGGTTGGATCTCTGTTATAGAAGAAGTAGAGTGGCCATCGTTTCGTTTTTCGTTCTTTGTTCTTGTTGTGACAGCACTAAAGCGGCCATTTCCATTGGATTTAGTTCGGAGGCTATAGTCCCTTCGAATTTTTCGTTGTTTCCCAATATGGATGGCTGCGATCATTTTGACCGGGGAACAGTTTGTTTTAATCGAGTTATCTTGTACCTTTATGTTTTCTTAATCGATATCATTTTTATAGGAGAAAAAATAAGATTGAAAATAAAATGTCCACCGAGTGACAAAAGAGCTCTCTAGGAGTAGCAGATATGCGTATTTAAAGTCCGGGTATAAGTCGCAATAACTAAGTTCCTTCTTTGATTTTGTGGTTCCAATAAGTTGAGGGTTTTTACTTGACTCGACTTGTGTCACGGCCATCTTATCTGAAGGTGTCTGCTCTCGGCTGTCACACCTTGGACTTGCCCGGCTCTACCAAGTTTAGAGCAAGTTATATGTAATCAGTTAGACATTTGATGAGCAGTTTTCAACGGAACTTCATATTTGTTCAGGGTTACAATTGATTTCAAGTCGCTATTTGGATCTGTGGAGAAATGTTTGCTTGGGAATATTCAAAGAGGGACAATGGAACAAAATGTGTAAAAAGTCGTTCTTTTTGTCTCTGCAGAGCCTGCAGACACCTTCAGGACAAAACTGATATCTGAACCCTCCAAGTATTCTAAAATTTCTATTGTTTTTGTGGAAACATATTTAGGCTAAAAATCGGAGTTTTTCGATATGACAAAATTCTGGTCTCCCTTCAAAACAAACAAATATATAGTTTTTTCCCCTATAGATTGAAACATTTTATATGTGCATCCAGAACTCTCCAAGGACGACATGTATTGATTTTCAGCCAAATCGGTCCAAGGGGGTTAGGGGGGAGCACAAAAACTGTAATAACTGCCAACTTTTCCTGCACTATTATTACATGTTTTTATTTACTACAACACATTCGTTCAACACATAATACTAGTTTACCTATTTTCGTTTAGGTAAAGTTAAGGTTCAAGTCTCTCTCGAGTGTGATCTTGATCATTGTTGCTGTTATGTTGCATCGCTCCTATTTCCTGGGGGTGGACATATTCAATCCAACTCCATTCTAGACTGTCATATGTAAGTATATTGAGATATTACTCAGGGTTGGGTCATAGATGCGCAGAGTATTATTTTTCTACATACGTATAGAGCACAACCTATACATTGTACAATATGTTGAAGCTCTCTCTCTGTTCGAACTGCCTTTATAAAGATGCTATACTTACATTAAATTTCATGAAAATCCGATTAACCGTTAAAGAGCCAGCATCAATTTTATGTTTAGAAAACACAACCCCTATCTCGTTCAACATTTTGAAAATTGCACCCCAAAAGACTTATTTACATGATATTGTACATTGGTTATGCATTTTTTTACAATGGCGGTAGGTCGAATCTACCCACACGGATGGCGATGGCTTTATTTTTCATTTCTTTTTGTTGGAAGTTACTATCAATCTAACTTACTAGTTAGTAGATGTTGATTAGCGACTGTGGATTCTAATTGTAGGAGTATTGAGGGTCAGTCAAAGATGGAAAAAAAAAACACTATTCAGATGCCAACGTTTCGATATATTTTATATCATCATCAGGGCCTACAAACATGGGGGAGAAATCAAGATTAGAATCAAAAATAAACAAACAAAAAAAAAAAAAATTTTTTTTTTTTTTTGATAAACATTACTGAACGTTAAAAATACACTATAAGAAGTTGAAAATTGAAACTGACTTACTATGAATAATTATTAAACATTAGAATTAAATATGATTACATTACTAAACATAAACATTAATAATGGAAATAGACAAATAGGTGGAACATAATAAAGAGTAAACATTAAAATGACTTACTATGAATAAGCAGGGTTGGGGAGAAGGCATGTACACTGGATGGAGTCTTACATTGCAATGAAATGGTACAAAATAATACTAGGGTGCTAAAGGAAACAGGTACAGGGAGCTCGGGAAACCCCGTCATAACTGTCACATTACAGCAGAAATGTTGAAAGTAATATAAATATGTATTATTATGGTTGTTTGTGTCTGCATACTCTAACACATATCTATAGATAATTAATAAATAATTAAAAAAAATATATATATAAACTAAAATAAAAAATATAGATAATTTAGATATTGGAGACAGAACTATGGTGTCAGCTCTTGCTAAGTAAATTGGCATAACAATTACTTAGGTTATTAGTGTCAGTGCGGAAGTTGACTGTATCAAGTGTTTTAGCTATGTACACCATTTCCAATGTCAGTCTCTTATGATAATTGTGTTCTCTATGGAGTATTTTAGTGTTTATGTAGTCAAAATTATGTTTGTTCTGACTATGGTGTCGGACTAGAGCGCTGCAGTTATCAGCATCAGTTTTAGTTTTGCAATCATACTCGTGTTGGTATATTCTCTTTTTTAAGTATTGGGATGTCATACCTATATAAGATGCTGGACAATCTGAGCATGGAATCTGATAGATAAGATCTGATTGGTCACTTTTAGGGGTAGGATCTTTAATTTGGGAGAATAGGGATTTAACGGTTTTATAGTTTCTTGGTGAAATTATAAGGTTTTCAGCTTTTAGTATTTTTGTTAACCTTTCAGTCAATTGTGCAATGTACGGAATGGAATAGTATTTAACAGTGGTAGAAGGATTTTCAATGGGTAGTTGGTTATTAAAGAGTGTGGTGAGATTATTTGTCAGAATTTTTTGAATTATTTTGCGTGGGTATCCATTTTTTTCCAAAATGTTTTTAATTTGATCTAAATTCTCACTATGAAAAGTTGTGGAGCTAAGTCTTATCATTCTACTAATTAGCGCTTTGGCAAAGTTTATTTTTTGGGAGAATGGGTGATGTGAAAAAAAGTGAAAATACCTATCTGATTTAATGGTTTTGATAAACCAATTGGTAGACAATGAGTGATCAATATTTCTAATAACTAGGGTGTCAAGGAAAGGAAGGCAATTATTATTTTCAAGTTCGTAGGTGAATTGTAATCTGGGGTGAAAAGAATTAAATATGTCAAGGGTTTGGGTCAAGTAATTAGGTGGAATGCAAGTAATAATATCATCCACGTATTTAAACAAAAAAGGAATTTGATAGGGGAGTTTGGGTATAGTGGAGTCTAATAGTTGGTTCATGATGAGATCGGCTAAAATCGGTCCAAGACTACTACCCATGGCTGTGCCAAATACTTGTTTGAAAAAAGTGTTCTTATATACAAAGTACCCATTAGAACAGCAGTGTTCGACTAATTCGATAAAACTGGATTTGGGTAGGGGGGTGAATGGTTCTAGTTTTGTCCAGTTATCTCGTATTATGTTAATGACATCGGAAATTGGTACATTGGTGAACAATGAGGCAACATCAAGTGAAATTAGTTGAAAACCAGCTGGGACGACGCGATTTCTTATTGCTTCTACAAAGTCAAATGAATCTTTAACATTGTAAGGACTGTCAGACAGGATTTTTAAATTGTTGGCTAAATACTTGGCGAGTTCATAGGTTGGGGATTGAATGAAAGAAATAATGGGGCGTAAAGGGTTACCGGCTTTGTGTGTTTTCACTAGTCCATATATTTTGGGAGGTTGAGGGGTGAGGTTAACCAGTCTTCTCATCGTGTATGTGTCGATGTAACCAGATTTATGGGCCGCCTTTATCAAGGAGTTGGTAATGTTTTTTATTTTATTGGTCGGATCTTTGTTTAGCGGTAGGTAGGTATCAGTGTCGGATATTAAGATGCTCATTTTATTCTCGTACTCTGATTTAATAATTGCAACAGTTTGTTTCGATTTGTCAGTTGATATTATTAAAATGTCGGGATTGTTACGTAAAAATATGACGGGGTTTCCCCGGTTGTCCGGTAATGACAGTTATGACGGGGTTTCCCGAGCTCCCTGTACCTGTTTCCTTTAGCACCCTAGTATTATTTTGTACCATTTCATTGCAATGTAAGACTCCATCCAGTGTACATGCCTTCTCCCCAACCCTGCTTATTCATAGTAAGTCATTTTAATGTTTACTCTTTATTATGTTCCACCTATTTGTCTATTTCCATTATTAGTGTTTATGTTTAGTAATGTAATCATATTTAATTTTAATGTTTAATAATTATTCATAGTAAGTCAGTTTCAATTTTCAACTTCTTATAGTGTATTTTTAACGTTCAGTAATGTTTATCAAAAAAAAAAAAAAAAAATTTTTTTTTTTTTTGTTTGTTTATTTTTGATTCTAATCTTGATTTCTCCCCCATGTTTGTAGGCCCTGATGATGATATAAAATATATCGAAACGTTGGCATCTGAATAGTGTTTTTTTTTCCATCTTTGACTGACCCTCAATACTCCTACAATTACTAGTTAGTAAAAGATTAGCTTAGAAACGGAAACGGTTTAACTTGAAAAAAGAAAATGTTAGATACTTAAGGAAATATTTAAGAAAATATATGTATATATTATAAATATTACGAATAAGTTCTAAGAGTAATCCAGAGAAAAAAAAATCTTGTCTTCTAGAATTTTTTTCACAATTAAACCTAGGCCAGGAAAGTAAGGCCAAAATAAGTCTCTAGCATGAAATCATTCGTGGAAAGCTGGAAACGGTTTTAATCTCTTCATTGACATGTGAAAAGAGATTTTTTTTTAACGTTTTCGTCAATTTTCTGCTTCTACTCTAGGTGGGATGTCTCAAAAATATCAAAATGTTCGGACTTTTTTCGGTTTTTCACGCATAACTCACAAACGACGTATTTCTCAGAAACTTTTATTCCGTCATAAATTAAAGACAAAATTCTGGGTCGATTGAGCTTATAGTTTTTTAAATTACGTGAGGAGATATAGATAATATGTGAATTCAAATAACCACAATTTTTTCCATTTTTAGCAAAAATAGCATATTTTTGGTTTTCAACCTCATTTTCTTTATGCAAAATGCATTTTATGAAAAACATAATTTATTTGGATGTTATACAGCACCAAATGCTGCATCAGAAGAAAGGTTTGAGCGTATTAAGCTCACGTTTAAGCGCTGACGATAAGGCCAATTGAGGATTTTTAAATATGTTCACAGGAAAGAGTATGGTAAATAGGTCGATCTGGGCCAGTGGGCACGAGAGCAGATCTAGAACCGTGGGCCCGTGTTCAGGTCTGGAACAGTGGACTCAGGTTCAGGTCTGGGACTATGGGCCCGTGAGAAGGGTCTAGAACCGTGGACCCGGCTTCAGGTCTGGAACAGTGGACTCAGGTTCAGGTCTGGGACTATGGGCCCGTGAGAAGGGTCTAGAACCGTGGACCCGGGTTCAGGTCTGGAACAGTGGACTCAGGTTCAGGTCTGGAACTATGGGCCCGTGAGAAGGGTCTAGAACCGTGGGCCCGAGAGGGGGGATCTGGAACCGTGGACCCTGGTGCTCAGTCGCTAAACCTTCGGTCTTCCTATTGTACAGACAATGTAGTTGTCAAATAGACTGTCTGTCCTTCTGCTCTCATTTTTTCAGGGCCCTTCGATCTCTTTTTTGTTGGGCTCTTGTCTTATATTTTTGTTCATTTCGGGGTCTTTCGATCTCTTAATTCTCAGGCTACACCCAGACCCTCGTAGGTTTCTGCTCTCCATCTAAATGTAGGTTTACGTTTTTGATACAAATGAACTTTTTCTCACATTCACAGCAATTTACGCACATGTACGTAAGAAAGTAGGTAAGTATCTATGTAATCCGAGAATGGAAAATGGTATAATATTGACGTAGATAGGTATCGAAATTTGATGAAGAATTTCCTTGATTTGAGACCAGTATAATGTTCATTTGATGAATGTGGTTTGAAACAAAAACAGATTGGCCTTCCGTCTCCCCAAAATATATTTATATTATTTTTGTTAATTTGATATTGATATTGTAGTAAATATTAAAATATAATGATTATAAATTGTCTATTTTGATACAAAAGTTTTGATAATGCCTGAATAATGGTAAAACGTTAACAAAATATAACAAATATATTTATATTAGATATTTTTTAATATATATATATATATATATTTGGGGAGGCCGAAGGGAGACTCCCAAAACATGCCCTTTACGGTAGGCCAAGTGGTGACAGGCGAAGAGGAAGACCTAGACTTCGTTGGCTGTACGACGTCGAGGTGGATCTCCTAGTGTTGGGCATCAGAGGATGTAGGTAAAAGGCTTTTAGTCCAGTGCAATTAGGTTTATATCTCGGAACCCAGCTATAATGAATGGATTTGGTTTCCGGGTTTTTTGAATTTCTTATACTAAAACGTAAAAATTTTACCCTTTGAAACTTTCCGCTAATTACTTTTTTTTTAAGGATACTCCCATGAAAATGAAGTTACTTCTAGTGTAGTAACTCCTTTTAAAGCTACATTCATTTTTTCTCTCGAGAATTATTTAATTTCTATAAAAAGTAGGTATATATATCTGTGGTGGGCTGGTGCTTACACCTAGGGACCTAAGCACTCAGTGCTTTTATCCCTTCCCTGGAAGCGCTTGGCTTCCCCCTTATTATATCACCTATGTGCCTATATTTATACTAACTTATACTACCTGACCCAAGTCCTTCATGGAGTGCTCAGTCTCCCAGTTTCCTTAATGAACCTAAGAATGCTCTCATAGTTCAATCTTCTGAAGTCTTCCTCTGCGATTGCATCTCTACCAAAGATGTGGAATCTTATTCGCGCATATCCCGAGCAGATACCCAGGAAGTGTGCCGCCGTTTCATCTTCTTCCCCACATCTATCGCAGGTAGGACTGTCCCTGACTCCCACAGTGTGTAGATGTCTATTGAACGGACCATGTCCTGTGAGAACTCCAGTCAGTTGCCTGAGCTCGTTCCTTTTGAGGTTCAGGATCTCGTCTTTCAGAACCCTGGACTCCCCTCCCAGGAACATCTTCGACTGCCTGCATGTGGTCTTTTCTCTCCAAGTGCGCTCCAAAAGGTCCTTAGTCCATTCTTTGATTCGGGTTCGATATGTCTCCCGAGATACTCCCAGCACCGGTTCTGGCCCTATGAAAGGTTTACTTGAACCTTCCTTGGCTAGTCGGTCCGCCTCTTCGTTTCCCTGGATCCCCGAATGTCCGGGAACCCAGTAGAGTCCAACCTTCTTGCGGTTTCCTAGGATGTTTAACTGATTTGCGCACTCTCTTACCAGCTTTGATTTGATTTCTGCGCTGGCAAGTGCTTGGAGTGCTGCTTGACTATCGGAGAAGATTTTCACCTCCTCCATGTCGCTGTTCAGTACCTCTCTTCTGGACGCACATTCCAGAATGGCCATCACCTCCGCTTGAAATACCGTAGCATGGAATCCCAGCGGGATGACGGCCTCCACCTCCAGACTCGGGATCCATACACTCCCTCCCGTGAGTCCTGTGTCCTTCTGCCTAGAACCGTCTGTAAAGCAAAATATATGCTTCCCAGGAACTTCTGTCGCTTCTTGCTGTGCTCTCTCTCTACTCCTGATAGTTACTGCATACTTCCTATTTAGGTTGGTGCGCTGTACCATCTCATCTTTTCTCCATTTAAATATGGGATCTATCTCACTTAATACCTCCTTGATTCTGGAGTGTCCCCCTCTGAACGCCCTATTCCACTCTCCTTTAGCCTCGAGACTGCAGCAGGTATTCATTGCTGAATTTCGTACACTTACATCCAGAGGCTCAATTCCTACTATCATAGCCATAGCAGCCGTGGGCGTTGTTCTCATAGCTCCGGTTGCTGCAAGGCATACTAGACGTACTATCTTTTGAAGTTTACTGCTTACACTCTGTTGCGCCACCTTGTGCCACCAGCACACCGCAGCATAAGTGACTCGTGGTTTGATCACCGCCTCATATATCCAAACTACTGATTTAGGGCTAATACCCCATGTTCTCCCAATTGCTCTTCTGCACTGCCAGAATGCCCCAATAGATTTATTGTGGGTGGCCTGGATGTGTATTCTCCATGACAATGAAGTATCCAGGTGTATTCCCAGATATTTCACATTATCACTCAGTTCCAGCTCTCGTCCGAACAGTTTGGGTCTAAAGAGACCCTCTCTCTTCCTCTTTCTGGTGAAGAGGACTAATTTCGTTTTGTTCGGACTAACGGTCAGTCCCTTATCTTCACACCATTCTCCTACAATATCTAGGGCTGCTTGCATCGCAGAGCAGACAGTATCCAGGAACTTTCCTCTGATCAGGATGACTCCATCATCAGAGTAGGCCTGCATGTAATATCCTTCTCTGTTCAGTTTGCAGATAAGCTCGTCCACCACCAGGCACCAAAGATGAGGTGACAGACACCCTCCTTGCGGACTGCACTGTAGTTGTTGATCTACCCTTCAGATACGCATGTTGGTTTCTGTTTTTCCTACCTTGCCCTCTTCCATGATGTACTTATCAACCAGCTTCTTCGTCCCTTTCAAAAGAAATGACGATAGGCTGATCATCCTCTATGATTTTGGCTGCATGTAGTCTGCCTTCCCTGGTTTGGGTATAAACACTGCTCTAACTTCTCTCCATTTCTTAGGTATGTATCCTGTAGAAATGCTCATTCTCATTAGCTCGCTCCATAGTTGTCCTAGTCTTCCCCAACTTCTTTGAAGAATTATGGGTATAAGTCCATCTGGTCCTGCTGATTTGAACGGCCCAAATGAGCTTATAACCCATCTAGCCGCTCGTTCACTAATTATTAACCTAGCCATTGTTTGGTCTTGTCTATTGCTCGACCGCTCTGTATCCCCCTCTCTTCGTCTCTCCCAGGTCGCACCTGGTAGGTGTGACCTTAGCATTATTTCTAGCGTTTCCTCATTATTGAGGGTTCCAGTTCCGTCGTTTCTTTTCACCGTCCCAAGCCTTGCTTCACCGCACTTGCTCAGGATCTTCATTATTCTCGACGATTCTCTTGCCCCTTCAACTTCCTCGCAACACCGTTTCCAGTTTTCCCATTTGGCTTTTCTTATTTCCTTACTATATTCTTTCTTTGCTTCTTTGTAGAGGACCCACTGTGGTTCCTCTTTAGATCTTCTTGCTTTCTTCTTTAGTTTTCTGCATCGTTTTTGTAGGGAGCTTAGACTGGCTCCCCACCACGGTGCCCTCTTTGTTTCTCTGCGTATTTGCGGACAGGCAGCCTCAAAGGCGCCCAGCGCAATCCTTCTGAGTGTCTCTTCCATCTGGTCTATGTTTGAGAATGTGGTTTCCCCCAGATTTTCTACTGCTGCGTCTATCTCTCTATCGAAGATTCTCCAATTTATCTTTCGTGGATTTCTCCAGCTTTCTGTTTCTCTGATTTTGGCTTTAATTTTAAAACTTATCGGTCTGTGGTCTGATTGTGTCAGTATGTCTGAGACCCTCCAGTCTAGAATTTTATCTAACATGTCCTCCGAGACTGTAGTAATATCTATAACCTCACTTCTATTTCTTACCATGAACGTTGGTTCTACCCCTCTATTCATAGTAAATAAGTTTTGACTTACCAAAAACTCCAATAACTCAATCCCTCTCCTGTTGCAGTCCGAGCTTCCCCAGGCTGTATGGTGCGAGTTCGAGTCGCAGCCAATAATTAGGGGAAGTCCTACTGATTTGCATCTCTCCGCCAGCCGTTCCATCTCTATCGACGGGGGAGGCGTCTCTGTAGGTATGTAAAGAGACAGCAAACAGCCTTGAATAGTAGTGTCGTGCCTGAGTCCACGTGGAACGTTATTTTGAATATTTTTTGCAGTATTTGTTGAAATTCTCGATTATATTCGGATAATTATTAATTATGAATAGTTACAGTAAGAATAGTGATTCAGCAGATGTTGAAATTTCTAAAAATTTGATTTTTTTTTTTAATTTACGGATTTTCGAAATTGCGGTAATTTTCAGTAAGTAAACTTTTCAGTTTAAGGCATTAGAAATGAAAAAAAAAATCATTCAAATCCATTCATTATACCTGGGTTCCGTCATTTTTCATTTATAATGACTAATTGCACTGGACTATTTAGATTGAGGCGAATGGTGGAGGATTGTGATGGAGACCCGCATTCTTTCAGGAAGAAGATGAAATATTTTAATATACCTATTGTATTCCTTCTTTTTTACCAGTAAGGCACATTCAACCATTTATTAATTAATGTGCGATACTTATATCAAGGGGACTTACTAATATCAAGATGGACTAGATGAAGTTTACTCCTTCTAACAAAAAACAGCAAAATCGCATAGCGTTTAGCGGTAATTCTACTTTTTATGAAAATTAGTGGAACGTGCCCCACTCTTCCCTACTTTCTATGTATCCTTTAATCCTTTAGTAAAATTAACAAGTTATCTAGTTATTTGAATCTGATGCAACAAATTGGTGCAAAAACTTTAGTTTAAAAAATTTTATTTGACAGTAGTTCATTCAATATGAGTGAAATACATAAATACATATTTATAAAGATAATACAATTTTTTTACTCGAAAACAAAACAACAAAAAAAACAAAGGTACGTATTATAAAACTTTTTATTATTTCATCATACGAAAAGGATTGAGTATTTTGTATCTATATAATTACAGTGAAAAAACTCAAGATACAATAAATAAAAATTACATCAATAAAATTAAGCCTAATTTTTTTAAGAATGTATACTCCCTTTGCACTTGATTTGGTTTGATTACACAGAAAATTTACAATAGTGCTTTCATACTTTTATTTAAACTAACCTAATTTTAATTACAACAAAACAACTCAATTATTTTATTTTAATTTACAGAATTTTAAATACATAAAACAATATAAGGTTGTTCTTGGGTATGCATAATAGAAGAGAGAGGCACTGGACACTGAAGTAGGATAAGGTTGAAATTCAGAGTTTACAGGTTGTCCAACTTCTCATGAAGAATGGGAATTACCACAATTTTAATAGGAAAGAATAATTTGGTCCGTTGCCAGAGCCAGCTCAAAGTTATCTTTTAAATCAAATATATAGCAAATAAATAAATAATAATAATGATAATAGGAGACTTTTATTATTGTTCTTTATTGTTTCGGGTGCACCTTGCTTTTGTGCAACATCACCCGTTGTGTCTCGGGATTATATTTTCGGGATTATACAAAATATTTTTATGGCTTATAGTTCCACGTATATTGTATCACAATAAAAACTGAATAGAGAGGTTGCAGCATAAATTTAATTGCATAATTTTTGAATAATTAAAAAATAAATAAAATTTGAGATAACATTTTTTTGTAAACAGCTATAGGACTGGAAATACTTTTCTTCAACCACATTTCATCGTAAGAGTAACTAGCAGGCCCATCCGCAAAAGGCGCACACTTCATAGTTGTTACCTACGTACTACGCCATACCTCTTTGAACGCGTCTTGGTAAGAGGAGTAATATTGCTTTGTAATTTTTCAGTCGAAAACGAACAGTTTTCAAACAGCGACTTTATGTCCGTGATAACCGGAGATCGGGTCGAAATGTTAGCCTTACCGGAGATCTCCACCGCCATATCTTTCATTTGAACCATCACTTGCCTTTCTACAAAATAATTAAGTAGTTTTTCCTCATGTTTTGCACTAGACTGAAAATTAATACTCTGAAAACGGACTGAACTTTCTTTCTAAACTAATAGTTTCAGTGGAGATTGAACAGTCAACATGCTAGAGGTCTGAAACCACAATGAAAATGGTAAATCATCTATAAAAGGGTTTGATGGGCATGGTTTGCTGATGCTGATGCTGATGATCGGGGTGTTTTGCTGATTGTGATGTAGGTCACTGCAGCCTGGGCCAGTACTGGGAGTTCATCTCTGGACTATGGCCGGGAACCGCGATAGGAACGGAAACTCCTGGCGAGATTAGACCTGTCAACACACATATTAGACAATCAATAGATATTAAACACATATTAGCTGATTTTTAAAAAAAAAAGTCGTCGAGGAATCACCAGCAATGTACTTCCCCAGAACGAACTAATCAATTAAATTTTCGCTCCCCCTTCAAAACCAGTCGGCTAATATTCAACAGTTGACTTACATAGGAAATCCTCATACTAAATGTTGTGTCGATAAATTCATAAATTGAAATTTGACAGGTTATGTCCTCATTGGGTTTTGCCTTTAAATATGAAATTTCATATCGATACATTCATTATATCGGCAGTTATTGGGGTTTTTGGATTGAGCCTCCTCCCCTGAACCCCCCTTCCCTTCAGCCGATGTCGCTGTAATTATTGAAATATTTTTATAGTAGAAACTTATTTTGTTTATACTTAAGTATAATTCATTCTATTGAATCATCGCTAATTATTTATTCATGAAGAAGCTTTTATTGCAAATATTAGCTATTGATTATGTACCAAAGGATAGGTGCGAAATCCATAATCTAGTTATTAAAGCGAATTTTGATATGTTTTTGAATGCATAAGATTCTTTTTGGAATTCAAGACATTAAAACCATTACTACTTCCAGCGGAAATCGACTTTCACAAGCATCCTCCACTGAAAGAAAGGTTTTTTTTTTTTCAAAACTGAGAAAAACAAAATATAACTTATTACAATGAATATTTTTATGTCATGATTTCAGCTCCGATGACAGTTCTCGACAGCAAAGTTATTATCATTATTTAAATAATTTTTTTTTTTTTAAATAAGGAATTCCAGGATTTTCGCGGTCCGAATACCAGGTTCCTCGGGATCGGAACTCGGCCGGATTACCGGTATTGCAAACCCGAGTGACAACTAATTTCACTGATTACAAATGGAATAACCCAAATACAAATATATTCTGTTTAGTTACCAGTGGAGTTGAGGGTATTGGCGGAATACTGGCCCTGGTAGGAGGGGTGGGGGTGAGGGTGAGGATGAGGCGGATGTGCCTGACTGCATGGGTGAGCAGGACTGCAGGGTGTAGGCAGTGACAGGGTTTCATAGCTCCGAGGAGGCAGGGTGCAGTAGTCGGTCCGCTGTTGGAGGCAGGCTCCGGGACTGACTGTCCCGTTACCAGAACCACCTCCACCGCCTCCAACCATGGTGAACCCTGACATCGACATCGAACTGAAACAGAAAGCACTAACATCAGCTCATCCATCACTCCTTTCATAGTACCTATACATATAGGGTGGTGCCTGGTAGACAAACTTACAGTAAATTTTTGTCGAGTGGGGCCGCAAATACTTCTTTAAACCTATAGCTGTGGGGATGGGAGAGTAGATCGAGTTAGGAGTGTACCTGCCCGGTCTGTTGTAGGACCACCCTCAAGCGGGCGTGGCTCAGGTGCCTTCTCGAAAGTGTACCAACGCTAGTTACCTATAGCTATCGTTGATTGATATAGGTGTGGGGATGGGAGGGTAGATCGAGTCAGGAGTGTTGCTGCCCAGTTTGTTGTAGGATCACCCTCAAGTGGGCGTGGCTCAGCTGCCTTCTCTAAAGTGTACCAACGCTAGTTACCTGTAGCTATCGTTGATTGATATAGGTGTGGGGATGGGAGGGTAGATCGAGTTAGGAGTGTAGCTGCCCAGTTTGTTGTAGGATCACCCTCAAGTGGGCCTGGCTCAGCTGCCTTTTCGAAAGTGTACCAACGCTAGTTACATATAGCTATCGTTGATTGATATAGGTGTGGGGATGGGAGGGTAGATCGAGTTAGGAGTGTAGCTGCCCAGTCTGTTGTAGGACCACCCTCAAGTGGGCCTGGCTCAGCTGCCTTTTCGAAAGTCTACCAACGCTAGTTACATATATCTATCGTTGATTGATATAGGTGTGGGGATGGGAGGGTAGATCGAGTTAGGAGTGTAGCTGCCCAGTCTGTTGTAGGACCACCCTCAAGTGGGCCTGGCTCAGCTGCCTTTTCGAAAGTGTACCAACGCTAGTTACCTATAGCTATCGTTGATTGATATAGGTGTGGGGATGGGAGGGTAGATCGAGTTAGGAGTGTAGCTGCCCAGTCTGTTCGGCGACCCGC
This sequence comes from Aradus depressus, assembly GCA_963662175.1. NCBI lineage: Eukaryota > Metazoa > Arthropoda > Insecta > Hemiptera > Aradidae > Aradus > Aradus depressus. Next base: position 47,880,228 of record OY759218.1, on the reverse strand, counting down.
CTCCTTCAGCCGGATCCCCTCTCCTTTGATTCCGCAGTTTTTCCTCTCTCCTCCATTTCGCTCGCCGATTGGAAAACCATACCTGCAAATTAACATTTAAGTATTTAATAAGGAAAACTGTAATTTCTAAATCTAAACTAAAAAAAAGGTATGTTGTACTGATCTGAAACGAACCTGTATTCGCGCTTCAGGAAGTCCAATTTTGGCTGCTAGCCTCTCTCGAGCAAACACATCTGGGTAATGTGTTCTTTCGAACTCTGAAACATACAATTTTAGCTGAATAACTCAGTCAGATTCATTTTTGAGCTCCATTCAATCCATCCTTGTGGCCAGTGATGGATTCAGAATTTTACCGCAATAGATCAATAAAATTACGATAATCAAGTAGATTGTGGTTGGTTAGGGTAAGGTATTTTAATTTAAATACCATGTACGCAAAACGAAATTAAATGTATGCGAATAGTCTTTTACGAGATGTAGTTTGAGGTTTGTAAAAAAAAAATATATGAAGATTAGGCTTTGTCGCCATTTCGAAGCCTTTGAACGACAATATCCGAATTGAATAGAGATGCGGGTATCGTACCCGAGGTCTATATAACCTCACCTCGCTAGCACTACCTCCTACTCTCGTACCTCTTAGAATTTTTTCGAAGCTCTAATTCCTTAACTTTTCTGGATTGACAAACGCCTTACCGAAGATTCTCCACCCTTGATGAGAATAACCTGTCCGTGGATCAGTATGGAATGTCCGTTGAGTTCTTAGGTTGGTTTGGAATGAATGTTACCTTTCTCTAGACTGTCTATCTGCTCGTTAGTGAAGGAGGTTCGGTTCCTCTGCAGTTTCCTCTTCAGTCTGAGTCGTGCTTGATCCTCTTCACAGGATCCTTGGTTGGAGCTCTCTCCCCCGGACTCACCTTCCGTGTCACCAACCCCTGAAAAAAATAAATAAATAAAGAAACCGTATATTTATACACCATATTTTACTGTCAGAGAAACATACATTAACACATAACCAGGAACACTCACACTACTTTTTTGTTTTAGAAAAAATGTCTAAATATAGGACTTTATTATACCAACCACGTTTTTACAGATCACTCTCCCCCTGATGTGGGGCTAACTGCCATTATTAATTTTAGAGGGGGGTTTAAGACTGTTTTCGAAAAATAGTATTGCATATAAAATGTGTTTTCAGTTTCCCCTACAACTTTTATTTGAAGAGATTTTTATAAGTCATAAATAAAAGCGGTATCTTGTAAAATGTGATTAGGCCCTCAAGTAAAGTAATCGAAAATGAATTATATATTATCCGTAAATATAACGGATATAAACATTAGACAGTGAGAAAGAACGGTGTTAACTAAGGATTGCAATCCCGGGATTTTTTCCCGAGATCTTCGAGATTTTTTTTATATTAAGATTTTATTAATTTGTTTAACTAACTATATCTTTAGAAAACAAGTATATATGTATTTTAAGGGATTAACAATAAGGTATAATATTAAAAGAAGGCAAGTAGGGATTTTATCTAAATTTGAGAGACGACCGCGAAGAAAAAACTCAGTACCTACCTACTAAGAAATAAATAACCGGTCTCGGTTTAGAATCCCAATATTCCTGGAAGAACGACGCTCTGAAGATGAGGATTAACGAACGAAGAACAAACTTATCCGGACTTTTGATTTATTTGCAAAATCCTAATAAATGTAAATAAGAAAAAAAACAATCCCAATTTTGCTGTGCCAACGAAAGCCATTTTATGAAAAGAAATCAAAGGTAAGGAAAAGACCATTTTTTTTTTTTTTTTTTTTTCCGAGGGCTGATTTGTGTCACATCGGCCAGAGTAGGCCTATTGTGTGCCCTGTGTGTGTCGTTCCCTACAGCAGCCCTGCATATTTAATAAAGTTCAGGATTCTTCTGCAGGTTCCTTCCATTACCTGATTCGGTTCCGTTATGGCAGACCCGAAGCAGTGAAAACGTCTGCTTTCTAGTGCCCCGCACCGGCTTAGAATATGAACCGGAGTTTCATTTTCCTCTCCACATTTCCTGCACAGAGGGCTTCTAGCGATGCCCATATTGTGTAGGTGTTTGTTCATATGACAGTGTCCTGTAATCAGCCCTGTCATAGCTCTTAGATCCATTCTGCTCATATTCAGGAGCCCTCGGCTCCTTTTCTCGGAGGGTTCCGCTATAAAGAGTTTTGAATGTCTTTGCTTTGGGACCCCTCTCCAGAACTGGATGTGATTCCTGGTCAGCCAACCATGTATTGCCGCCCTTGCGGTGCTCTTAGAGATCCCGCAGAAGGGTTCCGGTCCTATAGGTTTTCTGTCAGCTCCTGACCGGGCCAGTAGGGTTCCGGTCCTATACGTTTTCTGTCAGCTCCTGACCGGGCCAGAAGGGTCTTCCTCAAGCTCAAGCTCAACAGAGGAACTTGCCAGACCCGGTAATGACGAAAAATCAATGACAAATGCACTTAAACGGGAAATTAAAAAAATTACAAACCGAAAGTTCACCGAAGAGAACGAAAGAAGTGGTAAAAGAGGGTTGTGCTAAAACTTTACAGATCATTGCTAACAATTCCACCGAACAGTGGTGTAGAGGCCGAAAGGACCTTTTCTGCGTCTAGGTACTTTTGTACCAAGCGAGGTCAAGATTAGGCAATAACTCTTTGGAAACATGATGCTTTTAAGGGCATATTTTTCAGCATAAATATGTAAATATGTTAACTGTAAAATTGTTTTTTTTTTAATATAAATTATTTTCTTAAACTTACATATTTAGATGTTATTTTAATACCGGGATTGAAAGAGTTGAATCCCGAAATTTCGGGATTAATTTCCAATCTCGGGATTGTAATCCCTAGTTGTTGACGTATAACGCGAGTTGGGGAAGATGCGGTATTAACGAGGTTAGGTTAACTATTAATTTTCAGCGGAATTAGCCAAAGGGGAGAGGAGGATCAGTGGGGGGCTCTACTCAAAAATTCCAATAACTGCTAATGCCGTGATGCAAGTAAGGACATGAAATTTTATATTTAAATTCAAACCCCCATAAGGATGGAGCCTATTTATTTTCCAGAAATGGGTCGAAGGAAAGGGGGGGAACCAAAGAAGGGGGGCTCGACACTAATGACTGTTCATCTAATGAATGTATCGACACAAATACCCTAATGACTGTTCATCTAATGAATGTATCGACACAAATACCCTAATGACTGTTCATCTAATGAATGTATCGACTCAAATACCCTAATGACTGTTCATCTAATGAATGTATCGACACAAATACCCTAATGACTGTCATCTAATAAATGTATCGACACAACAATTAGGATGAGCATTCACAAGACACTATGTAAGTCAAATATAGAGTTTTAGTCCAAACGGTCCATTGGCTGTGGAGGGAGAGCTAAAACGTACTTGATTATTTCGTGCTGGGGAAGTACGTACATAATACATAATTTATCGAATTTTTTAAATTATTATTATTATTATTATTTTATTTTGATTTAATGTGCCTGAGTTCTTCCTAAGCGCCACACTTGGAGTTAAAAGTTCCAAACCTACATTTCCTTAAGTTCTCAAGTTGACGAAAACCATGTTAAAATTAAAGCAGTTTAAAAGTTGACTCACTTAAAATTTGTGAGAGGAAGGGAGGATGGGGGGCGGGGGTTGGGAGGGATGATATTAATGTTTTATTTGTGTAAGGTGGGGTAGATAAGGAGAAGGGGCGGGGGGGGGGGGGGGGGGGGACTGGAGGCGGCGAGGCAGAAACCTATGATAAGGACCAAAGTACCTCCCGTGCTACTGTCCTACCGCCCCTGCCTCTCCGGCACCCTCCTTGCCCTTCCCTCCATACAGTATTGCTCCTTGCTCCTCTGAGTCCACATTCAGGACATCCCAGATCTATAGTCCAACCTGCTCACACAAAAAACATCCATGCTTCCCTTTCATTTGCCTGAGTAGCATTCGAGGAGAGCTTCTATAAAAAATCGGTATAAATGACTATATGTTCCAAATTTCACAGAATTCCTATATTTCTACAACCACTAATACGACAGGCACCGAAATCAATAGACCTGGAATCAAAGCCGGGTTTAGCACAGGGGCATGGCCTCGGGGCCTCCACCAAGTTACAAGTCGTTGCCAACATTTTTTACTTTCGAACCAAAAAATAATGAAAAAAAAAGTTCTGGAAATCCAAAAGATACAGAAAAGTGGTTTGAAAGAAAATTTAGAAAAATAATGTACAATCTACTTTTTGCAATGCAGAAATAGGTCTTCCCATGTATTTATCAATGGTGGTAACAAACTGCAGCGGGAAAGATCTTTATCGAAACTGAGGCTCATCAAAAACAGATTGCGAACGAATATGAATCAAAATCTTTTAACAAATCTCTTGCTTCTCAGTTTAGAAAGTGATATTCTTCGTAATTTGAATTTTGATGAGCTTATAACCACTTTTGCGAACAAAAAAATCTTGCAAAGCTTTTTTACCTTGAAACTTTCTAAAAATTTTATGTTAGCAAAATTATGACAATGAACATTTCTAATTTATTGGGTTTATGATTGAGTTCATTCTTTCTCAGACATAGACAATTTTAGGGGGCCTCCACCGGGCGCTGCCCCAGGGCCTCACAATTCTAAATCCGGCCCTGCCTGGAATCATTATTGAGAGAAATAGTTTACGGAAAGAATGAATCAAATCGTTTTTAGGCTCGAGCAGTGTTGAGAAGTATTCAAATAATTTTCTATTCAAATAAATTTTTTTTAAATATTACTCAAAACTTATTTATTTATTCACTGAATAATTCAAATATTTTCATTAATAAACTAAGATTAACCGCCATTTCTAATTTATGATATTGTTTACCTTCTTATACTTCTCACGTTTAATTTAATTAATTAATCATTAAGATGTCCGAATACATTTCTGCGATCTGTGTCGATACAGTGGAAAGCTAATAAAATGAATAAAAACAAAAAACTAGTTTAACTTATATATTGACTAATTACACAAAATGATATACCTACATAATGTATGGGTTTCAGCTTACGACATCGTCAGCACAGTTCAAAAGTGAGATTTAAGTTTGCTAGGGGTGACAATATGGTGATATTGTATAAATATGACAATATTTATACAATATCACTGTCTGTGACCCTCTGCCCTAAGGAAGGGGGTGGAGGGGGGGGGGGGGGGGGGGGGGAGGAGTCCTACCGCAACATAATGATTTAAAATATTTGACTGGTCAATAATATAAAAATAAAGAAAAAAATAATATTAAGAAATGAAGACGAATGAATAGGGTATATAGTGGAATATGTATTATATATAAGAAATATGGGGTATATGACATAAGTACAAGAAGAAAAAAAAAATGAGAATTTGAAGTGAGTTTGGTCGTTCAAAGCTCTATCAATTTGCAGCTGTTCCAGAGAGTCAAGCTTTTTCAGTTACCATTCCTGAGGGTAGAATAAGTATGACAATACTTTATATATGTGGCTCACAAAAGTTATCATACACCTCCATTATTGGAATAATTGTTTCCATTATTTCCGGCTAAAATGTAGAAAACGAACAAAGTTTGAAAAAACGTAAAGAGCATCTATCACTCTTTTAAAAGAGCAAAATGAATGTTCTACACAAAACAGAAATAGCACAAAAAAAGTTATTTGAAAAAAAAATCCTTTTTAGTACCCCACAAAAGTCTTCATACAGTTCACTACTAATTATTGTTTTGCTGATGTTTACTATCTGCTAATACTCTTTTCTTCATTAATACTATTATCAATAATTCTATTCAAGATAACTAACTCCAGGCGCTTAAAGGACAAACCCAGTAACAGTTTAGCTTTTACTGAAAGCGATGGCACCAACGAGAAAATGTATTCCTCTAGCAATTAGAGAGTTGATTATTAATCATTGGCAAAATGGAGACAGTTACCGTGTAATAAGTGATAAAGTGAATGTTCCTTTTCCCAGTGTGCAATCTATCATTCAAAAGTTTAAAAACTCAGGGCTTCTCTGTGATAAACCTAGAAGTGGTCGGCCTAAATTACTTTCTAATCGTGTAGAAAGAGTCTTAACTCGGAAAATTCTGATTAATCCACGATTAAGTGCCCCTACAATTGCTGCAGAGCTGAAGGATGAGTTGAACGTGGACGTAAGTGCTGAAACTGTTCGACGAACATTGAGAAATAAAGAGTATCATGGTCGAGTAAGTAGGAAGAAGCCATTCATCAGTCATGTGAACCGGAAAAAAAGACTTAATTTTTCCAAAACGTTTTGTGAAAAAGATAATAACTACTGGGATGATGTTATATTTGCTGATGAAAGTAAATTTTCATTATTCGATTCATACCAAGGCAGTGTTATATGGAGAAAGCCAAACACCGAATTAGACGAGAAGAATCTCCGTGCCACTGTGAAGCGGTGGTTCTATAATGGTATGGGGGTGTATGTCATCACATGAAGTAGGAAATCTCCATATCATTGATGGCATATTGAAGCAATGGGTTTATGTAGACATTTTACGCAACAATTTAAAACAGAGTGCAGCAAAAATGGGAATTTCAAACAGTTTCAAATTTTACCAGGACAATGATCCGAAGCACAAGGCTTTTAAAGTGAGGGAATGGCTTCTGTACAATTGCCCCAAAGTGATAGACACTCCTCCTCAGTCACCAGATCTCAATCCAATAGAAAATTTGTGGGAATTAGTCAATCGAAGATTGAGAAACAACAAGATAAGAAACATTGGTGAATTGAAAGACAAAATATTGTGTGAGTGGTCCAAAACACCGGAATCACTTTGTAAGAAATTAGTTTCCTCAGTCCCGAAACGTCTTACAAATGTTTTACAGAAAAAGGGTGGGCCTACGAAATATTAAATAACGAAAAACGAAGATGATTTGAAGGTGTATGAAGACTTTTGTGAGGTACTGTAACTGATTTCTTTTGTTAATAATTTTTTTAAGCGCTATTCCTTTTTTATAAATATCATTCAATTTGCTCTTTGAAGGCAGTAATAGATGCTCTTTACAGTTCTTGAAGTACTTTCTGTTCTTCACGGCTTATTCAGAGATATTGAGATAATTTCTTTCAATATGGGAGGTGTATGATGACTTTTGTGAGTCACTGTATATATATATTGTGGAATTAGACAATATAAATGTTAAACAAATTCTTTGTTTTATTTACCAAATATTTGTAAGGCAGGACTTCCCTAAGGTATGGGACATACATACAGACTTCATCGCGAACATGTTCAAGGCGTGGCGAGGGGATCTTGAAACGTAAAATTACGCTGAAAACTCTATTTCTGCACAATTACAATACTTTCTTACACTAAAGATATAAGAAAGTAAAGAAACGCTAATGGCACCGGCTGGGGTCCAACAGAAAGAAGACAAACACGGTAGCTCTGTGCGACCGGCGCCCTTGAGTGTCTGGCTTTTGACTGAGGTAGCGGTAGGTCCATAGAACATAGAACACGGAACAGTAGACTAGGTTGTGTGAGAGGGTAAATACTGGCATTGTAGGAGGAGAGAGGAGAGCACGGTTCACTAGGCCCCAAAGCAGGCCAACCGGCACTACATCCCCCATTCATTGGATACTTGGCCCACAATGCCGAATTAAATGTCCAGCAGAGAATAAAATAATAGAGACCCTAGGAGTTATATTCGAGCCGATTGGCAATCAGAATAGCAACCCGGCTGACTCCACTCCCATCTGTCCCATAACTCACCTCACCTCAACTCACTCTTAACCTACTCTAAGCCGGATTTTTATTCCCCTCGAATCAATTAACTTTTTTTTGCATTCCTCCTCTTTTTGTATAATAACCGCTCGTGTGGTAGCCTCAACTAACGCTATTCATTTATATTCTATGTCTTAACCTATATACTCGTACTCATTTCTGTACTATGCCTTAACCACGATATCTATTCCCAAACTATGCTTAAACCACATATTCATTTCTATACCTTCTGCATTACAACTATTACTAAAATAATTATTGTAATCTGCTATATGATTGGAACTTTTATGATGAAAATTGTTGTTCAAAATAATTTATAATTTTTTTTTTCATGTTATTGATTGATCCGTAAACGTGAAAACCTACAAGCTATTTTTCTTCAAATGGTTAATTTTAAAGATTATAAAGAATCAGTCATGTATACAGAAACCGTGAAGGTTCTATCCAAGAAGAAAAGTAAAAATGTTTCAGCGGAGGGAAGGAAAAGATAAACGGGAAATAGCAAGTGAAAACAGAGAAAATGAAGAACATCTATTTTAGTGAAGCAGCTGAAGTTAACCCTGAATAAAAACCTTCAAAATAGAATAGTTACATCTGCCGGAATTCGCAAGAATGGAGAATATTTGAAGAATAAATCTAATTCAAAAGAGTTTTTGGTGTGAGGGAAACTTAAAGGGGAAATCTATTACCAATAAAGGGGGAAAAGGGAAATTTCAGACGCCAAAGAGAATAATTTTGTATTACGCAAGTAAAAACACTCAATTTCAGCCTGCCCACTACAACATTATTTCCAGTAGCATGTTAACATATTTAAGCACTATTTCTTCAATTTTCTACTGTGTTTGTTGTTGTTTTATCAAAGTTATTGTTATATATTGTCCCAGTTTTCCAAATTGTAGAGGGACAAGAGGGAATTTTAACATATCTTTCATGGAGAAATGTTGGGAAGAAATAAGCATTATAATTATATGGAAAGTTAATAGTTCAATACTTTTCGATTCTTTATTTGTTACTGTAATTAACTGAAATTATCCAAAAAACGTAAAGCTGTCTATTTTCAATAATTGTACGTGAAATTAGATATTTCAGGATGATGTACCTAAATGCAATTATACTATAATTGTGAAGTAAATAACTATATATATTCTGTGGTTCTTTATACATTTATAATTTTTACTTTAATCATAGATTATATGAGGACGACGTCCTCATTGAGAAGCATCTCCCTGTATCTGCACACCCCTTCCCTCCTTTTACCGATGGATAAACGTTTTTAACCATATTACTATTTTTATTACGATACTATATTGTGTTTTATTCGCGGGTTCGAAACTCAGCCGAGGCCATTAGGTTTTTTATCTTTTGTCAAAGTAAAAAAACCTTGAGCACGCCGTCCTTTGGGTTGGACGTTACGCGATAGTCCCGAGCCGGTGTCAGGTACTCGTTAAAGACTCCGACATTAGAGTGAGGCTCATGTCCATCAGGGCGACTAAAGAGCACTCTGGTAGTAAGCGATGTGGCCTCGTAGTTAAAGCCCGGGCATGAGTAAAAAAAAATTCGATCTAGTGGAGCTTACCTAACCTTTGAGGTACAGGTATGATACCATGTCAACATTAGCAATAACATACACAGCACAAAAATGTGACTGAAATTTCGAGTCGAAAATTCCAATAAAATAAAATAATCGTCATGGGGATTTGAAATTACACACTGGATGTCGTTTCGATACATTCATTACGTCGCCAGTTACTATTTTTGAGTTGAGTCCCCCTCCTCTGATTTCCTTTTTCTGAAAATAATATGTGACGTCCTTATCGACTTTTAAATTTAAATATAAATTTTCATGTCGATACATTCATTACATAGGCGGTTATTAGAGTTTTTGTGTTAAGCCCTCCTTCCCTTCTGCTTGGCCGATTTGGCTGAACGTCAATAGGTGTCGTCTTTATGGGGTTCTGTATACACATATAAAATTGAGTGTTGATATATTCATTCTACCGGGAGTTATCATGTTCACTGGCACACACAGACAGGAAATTGTTTTTCATTTTTGGAATCACGGGGTGGGAAAATATGAAATTCTGTTGAAAACTCAATGTCAAATTTGTGACTGATTATAACTTCCCCTTCGTATAGTTGAGGAAGTGAAAAAAATGTTTTCTTCGATCCCCAGGAATCATCTTAGAAGTTTCGTGAAATAAATAGCTGGGGGGGGAGGGGGGGGCTGATTGGAGACTTCGCGTATCACCTATCTATGGGTCTCCATGTATTTGGAGTGGTCGGGAGACAAGATGCAGGTGATGGTGGGGGATGAGAAGTTGGAGTAAATATGGCGCTGGTTCTCTGGCTCCAGGTGCCAACCTCCCCTCCTACCGTTCCTCCCATATTCCCCCACTCTACCTCACCCTCAATTAATCATTTATCACCTATAAAAAGGGGAGGAACCCCAGGTTCTCTAATGGGAGGGCTGCCAACGTGACATACTGCTCCTGACTCAGTGTGAGCACACCCTCTTGAGTAGCCACACTGGCACCGCATCCTACTCATCTCGAGTGCCCTGCTACTCAATATAGACACTCACCCATCAGTGGTTTGACTATACACCCGCGCTTTGTTTCTCCTCTCATTTTTCGTTTTTTTTCAATTTTCAGATCTCAGTTTGGCTCACTGGTAGAGTCCTTCTCTAGAGAAGTGAAGATTGGGGGTTCGAATCCAACCCGGGCCACTGGGAATCATGCACCCTGCCCTAATCACTCCCACCACACTGTGCAGGAGGGAGGCAATTTTCCTTTGAAATTAACCTAAATTAAATGTAACCTTATATAATAAATATAATAATAATTAAAGTCTCCCTCCTCTGATCCCTCATCCCTTCGGCCGATCCCGCTAAAAATTAATATGTGTCTTCCTTATGGGGTTTTGAATTTACATAGAAAATATTCATTCTCTTGGAGTTATCGTGTTCACAGACACACATTTTTAGAATTAGGGGTTTGGAAAACATAAAAAGAAAGGGAAGGATGCCCAGACAAGGTTTGAAATAAAATTGATTTAAGAAAAAACTGATGTGAAGATGGAACCAAACATAAATAAGTAAAAAAAAAGGATACGTAAAAAGTTTGCGATTAAAAGTGATACATATTTGTACTGGATTGACCCTTGATACCGCTACTCAACATTTGGTACCTTTACCTACTCCACATGAATTGTTGCAAAAGCCTGTGTAAATGGGATGAAAGAGTGTTAGTTAGGGTGGGGGTGGTAGGTAGGTAGATATTTGATGTGGTGGCGTGGCGGTCCTCCTATCTAATTGGTTATGATAATGTGCTGTGGGTGTGGAGCCAGCCAATCTCTGCTGTTCACTCGACTGGCCCCAGATAGCAGAGCCCACTCAAACCGGGGGGAGGCCCCGTCACTTCATTTCACTAGTCCTCTAACTCACCGACAACAAGATAGTGACGTAAACAGGGGGGGAGGGAAGTGCAAGTTCAAACACAAAAACCATTGTACTTCCCCACCTTGAATTATTTCAATCAACGAAGTTACCTCTCTCCCACAAAACTCTCAAGGATATTTATTTTATATTCTATTCGGAAACGGAACCTTTTTCTCCTTGTTCAAAAAGAATAATAATGATAATAATAGTATTTATTTCCGTTTAACAATATCATTGTATTAGGATACATAAAAATGTTTGTATCAACAGTTCCGATAAGTAATAAACTTAATAGTAAATAATAAAATGAAATAAATAAAAAATTCATGTTTTAATTATAATTTTTAAAAAAATGGATGAAGTTTAATTTATTATATTCTTCACTTTTTAATTTTACTTATACACTTTTTTTTTCAACAATATATATATATACTAGGATTTTGTTCTAAAGCTATTTATAAATAATTTTTAATGATTTTCAATTTTATAATCATATTATTTAATGTTTTAAAATTTAAATTTCCCTCCTAAAAACTTATACTTACTTACCTCTTAAAGAACCAATCATTGTATAATATCGCGTTTTCGGAGGCTACAATATTTCTATCTTATTGTAATTAGAGAAATATCTTTTCAATTATTAGTAAATAAATGGTAGAATAGAATATAATTTTTTTGTGAGGGTTGAAGGAAGAAAAGATTGGACCTTCATGGGAATTTGAATCAGTGGCGCCATACAGCGCGTTTTCGGAGGGTACAATATTTCTATCACTGATTTTTAAGAAAGGATTAATAAGTAGCAATTATATTTTTAATAATATTATATTTTGTTTTTTTGCTATTTGAATTCAAACTAAGTATAAATTGCCGCTTATTAAATTCCTTAAGTCATATGACGATCGCAAATTTGATTAATGAAATTTGAGTTATTCTAATTATTTTTTGATAACGCACGTTACATTAATAAAAACAGTACAGTACACATTCAGATCGAAACATGCTGTTATTTATTTACGTATTTTTCACAAACAAAAAGTATCGGATTACCGTCATTATAAATATGGCAATTCATTTTTTTACATTTAATAACTCTTTAGTTATTTATAAGCAACTAAAAAATTATATTTAATGAAGTAGGTACATAGAAGTATATATACTTGCCTTTATATAATTTAATTACTTACTTAAAATTCAGAACGGAACAGAACCTGTACCTAACGAAATTTAGCCTCTGATAGTTAGAATTCCTTCCCTCTGGATCCGCGCCGAAAAAAATGTCAAGGAATATTTAAAAAAAATTAATTTGAGGAAATTTCTGCATTTTAAATTTTGAAAAATGTTAAGCATAATTACTTAATAATTAAGGAGAAATATCTTTTCAATTATTAGTAAATAAATGGTAGAATATAATATAATTTTTTTGTGAGGATTGAAGGAAGAAAAGATTGGAGCTTCATGGGAATTTGAATCAGTGGCGCCACACAGCGGGTGTATTCTGAACCTCCATTGGTCTTCTGGACAAGTGGCGCGCCGGATGCCATCCTCTGTACTAACTTCATTTTCCTTAACAATACAATATAAGGTACATTCGTATTTGAGTATTTTATTATTTATATATTATTATTTTGGTTGAACTGTTCCTCATTGATTGATAGTTTTATGTCTTCTAGACTTTGGATTTCAAATAATTTGTAGTAAAGTAACGTAATTGTTTACAAGTATTGTTTATCTGCTATCACATTGTATTCCAACAATGGCTCATATTGTGTATTACTACGACAGTGTAAAACAACAATGGCTTCTATATATTGATATAGTGTATAATATACACAATATAATGGATTATTAAGGCAAAATAATGTTCATGGAAAACAAACACAAGAATTTTAAAAAAACTTACAAATCGTGATCAAGTAAGTGTCTAAAAAATTAGGTTTTTTACCTACAATTTTGTAAGAAAGCTTTTCCGTACACATATTCAAATGAACATTTTTACTCAAATTAAAATTTCTTGCTAAATCCCGAAGTTTGTGAACTACAATGGGGTATAGTTGTGTGTGGTGTCCAGAGAAATGTCGGAGGATACGGTAAAACTAAATAGAGGGTATGTATAGTATAGTGCAGTGCCAAATGAGGTGTGCCTCGCCTCCTGTTTACATGTAATGTTCCCTACGTGTGAACTGATTAGGCAGGCCAGAACCCTCCGCAGAGGGGAACAGCCCCCTCCCCATCCCTTCTCTATTGAAATAGAATCATTTGGCTGTAAGTAATTTGCTTTAAGGCCATCTGACAAGTTATTAACAGAAGAAAGGCGCCGTCCCCTCTTCTCCTCTCCTAATACTGGATAAATGCAGAAAATTTTGAACAGGACGCCGTTGTGTTGTTAAGGCATATTCATATCTGAGGGAACACATGTCCTCTAGGTGGGCCAGACAGCTTCATTGTAGAATCGGCTATCCACAGCAGTTAGGCTCAGGGCCATCTCGCTCAATAGGCCTACCAAGCCCGGGCATTGAACCTACTAGGAAGGGATAGCCGGACCAAACAGCTTTATTGTAGTACTGGCTATCCACAGCCAGTTAGGCTCAGGGCCATCTCGCTCAATAGGCCTACCAGGCCCGGGCATTGGACCTACTAGGAAGGGATAGCCGGACCAAACAGCTTTATTGTAGTACTGGCTATCCACAGCAGTTAGGCTCAGGGCCATCTATCTTACTCAATGAGCCTACTAGGGCCGAGCATAAGACTAGAAATTTTTCGATAAACATTCATAATAATAAAGATGCTAAGAAGTAGAAACGGAGAGAATTGAAATGCTAGTTTTAGAAGCTTTACCCAAGATTAGAATGATACAGACATGTGTACTTCCTGCAATGATTGCTGTATAAATCGTAGATTATGAAAATTGATCCGGTGTATTTTTAGTAAGTTTTAAGATGCTTTTCCCAATTTTTTTTAACAATCGGCCTACCGTTTGTTCAAGTGTAACAAAATGGACCTTAGGTACACTTAATGAATCAAAATACAACAGACAGTGTTGCCCACGTTCGTAGTTGAACAGTGAAATAGTGACTGATGAAACAAACACGTTTTAATATAAATTTCATCATTAAACTGAATTAAAATATAATGTATAATTTCAACTTTTACTCCATAATGACATGATGAAATTATTGATAGTTTTGCCAAATTAAAAGCGAGGAAGTATTCTTTATCAGAATATTTACATAATAATGTTTGAAAATGGTGGTTATAATAACACACTACCACGGTCTTTCGGTCTCCCAAATATGTTCATTTTTACAAGTTTGTTCACGTTCCGCCCATTCGTGCATTTTCAAAACTTACAAAAATCAGTAACCATAGTATATACATATATTATATTTTGTCTTTTAAATAAAACAAGTGACTTGTTTTGTATCCACCTGATAACAATTTTCTTTTTTTTTATAGTTGTATGTTACGTTGAAGAGTTTTGCTAAACATGTGAGGCAGCTTTTCATAATCACGCATTGAGGTAACCTGAATAATGTTACTAAATTTGATAAGAGTATAATAATTGGATCCATTATAATAACTGAAATTAATGTTCGTAGATTTATGTTGTACATTTTGTTTATTTTGTTAAATATTTAATTAAAAAATGTATCACATTAATAAGTCTATTAATGGCATTGTAAAACACAAAGTCAATTTTTTAAGATTAAAAAGTAATAGAAAAATAAGGCCATAATAAACTGCGAATGTTCTTTAATTTAACGAAATTTATTATATGAAAACAAATTGAATTATTTATAATTGAAATTAAACATTCCCAATTTTGAGATTGCAAACCCAAATCCCTGTTTTTCTACCTTGGTTCTAAGGTTGCTATATCCAGTGACGCGGGATTGTAATTATTCTGGGTATTGTGACTCATGCCCGGGCTTTAACTACGAGGTCATATCGCCTACTACCGGAGCGCTCTTCCGTCACTCCCGACTCAACTATCTGAGTCCCAAATTGTGCCTACCTTTGGTTTATTCATCTAGGATAGGGGGTCTTTAACGAGTACCTGACATCGCACCAACGTTTAACGACCCATCCGAAGCTCAAGATTGTTTCACCTACCAGATAAAAAAATCTAAGGGCCTCGGCCATGTTTCGAACCTGCGATTTTGAGCTCAGTAGGCTAGCACGTTACCTCGACATTTCTTATGTGTATCCAGAACTAATAACTGTCTGTGTAGTGGATGACGGAATTTCATACGTAAATTCAAAACCTTATTTATTTTCAGCGGAATCAGCCGAATAGGAGATGATTCTCCAACGATTTTTTTTATAGGGGTTTTTACTATTGCTTATTTCTTGGCTCGTGGCTACTTACTAATGGCTTATGACATGCAGATGTCGAATGATTTTTTTTCTATTTAAGACATTCACATAATACATTTAATGAACCTCTCTCATCGGTTTATCTTGAAATTAATATATTATAAACTAATATATATTTTTTTCTCTCAAAAAAACAAAAAAAAACTTCACCATATATTAATCTATCTTTAGAGTGGAGCTTCTACGGTTAAGGTTAACGTGGGTGCCCCCCTCTGAGGCTGTAATCTGAAGTGAACATGTGATGTACTCCAAGGTTTGGCGCTTCATCCTGTCTCTTTATCACTACACTCCCCTCCGTCATTTAGTTTTACGGTAATCACCCTCCAACACTCTCTACAGTTGAACCTAAACTGCCAATATGGCTACCACCCTTGATATAGACATTTTTTTACTCCCCCCAGTTATACGAAGTATAGGGGAAGTTTTGTAATCGGTCAGAAATTCCATGTTGTTTTTTTATTTCATGATTCAAAAAAAAAAAAAAAAAAAAATGTTTTCTGTAAATCGAGACCTTCCGATAGAATGAATGAATTAACACGACATTTTATATTTAAATTCAAAATTCCATGAGCACCTATTAATTTTCCGCGAAATCGGCTGAAGAGAAGAGTGGATCAGAAGAGGCTTGACTCGAAAGCCATAATAACTACCGATGTAATGAATGTATTCACTCAAAATTTAGTATGAGGATTCATAGGCTCCTATGTAAGTCAACTATTGATTTTTAGCCCAAACGGCTCGACTGGTTTTAGAGGGAGAGCGAAAACTTAATTGATAAATTCATGCTGGGGAAGTACATTGCCGGTGATTCACCGACGACTTTTTTTTGTGGGTTTAACTTCGAAACAGCTGCGATTGTCATTGTCGGGCTTTCTACAGGTAGGACATCCTATTCTGTTAGCTGTTATATAAGTTATAAGCTTGAATTATTGCTGTTTATTTATTTGTTTGCTTGTATGTATCTTTGCTACCTAAGAAATCAAAAACTGCCGGATCAATACCAATGAAACTTTCAGGATACTTCTACAGTAGATAGTTCAAATTGTCTTCGGCTTCTATCGTCTAGCGCCTCAACGAAAAGGGCGCTGATCAACTCTAAATTTCACTTCTCTCGGTTTACGTAGTACAGAGGAAGTTAAGAAATCAGTCAAAAATTCGAGATTGAATTTTCACGGGTATTTTTACCGACCCGTGAATCCAGAAAAGGAAAAAAAATATAGTCTGGGTTTGTTTGTTTGTATTTTGTTTTTGTGACTGATGATCCGGTCATGTCGTCTCTCAAGGTTTAGTTATCTACAGTTTAAAGAACACATCGCTTAACGTCCCATGCGAAGGACGGCGTGCTCAAGATTTTCTCACCTCCCATATAAAATACTCAAGTTTTGTCTGCGGAAACGATAACTCCCGATATAATGAATACATCAACATGAGATTTTATAAGTGTATATATCCAAAAGCCAAAAGGACAATACCTAGCGATCTTTGAGGGCGCCAGTAGCTCAGTGGTACGCATGCTTGCTCACTGAGCTCAAGATCGTGGGTTCAAAACCCACCCGAGACCCTTAAGTTTTTTATCTGGGAGGTAAAAAAACCTTGAGCACGCAGTCCTTCGGATGGAACTTTATGCGATGGTCCCGAGCCTGTACGATGTGAGGTACTCGTTAAAGACCCCCTACCCTAGGTGAATAAAAATTTAGGATAGGCAAAATTTAGGACTCCCATAGTAGAGTCGGGGCACATGTTCACCAGAGCGATGAAGGAGCCCTCTGGTAGTAGGCGGTATGAGCTTGTAGTTAAAGCCAGGGCGTGCGTCATAATAACTAATATCAGTTCTTGTCATATCAATTCTATAGTATGTTTTTTGCAATTTTCAAATATGGCTGCCGTCAATTTAGCATGCTTCACTTTTAAACCGCTGGTCAGGCATCCAGAAAGTATAAACACATCCATGTTTACATAATTTAATACAGAATTCAAGAATATGCACTTCGAATACATCCTTTTTATTAACTTTTCCAAACTGTCTCGGAAGATGATTAGATGGAGCTAACAATTTATTGTCATTATGTTGGAAAATATAAAAGAAAACTGTAAACATTCATTCATTAATAGATATTAATAACAAACAATTTTTTCACATATTTGGCAAATGGCTGTTTATATAAATTCAATAGTTACATACGTAATCTTTTTTCTTTATTAGATGAAAAGAGACAAAAGAGCGCGCTGGTAGTAGGCGATATGACCTCGAAGTTAAAAGCCCGGGCATGAGTCATAACAACCATCTAACCTATTGATTTTCAGCTAAATCGGCAAAAGTTCTTTTATCTTGGAAGTAAACAAACCTTGAGCACGTCGTTCACGTTCTTCAGAGGGCATGTTAAAAAGCGGTCAGATACTGGTGCAAAATAAATCATTTGAAGTTAGAATTACCGATTTCGAGGTTCCGGGATTGAAAATGTTGGTATCTCGAAATCGTGGGATTGAAAAAAATGGTGAGGATTGGAAAGCCAGGTGTCGATGTTGGCTGATATAAGAAGGCACATGCTACGCCATGAGTTAGGAAAGGTATTTGTAATGAATATATTCAGATGTTGGAGCGAGAGGAGGGGTGGGGCTCTGAGGGGAAGTTTTTAATATAAGGCCCCGTGGTAGTTGTGCCGTGCACTAGTTTTAAAGCGGTTAGGGCGCCAGCTGGATCCCCCCCACCCGCAAAATTCCACAAATTTAATATCCCTTTTGAAGGGGGGACCGCCATGCTCCCCCCTCACCCCCCCCCCCCCCCCCCCCTTCTCTGGAAATATTAAAAGATCTTTGTGCCTGATAGCTTCCCCCGTTTCTCGTCCAAAGTTTTAACATTATTAAGTTTGAGTTTTGTACCATGGACGGCCCTGAGCTACGTTAGATATTCTTTGAGCAGAGCCCGTCAGCTATTTCATATTGGCTTTGCCTGCTGCTATAGGAATCTACATCGTTTGAGATCTAAAACAAACTTTCACAACTAGACATTGAGAACACCAATCTTACTGCCCCCACAAACCTCCTCAGTGCGGGGGAGGGCCTCATCACCGCCGAATGAGTTAGGAAAGGTATTTGTAATGAATATATTCAGATGTTGGAGGAGGGGTGTTTTTTTTTTCTAGCTACAAGAAGCATAGGGGAAGTTATGCAATCGGTCAGAAATTGGAAGCTGAGTATTCAACAAAATTTCATGTTCTCTAAAAACCTGATTTCAAAAATGAATTAAAAGTCTGTCACTGTGTGTCTGTGAACACGATAACTCCCGATAGAATGGCACGAAATTTTATATGTGTATCCAGAACCCCTATAAGGACGAAACAATTGATTTTCAGCCAAGACGGCCAAAGAGGAGAAGGGGAATGAGAGGGGGACTCAACTCAAAAACCCCAATAACTGCTGTTGTAATGAATTTATCGACATGAAATTTTATATAAGCACCTATTAATTTCATGTGAAGGGGGAGATCAGAGAAAAAATGTTGAATGAGGCTTCGGAAGCTACTATGTATGTCAAATATTCAGTTTTAGCCCTTAAGTCGATTCGCATTGGAGAGAATGCTAAAACGTAATTGATTAATTCGCGCTGGGGAAGGACATTGGAGACGATTTACCCTCCCTGTACCTACCTCCTTACTGTGATTACCAAGCCTGTTTTTAGCTGAGGTCTGATTGCGGATCCGCTCCCTTGTTGTATGGAGTATAATTGTCATTTGTTGTATTGGATAGGTATCTAATAGGTAGCGGGTGGGGGTGGGGTGGGTTGGGTGGGAAGGGGGCAGGGGGTGGCCAGGGTTGGTTAGTCTAATCCCCGAGATAATTGGAGAGAGCCCACCCCCGTGTCACTGTTGCCAGTCACAGCACAGAGCACACAGGATTGTAGCAGAGTGTAGCACAGGGAACCACCCCCACAAAGTGCCGCTCCAGGCCATGCTACAGCCTCTCGTGTCACTAACACACCACCTAGCATCAGTTACACATGTTTACCACTGGATTTATTTCATTAACACCGTCTCTTCTAGCTCCCTCATACCCGTCTTGTTTTTTGTATAATGTCATACTTTTTAATTTTACATTCCCATTTAAACGTAGTGTGGAGGCAGTTATGTAATCGGTCTAAAACTCCATCTTCCGACCTTCTAGATCTAAAATGGAAAAAAAGTCATGTCTGCAGAAACCGATTAATTTCCAGCAGAAAATATTATCATCTATTAATTTTAAGATTAATTTTATTTTTACTTTTTATTATACAGTAATATAATAATCGTGCAAAAAATCAGAGATCAGATTTCCATTGAAATTTCACGTTTCAAGGTCCACGACGTTTTGACCATTTTCGTGATGAGTCTGTGAGTGTATGTGATTGGAATTTAGTGGACGCTTTAACTAAGAAATGAATTTGAAATTTGAGATGATGTCACGTGTTCTAACTTAGATCTAATTAGATTTTGGCCGAAATTAAGACCACTGTGTGGCTTAAGTGTTTTTTTACAAGAAACAGCTTATATTGATGACAATAAAAAATCTCTCCAAATAAAAGTTCTAGAGAAAACTGAAAGGCACATTTTGAAAAGTTATTATAATTTTTGGGTTAAGCCCCGACTTCCCTTTGGCCGATTAAGTTGCAAATAACCAGGTGTCATTTTTATGGGGTTCTGGATACACATATAAAATGTATTGTTGATAAATTCATTTTATCGGGAATTATCATATTCATTTCATCAATTTTTTTTCCATTTTTGGAATCAGGGGGTTCGGAAAACATTAAATTCTGGTGAAAACTCAACAATTCAACACTCTAACTCAAGGATGTAAAAGGAGGTCATGTTTGACCTTCAGATTTGTACCTTTCCACAACTCTTAATCGGTTCAACTGATTTGGGTGTATTTTTTTTTATGTATCAGTAGATAGGAGTTATAGTATATATTTTATTTGGAACTTCGGTTGCCATATTGGATTTTTCCAGAAATTATCCAATCGAAATGAAATTGAAAATGTGATAATCCTTTTGTTAGTAGAAAACGGTTCGAGAACGATAGCAGTTATTAGTAATATTCCGATATGTCGGAATTTCCTAATAATGTATTATAAAATATGAAAGATACAAAAAAAAAAAAAAAAAAAAAAACTAGAAAATATTTATAAATACGACCAAAAAATTATTGATAAACTACAAAAAGGTCGTATTTTGAGTCATTGAAACACTGAGAAGCTGTGAAATCTACGTAAACACCAGTGTCGAGCAAATAAAGATTAATGCATTCGAACAGAACATGCCAAACTTGTTACATAGGTTTCACAATGTCCTCACCGAGATAATTCACAGTGTGTAGTTAAAACACATCCTTACTGAAGTTGTTTCTTTAGAACAGAATTTTGATCGGAGTTTAAAAAATATATATATATTTTTTTCCCCCCATTTTTGATTAGTAGATACACAAAATGAATAGGAATATATTTGTATTTGTAGTTAGTGTATTTACCTTTTTTGGTGGGGCTGTGTAGGTCGGTGACATCAGGGATTGCAGCGGGACTAAGAGAACCTGTACCTTGAAAGGGGCTGCCTCCTCCGGGATACCTGCCAATCAACTACTCATCAGTAACCTACTAAGGTATAGTTCGCCTCATGAATCTCAACCTATCACCTTCCAAGCTCCCTTCAATCCCATTATGGTAAATGATAAACAACAATGTTTTTGAGACAGACAGTAAAATGAGTAACCAGACTGGCCACGCGCTGTAGCCACTTCAAGGACAATCTTCCCAATTCAAGACGAGAACTTGATTTTAATTCTGTAGTTATTCAAATCTGACTAGATTTTGGTGATAATATAATATTTTTTAGATTATATTTAGAGATAATATTCTCATGAGGAACTAATGCATATTTTCCATCTTAAATTTGAAGATTGTCCTTAAACTGGTTACAGAGCTAGGCCAGTGTGGTTACTCATATTACTTACTGTTTGTCTCAAAAAACGTTGGTTAATATTATTAACCCGGGAATCATAACATGTAAAAATGGGTACTTATTCGAAAGAGGCAGCACAGTTTACTCACTCTACCGCGTTAGGGCATATATCAACCAAAAACGTCTTCTTTAACTACCTATTTTTTCTGACTTTGGGCTACTTTAATAAGGCCTTTGATGTCTTTATTCACGCACAAACTTACGGTTTTTATACTGTATTACCAGGGCCGAACGTAAGAGGATGGCTATGAGGGTTCAAACCAGCCCCATTGAGAATACATTTACACTAAACAAATCAACAATTCCATAAAATTACAAAATAAAATGAAATTTTGTATAAAGCCATTTAATCTACTGGCAATTTGGTTAGATTCCTGCTACATTGAAGAGGAAAAGCGAAAATTTGTTGGTTCTAAAATACGATTTTTGTTTTATTTACGATTTTTCAAATGCATTGCTTTGTAAAATTGCAGATGTCATTTCGATGCTTTTCACTTCCGTAACGTTTCTCCGTTACATTAAGTTTTTGTTTTTAGGATTTACTTTAGCCCTGTTGGGATAGACTTTTGAAGCCGATTACTTGGCAAATGAATTAAGTTAAATTTGAGTAATGAGTCCGTGAATTGGTATGAATTGATTATGTATATAGAAGTATGTACCAGGGGGGCGCCCGAGGCCAAGTGGCCTGTCCATTCAGTAGCCGGAGCTTGTCGTAGACGGAGTCAGGCGGTCCTGGTGAGAGTGCGCATGGGGCTGTCTCCTTCTGGGCGGCCAGGTTCCTCAGCACTCGGTTTATAGATGACACCTTTATTATACACAACAAGTCATTATACACATAAATTATAATTATATAGATACACTTTTATTGCAAATTTAAACAACAAAAAAAAACTCATGCTTATATCAGATTTGTAAGTTATAAAAGATGAAAAAAAAAAGATAAAATGTAAAAAAAAAAGTACAAATAATAATTACACATAAATAATAAGAAAAGTAACTAAATAAAAGACGTCGGTGAATCACCGGTACTGTACTTCCCCAGAGCGTATTAACGAATTAAGTTTTTGGACTCCCTCTGAACCAATTTACCGATTTGGTTGAAAATCAATAAGTATTTTCCTTATGTACTTCTGAATCATTTTGCCTTATGTACTTCTGAATCATTTATCAAATTTGGTTTTGATATATTGTGATATATGTTTCTGAGTAAGACCTCCTCCTCTCATCCCTCACTTCCCTTATGTGGTTACAGATTTAGATATATTTTGTGTCGATACATTCATTACTTCGGGAGTTAATGGAGTTTCCTATGTCAAGGTCTTCCTACTGCCGATTTGGTTCAAAATCAATAGGTTTCGTCCTTATGAGGTTCTGAATGGGTACACATAAAAATTTCCAGTCGATATATTCATTCTATCGGGAGTTATCATATTCACAGACACAAAAATACAGGAATTGTTTTTTGTTTTTGGAACAAATTAATCAGTTAACTTTTCGTTCCCCCTCAAAAACTAGTAGACCATTTGCGCTAATATTTAATAGTTGACTTACATAGGGGCTCCTAAATTCTCATACTAAATTTTGTATCGATAATTCATTACATGGGCAGTTATTGGTGTTTTTGAATTGCGCCCCCTCCCCTGAACCTCTTTTCCCTTCAGCCGATATCGCTGAAATTTTACAGTTTATGTTCTCATTTGGTTATGACATTACATATGAAATTTCATGTCGATGCATTCACTACATTGGCAGTTGTTGGGGTTTTCTGATCCCCCCTTCCTTTATGCCGATTCCGCTGAAATTTATTAAGTGTCGTCCTTATGGGGTTTTGAATAACTCCCCTCTAATCCCCCCTCCCCTTTGGCCGATCTGGCTGAAAATTAATAGGTGTGGTCGTTAGAAGGTTCTGGATTTACATATAAAATTTCGTGTTGATACATTCATTTTAACAGGAGTTAGCGTGTTCACAGATACACCGACACACATTCACAGACTTTTTTTTTCATATTTGGAATCATGAGGTCAGAAATCATGAAATTCTGGTGGCCAAATACTTCGTATAACATGGGAAATAAACAATGGTAGTAAGATGTGGAATGAGAAATGTAGAAACAAAAATACGTTGTATTCTCTCTGGTTTATTTAACAATGAAACTGGTTTTGGGACACTATTGTGTCATCTTCAATGGTATATCACCAATCTATTGCGGTGTCCACACCAATATATACCACTGAAGATGATATAATAGTGTTCGAAAATCGGTTTTGGTGTTAAAGAAAGAAGTGGGAAGACAACCTCTTTCGATGTTTCTAATATTGCTCTGCTTGCCTTTCTAAATTAAGAAAATTATAATTACTTTTAATTTGTATGCCTTTTGTATTATATAAGCCAGAAATAACATTCAGTGTGTCGGGGAACAATGAAATCCTAGTAAAAACTCCATATTGAATTTTTGACCAATTACACAACTTCCCCTGTACTAAGTATATTTGGGGAAGTAAAAAATCTTGGGTGATCGTCCCCCCGCCCCTCGGTACTGTAGTTACGCCACTCCCTTGAATTCTCTTGGAGGCAATGGACTCCATCAGCTGTTTTAAAAGAACTCTGGAGGGTAGAAGTTGTATGTTTACCTTATCACTGAAGTCAGAGAAGGAAGCAAACAGGTATCCGAGCTTATCCCCCCCCCCCCAGGACTTGGTCCGGTGCTTACTAAGTTCTGCAGCTTTATTCTACTCACCAAGTTGGACCACCCCCATCCCATTCACATAATTCTACAAGGTATACGAAGAGAAGGCTGGTTCCTTCAATCTTGCAATTTAAAATGTCTATGAGGTCTATTGTGAGCAATTTAGTAGTCGATGTTTTCTTCTATCATCGAATTGGAATATGAACTCATGAATTTCTAGGGGCTAATAATCCAACACAAGTGACTCATATAGGTTGTTCAGAGGCTAATAATCCAACACAAGTGACTCATAATAGGTTGTTCAGGGGCTAATAATTCAACACAAGTGACTCATATAGGTTGTTAAGGGGCAAATAATCCAACACAAGTGACTCATAATAGGTTGTTCAGAGACTAATAATTCAATACAAGCGACTCATATAGGTTGTTAAGGGGGCAAATAATCCAACACAAGTGACTCATAATAGGTTGTTCAGGGGCTAATAATTCAACACAAGTGACTCATATAGGTTGTTCAGAGGCTAATAATCCAACACAAGTGACTCATAATAGGTTGTTCAGGGGCTAATAATTCAACACAAGTGACTCATATAGGTTGTTCAGAGGCTAATAATCCAACACAAGTGACTCATATAGGTTATTAAGGGGTAAATATTCAGTGTAAGTCGGTCAGAGAAAAGTCAATTTTTTTTCTAAGGAATCTATTATTGGATTGTTATAACAGTCATTAAGAAAAAAAAAAGATTTGGCTGAATTCTGATTGGTTTCGTCTTTATTCATTGATGTATTTTTATTATTTTATTTATTTTTTATTATATTTTTAAATTTATGTATATATATATTTATAATTGTTATTATTTTGTTTCTTTTCTCTTTTCTATATTTTGCACATTGTGAATTGATGAAGGGACCTAAAAACGTCGCGAGAAAGTAACTTCCGGAAAAGTTATAAAAAAATATTAACTAAATTAAAAAATGTACCTACTTTATGAGCTATCTTAATGTATTATTATTATGGGGTTTTGGATTCACAAATATAATTTTCAACCAAATCGGTCAATTGATTTTAGGAAGAGAAGAAAAATTTAGTTGAATAATTCATGCTGGGGGAATAGATTGCCGGTGATTCACCGAAGACTTTTTAGGGTTTTGTAGGTCAAAGAAAAAAATCCTTAAGGTTTCGGTCGTGCGTGTTTTGTGTGTATGTCAGCCCTCAGCCTTAAGCTCTCACATAAAAATCTACATGAAACCCGGAATGCATTTATTTGTGTCTAATTGGCAACTAAGCCAGAAACATTTTCGCTGACATCTGAATACATTTTTTAACAACTATATCAATGGCTTCTCGCATTTTTCAGAATGAAAAACAAAAATCTGGATAGTTAGAAAATGAGTCCTAAGAATATGAGACTTTCCTGACTGTCGTCTCCTTTCGCCTTCAAGCGTAGACATTGCACCGCTCGGAATTTGTGTATTCAGAGGCGAGGGGGAGAACACGCGAATTTTGCGAAGACCTTATGCTCGCAAGCAGGTCTCGAAACGTTCCTTCACTAATTTTGGTTTATTCGCTAACGAAAACTGGTGAGCCATTTAGCAAGATGAACAATTTAGCAAGATGGTAAACAAACATTGATTGAGTCTGGTTCTAGAGAACCTTTGTAACTTGTTATTCCATTATACAATAATTAAACCCTACCTCCGAGGTTCATAACTCACAGTCCGACACCCTCAACAATATTCAAAATTCATTCCTATTTGCGACTTCTCCGTCGAGTATCATCTGCTCTTTAACTTCCCCAGATATACGAAGTATAGGGGAAGTTATGTAATCGGCTTGGAATTCGGTAGTAGGCGATAGTCACAATAACTAACTAACTTTCATTCACATCGTTGGATAAGCTTTGAATTCTGAAAACAATGACGTGAAAATTCTTTAAATCTGTTAAGGCTATGAAAATATACATATAAATATAGTCTGAGATGTGTATTTAACAATAATGAACCAACTCTCTGTATTAAAACATTTTATTTACAATATTTGTTCAAAATGTCTCAGAAGTGACTGCAGACTAGTTCAGAACGTCGTATCACTTCTTAATTTAAAAAATATATAAAGAAAAACGTATGTTTTTTAAAAATATTGTCTATTTCACAGAATATATAAAATATATGGCAGTAATTTCAGTATTGCTACCATCTTCAGCCACGACTTAACAAATACAATTTTTGTATACATCTTATTTGTACGTGTTTCACAATATCTCTGCAAAAAGTGTTATTTACTTCTTCATATGTTATGTCGTAGAGAACCTAACGTTGAAAGAAAAAATATTAATTTCGCGATACACTCTCGGACTGGTAATTTTCTGTCGGAAATAGATTATATAGAGGGTTTTCTTTCATTTGAGCCTTATGTTCATTAGAAGTCGATATATGTATACAGTCCAGAATCCCTTAAACGGGAGGTTGCTTGCACTACTCTGGTCGACGTCGCGGGTTCAATTCCGGCTTGAGGTCCTTGGTTTCCCCAGCTACAAGAAGTATGAGTATGTAATCGGCCAGAAATTCGATATTGAGTTTTCACCGGAATTTCGTGTTTTCCAACTCCCTGATTTATTGACAAGTAATTTCATATGTACGTTCAGAGCTATATAAGGACACCTATCAGTTATTATGACTCATGCCCGAGCTTTAACTACGAGGTCATATCGCCAACTACCAGAGCGCTCTTTCGTCACTCTGGTGAACATTAGCCCGACTCTACAATGGGGAGTCCTAAATTTTAGCTTCCCTAAATTTTGATTCACCTAGGGTAGGGCTCTTTAACGAGTACCTGACAAAGTACAGGCTCGGCACCATCGCTGGGACGTTAGTCCCATCCGAAAGACGGCGTACTCGCTAAACGCTCAAGATTTTTTCACCTCCCAGATAAAAAACCCACGATCATGAGCTTAGTAGACAAGCACGCTATCTCTGAGCTACCGGTGCCCTCGTATTTATTATTATTATTATTATTATTTGTATGCTAATTTATTTTTTATTATTTATTTATTCATTTGTTATTTATATTATTTTTTACTATTTCTGTTATTACTAATCACATGTATGCCTGACTCTAAGATTTAATAACTGTTTATGTATCTAATTTATAAGCTAACTTGGTGAATACATTTTTAAGATGTTATATTATTATTGTTATTGTTACTATTATTATTAACCAGGGAAGTAAAAGAGTGACATTGGAGTAGAAGTCGAGGTTAAGGGGCACATATTTTTTTTTTGGGTAGACGGGGGTTGTTTTGGAGTTGGGAAGAGGCGAGCAGTGTCTGTGGAGTGAGAGTGAGAGTGGACTAGGGCTATGGACTATGGACTCAGCCTGTGGACTATGGACTCAGCCTGTGGACTGTGGTAACAAGTTGGGCTAGAGCCTCATGCATTATGGAACTGAGATCCTCCCCTCCTTTGGGACACCTCTCACACAGATTAGCAACACCAAATAAACAAACTTCAACCTGACTCCAACAACCAACAAAAATCTCACTCTGTATTCCCTTCCTGCTCATCTAACGCGAAGGTGTGTTGTACAAAAAGTAGGTATACACATTGTAAATATTAATATAAATTTTTTGAAAAGAAGAGGACGATGAAAATTAGGAAATATTATGGGAACAAAAGTATTCAAGGAACTGACAAAACACGTTTCAATATAAACTCAAAGAGGCAAAAGATGTTCTATATATTAGAAATTAATTTATAATTACGAATAAAAACTATAATTAAAAGAAACAGACGGCGGTGAATCACCGGCAATGTACTTCCCCAGGATGGATTAATTAACTTTTCGCTGCCTCTCCAAAACCAGTCGACAGTTTGCGCTAATATTCAACAGTTCACTTATATAGAGGCTCCTAAATCCTCATACTAAATTTTGAGTCGATAAATTCATTACATCGGCAGTTATTAGGGTTTTTGAGTTGAGCCCCCCCCCCCTGATCCCCCCTTTCCCGTCTGCCGATTCCGCTTATGGGATTTTGAATTCAAATATAAAATTTCGTGTCCATACATTCATTTTATCGGCAGTTATTCTAGTATTCCCCCCTTCCCTTTGATTGATTTGGCTGAAAAACAATAGATTGTGTCTTTAGAGGGTGGACAATACCTATAGATTCATATATAAAATTTCGTGTCTCATTAATTTTTTCGGGAGTTATCGTGTTAACAAACATAAATATTTTTTATTCTAGAACCGGAAAACATGAAATTCCACATCGAATTTTTGACCGATTACGTAACTTCGTTCAGTTGGGGAAGTGAAAAGAAACTAAAGAGGAAAAATGAAATATAAGAATAAACAACAAGTGAGAAAATGTGTTTAAAAGTTTAAACAGAATTTACATAAGAAATAAAAAACAAATTAGATGGGCTTTTGTTTGAAGAGAGACATGAGATAGGTACTAGACGTGACATGTTTGGATCTGGGAGCCCCATCCAATATAGATTGTTCATAGTGACTTGGCGTTAGCAGCCCCTAAATATATATTGTTGTTTAAGTCATGGTGTGATAAAGATAAGAGAGATCTCAAACACAAGTAAGTGAGCTACAGAAAAAGATACTGTATTTTGTTTATTTTAACTTTTATTCTATATATGCCCAAAGAAGAGTCGCCATGAAAAAAAAAAAGACTCATGTAATGGAATTTCTTGTAATTGATTTTTTTTAAATAAATTATTTGGTTTCATTATAATGTAGGTTATAATTGAGAATAAAATATTGGGTTTATTTTCTCTTGCTGTTAACCAAATAAAAATATCTTTGGATTAAATTATTGAAAAATTGATATGTACATTCGAAGCTCTATAAGAACGACACCTATTAATTTTCAATAGAATTAGCCGAATGGGAGGGGGGATCAGAGGGGGCTCAACTTAAAAATTCTAATATCGACATAAAATTAATTGACCTATTAGTTATCCGCGAAATCGATTGAAGGTAGGGAGGGGGGAGGGGGGCTCAAATACCCTAATAACTGCCGGTGAAATGAATGTCGACACAAGCTTTGGTATAAGGATTCAAAAGCCACTACCTAAGTCAAATATTGAGTTTTAGTCCATATGGTCGATTGGCGAGAGAGCGAAAACGTCATTGATTAATTCGTGCTGAGGAAGTACTTAGCCGGTGATTCACCGACGACTTTTTTTTTTTTCTGGGATCTATCAAAACCTTGATTACGTCGTCCTTCGCACAGGAATGGTCCCGAGCCGCCTCATACTCGTAGACTTTTACCCACCAAAAGGACACCTGCAGAAGAGCTTCCAGGTGAGATAAGAGCATTGAATGCTTAGGTCTGAAGGTGTACACACCAACCCACCCAATATCTTAGAACGAAGTTCGCTAAATTTACGAAGCTTCTGAGTGAACTTTTGAACTAAAAGGTTCGAAAAAAAAAGAATTTCCGCTGAAAATTCAACCATCGAATTGTCGACCAATTACATAACGTTCCCTATACTTCGTATATCTGGAAAAGTAAGAAAGAAGTGGATCTAGAGGACAGAGAGGCCCCGCTTGGCTCCGCCCCAATAATAAGCAGGGTGCCAACCCCCCTTCGGTGAGAAAGAGAAAGTTGGAGCGTCACCTGGTCCTCTTCTTCTACACCTGCTTCACCAGATTTGTTACAGATGACATCTTTACCTCACCCCTTTCCCTAGAACATCCACACACAGACACACCATCGCACCTCACACGTCACACGTCACATGGCACCCACACCACACCTTTTCTCACTACTTTTCATTTCTGTTGAAACAGATTACAGATGTCCTCGTTTCGAGGCCCGATAATAGAGATCAACTCAATCAGAATATTCCAAGAAAACAGTGTCAATTTAGTTGGTAACAAAGAAATCTTATTTGTTTAAGACCAACAATTGGGACATTATTTTGTAATTGATCTGCGAATGACCGGATACGTAGTACTTCCCCAACATGAATTAATGAGTTACGTTTTTGCTCTCATTGACTTACATAGTGATTTCTGAATCCTCATATTCAATTTTGTGTCGACACATTCACTACATCAGCAGTTATTAGATTACTTAAGTCGAGCCCCTCGTCTCTGATACGTTCTTCCCTCCCACCGATTTCGCGAAAAATTAATAGGTACCATCCTTATGAGGTTTTGAATTTAAATATAAAATTTTATGTAGACACATTCATTACAACAGCAGTTATTTAGACTTTTGAGTTCAGCCCCACTCTGATCCCCCTTTACTTTGGGAGATTCCGCTGAAAATAAATAGGTGTCGTCCTTGGAGGGCTATGGATACATATTTAATATTTCGTCTGGATACATTCCTTCTATCGGGAGCTATCGTGTTCACGAAATTTATTTTTCTTCGTTTGAGACACTATAACTTTTGTCGTATCCTATCTCAAATCGGCGGACTTATTAGTTGGAAATTTATTGGGAACGTTTAAAAACTACATATCGACGGTTTTCGGCAAGTACCTCAAAAACTGGACTGCGAAAAATCGTATTTCATATAAAATATAAAATAAAAAAATTTTGACGATCGATTTTATAATCGATAAAAGGACATGATTCTGGAATGATAATAGGATAAATTAAAAAAGTCAAATGAAAATTTTATTATAATAGATAAATATAATATGTTTTCAATTAATAGTTATGATAATATTATTGCAAAATGTTCAAGATGAAAAATGAAAAAATAAAAAAAATAATAATAATTAACTATACAACTAGTGATTAGATTAGATTAGATTAGAACTTGGCACCAACCACGCGGGTTGTGTATCATATACTTTATTAATATTACCCTATACCAAAAAAAGGGTTTTTGTTCATGTTAGGCATCTAACAAAACATTTTAAGGTTGGTTTAGCATTGAAATATTTATTAAAGATTGTTATAATGTAATGTTGTATTGTTATAACTTGATGCACGTTTTTCTATTTTTACTTGTTAATTTTGTTGTTTCTAGTCATTGATGATGGGAGGACTTGTCCCGAAACGTTTGACAATGTTATAAAGAATTTTTTTAAATAAATTGGTAGAAAAAATGAGAAGCTGCTTTACTGAAAACCAGAAAATATGTATTTCAGATTTCTCTAAGACTATTACTTGAAAAGAGCTTTAATTAGGTCTTAAACGTAATGTATATTGTAAAGTGTACTTAGGCCCCAGAGTAAAGTATGGTCAACTTTCGTCAGATTTCGACAAAAATCTAAGTTGGCACATATGATCTCTTAGTTCCAAGTTCATAGCTAGAATCGTTTTTGCGGTAGAGAGCTCACAACTTTCTAATCACATAAACACACACAGGCACAAACAGACATCATCGCGAAAATGAACAAAATGTATTCATGGGACCTGGAAAGGTGAAAATTCGTTGAAACCTCGATTTCGGATTTTCGCACGATTACAATACTTTTTTATACTAGGTATGGGGGAGTGAAAAAAGTCGTCGGTGAATCACCGGCAATGTACTTCCCCAGGACAAATTAATCTATTAACTTTTCGCCCCCCCCCCCTCCAAAACCAGCATACCGTTTGAGCTAATATTAAGGAGTTGACTTACATAGGGGCTCCTAAATCCTCATACTAAATTTTGTATCGTTAATTCATTACATGGACAGTTATTCGTGTTTTTTTAATTGAGCCCCCTCCCCCGAACCCCTCTTCTCTTCAGCCGATATCGCTGAAATTTTACAGGTTATGTTCTCATTGAATTTTGACTTTAAATATAAAATTTCATTTCGATACATTCATTACATCGGTAGTTATTGGGGTTTTTGATTTGAGCCCTCCTCTGATCCCCCCTTCCTTTCTGCCGATTCCGCTGAAATTTTATAATTGCATCCTTATGGGGTTTTGAAAATCTCTCCTTCAATCTGCCCCTCCCCTTTGGCCGATCTGGCTGAAAATTAATAGGTGTGGTAGTTAAAGGGTTCTGGATTTACATATAAAATTTTGAGTTGATACATTCACTTTTATCGGGAGTTATCGTGTTCATGCACACACCGACATACATACACAGACATTTTTTATTTTTTTTATATTTAGAATCTGGAGGAGGGAAAACATGAAATTCCGTTGAAAACTCCACATTAGTTTTTGACCGACAATCGCGAATAGTTACTACTGTACGCTGCTAACTTGACGTCCCGATCTTCACATTCGAACCCTCCATGCCTCTCCTTCGATGATCCCTTATCCAAAAGTAGGTAGGTATATAATAAGTAATGTGTGTGATATGAGATGTGAGGGGCGTAGATGTTAGGACAGAGGCCCTGCGGGAGGTCGGCCGCCCTCCATGTCTCACACAATACCCCTCCTTAGCTTAGAGCTCTCATCACTCCGTCCGTTTTGTTTTTCTTTAAAATCTACTAAAAGGAGGGGTTGCCCCCCCGTTGTTCTGTGTCCATTGTTATTTGACATCTACACCTCTCCTAATCACTCTACCGCCTTCCTCACTCTACTCCAACCTTTGACGGTGACTTCCCTTTGGAAAAATTAAAAATTAAATTGAACTATTGTTAATTTTGCGACGTCGAGAAAGGAAAAGAAAATTGAAAGAGAACTCTACTCTTTGTAGATAATTTCTACTATTCACATTTCGCTTTCCAAGATCTTCTATTTCCCCAGCTTTACGAAGAATAGGGGAAGTTATATAATCGGTCAATTTCATGTAGAGTTTTCGCCGGACTTTCATATTTTCCAAACTCCTGACTCCAAAAAGTCGTCGGTGAATCACCGGCTATGTACTTCCTCAATACGAATTAATCAATTACGTTTTAGCTCTCTCTCCACACCCAATGGACCGTTTGGGCTAAAACTCAATATTTGACTTACTTAGTGGCTTCTGAATCCTCATACTAAATTTGTCCCCCCTTTCCTTCAACCAAAGTGATAGGTGCCATCCTTTTGAGGTTTTGGATTTAAATATAAAATTTCATGCCGATACATACATTACATGAGCAGTTATTGGGATTTTTAAGTTGAGCCCCCTCTGATGCCCCCCCCCCCCCCCCCCCCCCGTGTTGATTAATTCTATCGGGAATTAACGTGTTGACAGACAAACAGACTTTTTTTTTTTCATTTTTCTGAGCCTCATGTTCTCTATGAAGGTTAACCTTTATAAATGTATAGATACCGTTACTTCTGTTACACTTTTTCGTTATACAAATATTTTTCTTATTTCTAATTTACATTAGCTTTGTCGGAAAACATGAAGAGCATCAAAAATTGAAGATTGAGAAGGGGGTTATGTAACGCCAGAAATCTGAACCAGGCTGGGAAATCGTGATGAAAAACTGAGGGTAGGTAGGTAAATAGTGCCCTAAGGTTGGGTTCCCCATTCTCTAGGCGATACCAAGGCACAATTGATGGAAGATTCGGTGGTTCTGAGAGTTCCCCATTCACTAGGCGATACTAAGGCAGTCGGATCGTACTACGATTGATGGGAGATTCGGTTGGGAATTCCCCATTCATTAAGCGATAGTAAGACTTTTTTACTCAGGAGATGTCAGAGGTAATCCGGTTACCTACACGCATGTGCGGGCCAGCCGAACCGAGCGATCTGGTCACTGAGACCCCCATTCTACAAGCAGTCTCCATCAGATTGCCGGCGATTGCAATCGGACTGCCCACCCAGAGTCCAAACCAGCAACTAAAATTTCCTTTGGCTATCCCAATGTCCATATTTAATTATGTAATGAATGTTTTCGCAAATTTTAAACTCAAATGGGGCTTCAAAATTAAAAGAAAGTAAAAACGAGAATGGATATAATGATTTTTTACTTGCACAGCTACACATAATAAAGCTAGGTTGCTTGCTATTATGTCAAAACTAAAAAAGTCGTCGGTGAATCACCGGCAGTATACTACGTCAGTGAATTAATCAATTACTTTTTCGCTCTCCCTCCAAAATCAATCGACCGCTTCAAAAAATCAATAGGTAACTGACATAGAGGCTTCTGAATCATACTAAATTTAGTTTCGATATATTCTGTATTTGAACTTATTGATAATAATTAAATAAATTGATTTTTTATTGTCAACTTTGAACATTCTTCCAATAATATTCTCACTTATGTATGTTCACAAATGATCACTTGGCCGCAATAGGCGAGCGCCTGCTTTGCTGTGCGTATTGGAGGCCAGTTGCCTAGCGTGAGGTAGGTACCGTCTTGTATGACCCAGGCTCTGTTCGGACACTCCCATCACCTATGCCTCCCAACTCCGGAGACATCAGATTACAATGGAATATAACTAAACCTGGAATGTATTCCGTTTCCTTGGAGACCCCCCATCTTCGTTCCCCCTCCCCCACAACTCTCTTCTAATTAATCCCATTTCCTCCCTATCTTCCCACTCGCTTTTCACTTCTTATTTTTTTTTTCTCTCTCTTACTCCCTAAATGCTGCGCTCTTTACTCATTAGGAAGACCCTAACACCTCCACCAGATTTTCAGATGGCATTCACGACTCCATGAGCAAAAGGATTTTTTTTTTCTTTATTATCTACAGATACTGGACTTGGATATATTGGGAGGGGCGGTGTCTACGCCTAGGGACCTAAGCATCCAATGCTCGTATCCCTTCCTGTTAGTTCTACTGTGGAAGTCCTAAATTTTGCCTACCCAGTAGCTGACATCGCACAGGCTCGGGACCATGCTTAACGTCCCATCCGAAGGACGGCGTCCTCCTGGATTTTACCTCTCAGATGAAAAACCTCAGGGCCTCGGCCGGGTATCGAACCCACAATCTTGAACTCCATAGGCTAGCACGCTACCTCTGAGCTATCGGCGCCTACTTGTAGTGGACTTATTTAAAATCGTCGGTGATTCATCGGCAATGTACTTCCCCAGAACAAAATATTCAATTAACTTTCCGCTCCCCTTCCAAAACCTGTCGACAGTTTGCGCTAATATTCAACTGTTTTTTTTTTTTTTGTTTTTTTCTTATTTACTAACGGGTGCTCCGGCAAATCACCCGGCCCGATATCGTCGGGGGAGAGATACATATGTTATATTATTATAATTTGGACATTTATATACAATTAACCTTTTTGTTGCGATGGATGTCTGGGGGTGACAGCCTCTGGTCCCTTGCGGGACAGACTGGCGCTCCCAGACCCCCGTATTGCGGCTGTTGGCGCCGAGAGAGCTCAAGATCAGTGGAGTGGGGCTGCTTCTACATCGCGGTCGCCGGGGGGTAGAACTCGGGCCTGGCCCATCAATCGCCAGTATTCAACTGTTGACTTACATAGAGGCTCTTAAATCCTCATATTATTTATGTCGATAAATCCATTACATCGCAGTTATTAGGGTTTTTGAATAGAGCCCCCCTGAACCCTGAAATTTGACAGGTTATGTCCTTATTGGGTTTTGACTTTATATATGAAAGTTCATGTCGATACAATTATTAGAATGCCCGTGGGTTTTTTTTGATTTGAGCTCCCCTCTGAACCCCTCTATCCTTCGACCGATTTCGTTGAAGATTATTGAGTGTGTCATCCTTGTGAGAATTCGAATTCACATATGAACATTTGTTTTGATACAATCATTACAGCGCCAGGTACTGTATATTGAAGTACTTTTTATTTTTATATATCTTATTGGTACAATTGTACACAAATTTTCATTATTTAGTATGAACTTTCATTATTTATTTTCACTCTTTATGACACTCTCTCCTGACAGATGGCCCGGCCCTGGCCATTGTCAATATTGTGTACTCGATATTAGAATTTTTATAAGTACATGTGTAAATAATTCATTCATTTATTCATTCATATATATATATATTGAAGTATCCTCGTTCTATATTTAGTACTTTTG
Organism: Aradus depressus; assembly: GCA_963662175.1. NCBI lineage: Eukaryota > Metazoa > Arthropoda > Insecta > Hemiptera > Aradidae > Aradus > Aradus depressus. Next base: position 47,844,119 of record OY759218.1, on the reverse strand, counting down.
TACTACTTGTTAGGTTAGGTTTTATGACTCATGCCCGGGCTTTTAACTACGAGGTCATATCGCCTACTACCAGAGCCCGACTCTACTGTGGGAGTCCTAAATTTTGCCTACCCTAAATTTTTTATTCATCTAGGGTAGGGGTCTTTAACGAGTACCTGACATCGTACAGGCTCGGGACCATCGCTTAACGTCCCATCCGAAGGACGGCGTGCTTAAGTTTATTTTACCTCCCAGATAAAATAAACTAAGGGCCTCGGTCGGGCTACGAACCCACAACCTTGAGCTCAGAAGTCAAGCACGCATACCACTGAGCTACCGGCGCCCTCTTGTACTACTTGTGTACTTCGCATACAAAGAAAATAATAGATTTCTCTGTTGACTGTATGTATTATTGCTTGTTATTCTGACAGTCCCGCCTTGTACAACATTTTTTTTGAACAGGAAAACAGTTTTAAAATGTCCCATCCTTAACAACTGAATGATCGTAAATCGCCTGTTAACAGTTTTGTCGTTTTATTTTTTGGGGGTTTCAAATTTGAAAAAAAAAAAAAAAAAAAAATCAGTTAAAATCGGCCTCTTTTATGGGGCCATTGCCACATGATGGCTCATCTTCTGATAAAAAAACAAACAAGGAACAAAAAACTTAGGTAAGAGAAGGTTGGTTCGAGTTCCAAGCAGTTTCCATGCCGTCAACTCCAATCTAGTCTGGAAATCTGATAGGGAGGCTGGGTGAAGAAGAACCCAGGATCCAACGGCACAATTCAGCTTCATTGGGAAATGAGAATACAGTAATCCTTCAACAATCTTGTAACTTCTCGTGAATGTCAAAATTGCAATTTTTGAGACATATTGTCTCATGTGTTATCAAAGAGAAGACAAGGGAATGCACTTCCTCGCGTTGAAATACTTTTCATACTGAGTCCTTTATCTGATTTGGCTGAAAATTGACATCTGTCATTATTGCCAACTTTAGGATTGTTGCCATATACAGTCATTGTTCTTCCATGTGATTTTGTGGGTTTGAATGGCTCTAAAATTTTATTTGGAATCATTTTAGTGAAAATAAAGACCAAGAAAGTGCAGCAAATGCTTTTCCGGTCATTTAAAACTCAAAATGAAGGTTATTTTTCAACTTGTTATGGACTGTCCACTTGTTGCCGGCACATAGTGAGATATTCTTGTAGCCCCAAAAAAATTCTTGTTAGATAATATACATTTATTTTCAATAATAAATATGTTTTAGATCATGAAAATTTATATTATTTTATAAATCTACAGTTTTTGCCATGAGTCTGTATGTGGTCGTTGGGCTTTCAGGCCTAACTTTTTTGTGGGAGGTTCTTTCAAAGCTCTCTGAGGTCAACACAATTTTCTTTTCGGGCGTATTTCATGTGCCTCTTAGTATTCTTTACAACTTTTATTTGAAGAGATTTTTGTTTAGGTCATGAATATAAGCGGTATCCTATCAACGACTTAGGCCCCGAAGTAAAGTCGTCTTAATTTTCGTCTGATTTAGGCCAAAATCTAATCAGATCTAAGTTAGCACATGTGACATCTACATTTCAAATTTCAAGTTCATGAATACAATCGTTTCCAAGTTAGAGTGCTCACAAAAGCACACTCACGGACAGACGCATATACATCATCGCGAAAATTGTCAATATATGTTCAGGGGACCTTCTTGATGTCAAATCTCAAGTTATTTGCTACAATCGTTTCTAAGTTTGAGCGCTCACAGAGTTCCAATCACATACACATAGAGACAAACACACACAAATAGACATCATCGCGAAAATAGTCAAAATAGCCCAGTAAAATTTGGGAAGAAAATCTTATGAATCTCGTTGAGCAAGGGAGTTTAATGAAACCTTCTGCATCCCCTTCAGAAAGACCATATAAGATGTATGCACAACTTCCCAAGTTGCGCAAATAATTTTTAATTGTTGTAATCGGAGTTTAAATAATTTAGAATTAACAAATTTAATGAACAAATACAATATCTCAATAAAAATGCAATATAAACTTAGTTTCATGAAAAAATATTTATTTTCTGACAAATGAGAGACAAAAACTAAATTGGCTAAAATGGATTTAGGGGAACTTGAAACGTAAAATTCTGTTAAAAACTCGATCTCGGATTTTCGCACGTGTACAATACTTTCTTACACTAAAAGATCAAGAACTTGATACAATATGTATCACCCATCGATGAGGAGATGATATTCCAGCAAGGAGATGAAAAACCTGATGTTTCAAGTTCTCGTAGGGGTGGGGGTCTGTCTTTCTGTAGAGACATTGATGTTCCCGAATTAATAGGTAATAATTCGTGTGTTCAATCGGGGTTCACCTATACGTAGTGTAGTAGGAGAAAAGTAGTTTCGTATAACATTATACAGCAGGCATATTATGTTACTATCTCTCGGATATAGTTCACGGCCTCCATTGATTTGTATCATTCTTACAAGTGAAATACTGTATAAAATTATCTTACGATGGATGACGAATTTGAAAATGGAAATGAGGTTAATACATATTCAGTAGTGGGAGGGGTAGGCGGCGAGGGAAGAAAATTTAGTAGGAGCGAGGAAGAGAGTAAGAATGGGGATTGGAAGGGGGGTGGGGAGGAGAGAGAAGGGTGTTGATTGATGGGGGACTGTCTGTATGTACGGAGGCGAGAAGAGAGTTGGTACAGGGGAGGTAACCATCGGAACTTGCCGCACTTCCGACACCAACAGGTCTCTCCGGGTCCCATCAACTGTTACTGTTATGTCTCCTGTCACACTTCTGTTATCACCTGCCCCAAGGAGAGTTACACAGGCTCACTGCCTTCCATGTAGTGTGCACGTCATTCCATACTAACTCAAGGACTCGTCCCATATCTTTGCCTATAGGGGAGGTAACCATCGGAACTTGCCGCACTTCCGACACCAACAGGTCTCTCCGGGTCCCATCAACTGTTACTGTTATGTCTCTTGTCTGGCTGGAATGAAACATTCTAAAGTTGCCTTTTATAATGGTATTTAATAATATATTTATTTATTGATGCCAGAATAATAGCCTGTCACAACCACCAAGATCTTCCTCAGAGAATTGCAAACATTCACTTTAAACACTCTGAGAGTAGTACTCAGTTACACAAACTGCAAAAACAAAAATAAAATCAATTAAAAAAATAAAAAACTTTTGGAGGCTCCCCTCCCCAATCAAAATTTTCGGAGGACTCACGAATGGGGATCCATGACTCCTGACACACTCGGCTTCTCCTGCCTCCATTAAGTTGGACGAGTGGGGATGACAGGGAGGCGGGGGTGCCAAGGGCCATCGAGCTGAAACCTATACGAAAAAAATTTTCTTATGATTTTATTTTACATTTTATTTGTTTGCTTTATTTTGTACATATCTCTGCACATACTACTAACCAGCTAAGCGAGAGTACAGGGGAAGTTATATAATCAGTCAGAAATTCGATGTTCAGTTTTCACCGGAATTTAATGTTTTCCGACCCCCCAAAAAATGTCTATTCGTGCGTTTGTGAACACGATAACTCCTGATGTAATGAATGTATTGACATGAAATTTTATATGCTATTACTAATTTTCCGCGAAAGGGGAATCATAGGGGCTCTCGAAAACCCTAATAACTGCCGATGTATCGACATGAAATTCAGTACGAGGATTCAGATGTCCCCGTATAAGTCAACTATTGTTTAAAACAGACGTTTAATATAGCGAAAGCGAAAATTAAGTTGATTAATTCGTGCTGGGGAAGTTCATTGCTGCCTGTGTACCTATAGTTTTTTTTTTTTTTTCTTTATGTATCACATTTACTTGTGGTGAAATAATATGCTAAATATTCAAAAAAAAAAAAAAAAAAAATAGATTAAAAAAAAGGAATTCGAGGTTCTGTCGTGTAAATAAAAACTTAATATTTGGCCAACGTTTCGGAAACTATTTATTTCCTTCTTCAGGGGCGAGGCGAAATAAATAGTTTCTGAAACATTGGCCAAATACTGAGTTTTTATTAACACCAAAGAACCTCGAATTCCTTCTATATTGAAAAGATACTGTCGACTTTATCAATCATTGTAAAAAAAAAGGAATTTCCAAAATTTCGGGATTTTCGTTTTCCTGATTTTGATGTAGGTCGGGATCCCGTGCTTGCATACTCTAGCTGTGAAGGAACACAACCAGTATAAAATAAGTATTATAAAAAAATGACTTACGCTAGGGATATTGTCGTTGGTGCAAATCCCCTCAGCAAGGAGTCGGTCCCGGATCTCCCAGGCAAATATGGAAGGACACTCTCTCTTGTAGAGGGAGATCCTGTTGACAACTTCCGCGGTGGCCACCCTTGGCTTGGAGCCTCCGATGGCGCGGGGTCGGATGGACCCTGTCTCGTAGTACCTCCATGCAACACAACATACCGTACCACTAATAGTTGTAATGCAGTTTTAATGCACTATTGGCACATGGGTGGGAAAAGGGATTTATGTCCGAAATGAAAGTTATAAAGTTAAAAGATGGCGAAGCAAACTTATCAATTTTTAGTTTGAAAAAATATTATTTTGGATATTAATTTACTATTTTCCCTTAATGCTCTCGAAAATAGATACAAAACACATGTACCTCTATTCCAAAATTAGGAGGACATTTTGAGATAACTATACTTACACCGATGTTAAAAACTACTTAAAAAATGTTATGGTGGACTTAACTCAAATTTATCATTTCTTCAACTTAAACCCCTTTTCTCACCCAATTATCGTTATAGAAATAAGGCGTTAATACTAATAAATATAGAATAATTTATTGTTACCATCAATATTTCCGTTATTGACAATCGTACTTAAAAATAGTGTGCGTCATTTGATTCAGGGCGAAAACCCCTGATGTTCAACGTACAAGGGTTCAGTGGGACTCCCCATTCACAGTTTACATGGAGTCGATAAACCAAAGTATTGAAGTTGTGTATGCTTGATCAATTTTTTTTTTTTTTTCGCTGGTGGATTATTTTGATAAAAGTCAAGATAGCATTGAAACCACTAAAGTTAAACTGTTTCATGAGTATAATATTTACGTGCTTCATTGATTTTAAATTTTCGTGTTATTATTCCAATCCTTAGTACATTGGTATAAGTAAAGTTTCCAAACTTAATTAAATATATTATTGCCAAACTGTTAGTATTATTCTTTCATTTGTTACTGATAGAGTTTTTATATAAAGTACATATTTTTATTTTTTTGAAGAACATTGTTATTATGATTATTATCACTATTATAACCTAACCTAACCTAACCTAACCTCATGTAAATTTTTACTTTTTATTACTTTGATTAAAATTATATTGTTTTTTTTCATATGGGCGTTAGAAAAATGAAAGTTTTTAATAATGAATGGAACCAATCGAATAAAGATTGAAAAAATATAATATAAAAAATATAAATGTTACGCCGGTTTCATAAGGAAGATTCTGTCTAACAAAAGGAATAGTTAACATAGGGAATACATTATATTGTAAGTTGGTTAGCTTTTTTTTGATTTATAATTGTTAAAATCTGAAAATACTGACGAACATTTTTGTTGATTAAATGTAAAAAAATATTTCAGACAAGGGAGTAATGCCCGAAACGTTTGTAATAACTATTTGTTGAGAAGGCAAAAATAAATGGGAGAACTTATGCTGTAATAGTATATTATATTTGAATTAACAATCTACTTACACAACCCAAAATAATAGTACATATTTTATAATATGTTATATTTTGTAATGGGCAACCCTTTTTTTGTTACATTAAGATTTTGTTTTTTAGGGTTGACTATAGTTGGAAAAGTGTACATTTTGTGAGAACGAGGAGACAATTGTGAAGCGACTCCTAGTAATTTGATGTGTGTTTATAGGAAGATCTAAAGAAAGGCGTTAGGGTAGGATATAAAGGTTTATTTGTTTAGATGGTAGGGGGAGGGGAGGAAGGGAGGATGTGGAATATCGGTAACGAAAAGGGATCCTAAATCAGGTTAGAGGGCTGACTTGTGAGGCAGGCCACGTTCCCAGCCGACTACACTACACTCCGCATCTCACTGATTCCTCCCCCCTCCCCCATCCCTCACAAACCTACTACTACTACCTTCCTCATATGCAGCCCCACACCGTTCACATCTTCAAAAAGTTTATCTTTCTTTCTCTTATTTTTTAATTTTTTTAAATTTTAATTGATTATCATTTATAGCTAGTTATTTAGTTATTATGACTCATGGGGCTTTAACTACAAGGTCACTTACAAGGTCATATCGCCTACTACCAGAGCGTTCTTTGATCACTATGGTGGACATGAGCCCAACTTTACTGTGGGAGTCCTAAATTTTGCCTACCCTAATTTTTTTATTCACCTAGGGCAGAGGTCTTTAACGAGTATCTGACATCGTACAGGCTCGGGACCATCGCTTAACGTTCCATCCGAGGGACGGCATGCGTAAGTTTATTTTTACCTCCCAATTACAAGGTATAAGAATGTATACTCTCAAGATTACGCTGCACAATGAGACAAAATGAAATGATTTTGAGAAGGAGAGGGGGATACAAAGTGATCTGTAAGCGTTGTTGGTACAAGAAAATCATGTAATGGGCCACATCACATATATTTTTCTTAATTTTTATAATTTTTAAAAACACTATTAATACATAAACCATATTTTCAAGTTCGTTGCTATGAGTTACGATTTAAAAATTGCTTACAATTAGATATATTCCTTATAGAAATTGAGTTTACATTCTCCGGGGCGCTATAACTTTCGTCGTATTGATCTTATCTCAAATCTAGACCTATTCGCGATTGGACATTTTATAAGGAACAATTTTTGTCAGAATCAATTTTTTATAGGACTAACCATTTTCGGTTAAATCAAGGAAACGTCTAAAATATGTTTCAAAATTACATTTCAAGATGGTTTCTCGAAAATACCTATAAAAAATCGTATTTCATATAAATTATGTATTTTAATATTCTCTACAACTTCTACTTTAAAAGATTATTGATTAGGTCATAAACATAAGCTGTGCTTTGTGAAATGTAGTTAGGTCCCGGGGGAAAGTGGTCTCAATTTTTGTTTGATTTCTGCCAAAATCTAATCAGCGCTAAGTTAGAACATGTGACCCCTTCATTCCAAATTTCTAGTTATAGATATATATTTTGGGGGTGCCCGTGTGTGTACACCTAGGGACCTAAGCATCCAATGCTCTTATCCCTTTCTTGTTAGCTCTACTGTGGGGGCCCTAAACTTTGCCTATCCAGGTTTAGTTAACTTAGGTAGGAGGAGTCTTTAACGAGTACATGCCATCGTACGACTCGGGACCGTCACTTAACGTCCTATCCGAAGGATAGCAGGCTCACAGATTTTCAGATAGAAAACCAAAGGAACTCGGTAGGGTTAAAATAAATAAATGAATGATAAAAATATATAAAACGAACAAAATAGGAATAATATTTATGATAGAATAATTTAACTAAATAAGAAATTTAGAGAAAATGGAAAAATAAAAAAAATTAAATAAGTAAATAACTAAAATAATTAGAGATAATTGATGTTGGGGAAGGGCAATGAATGATTTGAGTTTTCAATCAAATTTGATATTTTCCGACCCCCTTAATGTGTGTCCACATTAACAACCCAAAAATGATTATTATATTGACAAGAAATTTTACGTGTGAATCCAAGAGCCCATAAGGACACCTATTGATCTTCAGCCAAATCGGCCAGAGAGAACGGGGTTTAGAGAGAAGGGAGGAGCTGAGCTCAAAAGCCAAAAACTTTGATAACTGATAACCTAATAAATGTATCGAGATTCATCTTTTTTTAGAACTCCTTGAGTCTATTTGATTTTCAGTCAAATCGGCCGAATGGGAGAAGAGTTTAGTGGAAGAGCGAGAACTAAATTGATTACAAACAAGCTGGTAAAGAACACTTCAATTGTTAGGTGGGGGGCTCTGGTATCACAGAGATAATTGATAATGCTAGTTCAAAACCCAGCCGAGATCCCTAGTTTTTTTTATTTGAAAAGTAAAAAACCTTGAGCACGCCGTCCTTTGGAGGGGATGTTAAATGATGGTTCCGAGCCTGTTGGTCCCAACCCTAATTAAACCTGGGTTTAAAGTAAATATACGACTCCCATAGTAGAGCCGGGGCTCATGTCCAAGTGTGACGTAAGAGCACTTTGGTAGTAGGCGATATAGCCCGGTCATGAGTCTCAAACAAACAAAACGATTTGGGTACATCGATGTAGAGTGAAGGATACAAACATCGATGGTTTGCCGTTGGAAAGTCATCCCTAACTACATGACTACTAGGGTTGTCCCCCACCCCATCAGCCGCCTCACTGCACTGATCAACCCTCCTCCTTCCTCATCCAGTTTATAGCCTCATAACTTCTTGTTGTCACAACTAACTTTAAGGTTATTATGATTTTAAACATTGTTTTCGGATATACGTCAAATGAAATAACGTCCTTGTTTCACATAATGGACTTTATGGGTCGAAAACAAAAATTTTCAGAAAAATATACACTGAAAGAAACCCTTTTTCTTTGAGTGAATTAGGAAATCGAGGAAATGAAAGATAACCATGCAGTGATATAGAGAGAATAAAATGACAGGTGATTCACTGACAATGTACTTCCCCAGCAAGAATAAATAAACTAAGTTTTCGTTCTCCCAGTAAACCCTTCTTCTCATTTACCCGACATAGCTGAAAACTAGTCGATGTCTTAATCAGAGGCTTCGAACGGCCATGTTTATATATAGGCAGTTTTTAGGGTTTTTGAGACTTCCTATCGGCAAAGTTGGCTAAAAATCATGGGTCTTAATATGAGGTCTGAATCTACATACAAAATTACGTGTCGGTCACAGACACACACACACACAGACATACGAAGTATGAGGGAAGTTATCGGTCAACAATTTCATGCGATGTTTCCAACGAAATTTATTATTTTCCGACTTCTAGATTCCAAATATGAGAAAAAATGTATGTCTGTGTGTCTGTGAACACGCTAACTCCCGACATGAATATATCGAGACGAAATTTTATATGTGAATCCAGATCCCTCTAACGACGACACCTATTGTTTTTCAGCCAAATCGACCAAAGAGAAAGAGGGGATTAGGGTGGAGACTTAACACAAAAACCCTAATATCTGCCATTGTAATTAATGCATCGACACACTAATTCACATGTGAATTCAAAATCCCAAGAGGACAACACATCAATTTTCAAAAGGAAGGTGGGATCAGGGGGGCTCAACTCAAAAACCCCAATAACTGCTGATGTAATTAATTTATCGACACAAAATTTAGTAAGAGGATTTAAGAGTCCCCATGTAAGTCTGTTGAATATTAGAGCAAACGGTCGACTGGTTTTGAAGGGGGAGTGAAACGTTAATTTACTAAAGTTTCTGGGGATGTATATTGCCGATGATTCACCGACTACATGTTTTTTTTCGTTTTTGGACCCAGAAGAAGATTTAACTGGGAAAATTATTCCATAAGGGTTTATCCCATTCCATCGGCAGATATTAGGGTTTTGGTTTGGATTTATGCTAGAAGGAGGTGGAGTGGTAAACCATGTTACAATGTTGAGACTAAATTGGGCTCAGTTCACTTGGCTACCCATTAATAATTATATTAAGAGTTACAAACAGGTATAGAGTACTATATGTGTGAGGTAGGTAGGTACCTGCCAAGGATCTTGGAGACGCAGCCGTTGGAGACCTGGAGGATCCTGGAGATGTCACAAGGACGAGCTCCGGAGTGGGCCAGCTCGACGATCTTCTGTCGGGTGGAGTCAGGAAGCGGCCGTCCACTGACGAACACTCCTCCCAGCTGGTTCACCCCGCTGTGACCTGTCACCAAACATTTTCCCGACCCCTTCATTAGACATAGTCCCACACCATCTGCTACTATAGTAGATACCACAAATTAAGGAACGACCACAATATACCAGGGGCCCGGGCTTGGCCAAACCATTTATTAAACATAGTCCTACACAATCTGTCTACTATAGTATGGCCAAAAGTTAAGGAGCGGCCAGAATACACAATAGACCAGGAGGCCAGGCGTGGCCAAACCATTAATTAAACATAGTCCTACACAATCTGTCTACTATAGTATGGCCAAAAGTTAAGGAGCGGCCACAATACACAATAGACCAGGGGGCCGGGCGTGGCCAAACCATTAATTAAACATAGTCCCATACCATCTGTCTACTATAGTGTGGCCACAATATACCAGGGGGCCGAGCGTGGCCAAACCATTAATTAAACTTAGTCCCATACCATCTGTCTACTATAGTGTGGCCACAATATACCAGGGGGCCGGGCTTGGCCGAACCATTAATTAAACATAGTCCCACACCATCTGTATAAACATAATAATATAAACTAACATGCTTGTAAAAAAAAATGTCACCTCGCTGATTGAATTTATTTTTAAAACTCTTGAAACATTAAACGAATGACTGTTAATCATAATCAATGAGTTTATGTTAAATGCGTCCAAAATAACCACTATAAATTTCAAAACGGTCTTTGTCAAATGAAAATGTTAATACTCTTTCCATATCATTTGAAGATAATAAAAAAATGTCTGGGTCTCCAATTCATACTAATTAACATGAGCTGGACATACGTCAGTCATAAGTAAGAAACTGTAAGAGTTCTGTTTCTTACATTGTAACCTTAAAAAATGTCGTACCAGTAGTAACACAAATTACACTATATTATGCATATTTCCATTTTATAATTAACTATAGTTTATTAAATTGGAGAGCTTCTAGCTCTAGTCCTAATATTTTCATACTTCAAAAGAAAGCATTAAAAATTATAGATAATCGTAATCAAAAAATCAGCCGCAGAGAAATATTTTAAAAACTTAAAATCTTGGGATTACCTGTGTTGTTCATATTTGAAGCATTAGTCATTAGAAAAAATATAAATAATTTCCCTCTCAGTATGACTAACCAAAAAACATTCTTTCTTGCATTTTCTTATACCAACCCCTTTTGTACAGATCACTCTCACTCCCTCCCCTTCCTCCTCTCAAAATCATTTCATACTGGCTATACTGGGTAGATGAAAGTAATGTGTTGGCATCCGCAGTTTTCTTTGTTTCAATGTACAGCGTAATTCTGAGAGTGACTTCCTTATAATTAGTAATACCAGTATGAAATGAATTTGAGAGTGGGCAGGGGGAGAGGGAGTGATCTGTAAGCGTGATTGGTATAAGAAAGCCCTGTAATGGTCACATCACAAATATATATATTTTTTTATAATTTTTAATCAAAAAAATACCAATAATAAAAATATTTTAAAATTCGTTGGTAAACGTTAACATTTAAGCATTACTTAGAAATATATCCTAGACAAATTTATTTAACATTCTTTGAGGCGCTATAACGTTGGTCGTATGGATCCTATTTCAATCTAGTGATTTTATTGGGAACATTTTGGTGAGACCAATTTTTCGATAGGACTATCCGTTTCCGCTTAAATCGAGCCAACGTCTAAAAAAATGGGTTTAAAAATAACATTTCAGGAAGATTTTCGGTATTTCATATAAAATGTGCCTTTGAGTTTCCTCTACAACGTTTATTTGAAGAGAATTTCGATTAGGTCATAAATATAAGCGGAATCTTGTAAAATGTACTTAAGCCCTGAGGAAAGTGGTCTTAAGTTTTGTCCGATTTCGGCCGAAATTTAATAAAATCTAAGTTAGCACATGTGACATCTACATTTCAAATTTCAAGTTCATAAATACAATCGTTTCTAACAACTTCTAAGTTGAGGAACGCGGACATATTGTGGAAACTTGTAATAAATGAATAAAACAAACTTATTTTTTGAAATATTGTCTATTCCACTAAAGATATATATACATATAACTACCGGTTTCGGCTTTATACCATCGTCAGGTCTAGTTATGAACTGTTCATAACTAGACCTGACGATGGTATAAAGCCGAAACCGGTTGTTATATGTATATATATCTTTAGTGGAATAGACAATATTTCAAAAAATAAATTTGTTTTATTCATTTAATCGTTTCTAAGTTAGAGTGCTCACAAAAGTTCCAATCAATTACACACGGACAGACGCACAGACATCATCGCGAAAATTGTCAATGTAAGTTCAGGGGACCTTGAAATGTGTAACTCCGTTAAAAACTCGTTCTCGAATTTTCGCACGATTACAATACTATATGTATAAGAAAGTAAAAAAGTCGTCGGTGAATCACCGGCAATGTTAGTTTTAAGTTTAAGCTAAAAATCAATAGTCGAACATAGGGACTTCTGAAACTTCATATTAAATTTTGTGTGAGTTGACCCCCTCCTCTGATTCTCCTTTCCCTTTAGCATATTTTACGGAAAATTAATATGTGCTGTTCTTATGGAGTTTTGACTTTAAATATAAAATTTCATGTCGATACATTCAATGCAGTTATTGGGGTTTTCGAGTTGAGCCTACCCTCTTCCCTTTTGCCGATTCCGCGAATATTAATAGGTGCCCTTATGGGGGTTTTGAATTTACAATAAAATGTGTCAATAGATTCATTACGACAGTAGTTATAAGGGTTTATGTGTTAAACCCCACCCCCCTAATCTTCCCTTCCCTCTGTCGTCGTTTTTGATACGTATATAAAATTTCGTGTTGATACTGATTCATTCTATCGGGAGTTATCGTGTTCAGAGAGGGACAAACACACAGCCACGCAGACAGACAGAAATTTGTTTTCCCATTTTTAGAATGAGGTGTGCCGAGGAAAACATGAAATTCCGGTGAAAACTCAACATGGAATTTCTGGCTGATTATATCATAGTTTAGTTTCTCTAGAGTCCTTCTATAAGGGTTCCGTTATTCGGTTTTCAGCCTGAGCAACTCCAACAAATATTAGATCTCCTTGGCCACAGCAACACATTTCTCTTCCCTCCACCATCCCCCCATTTTTTTTTCTTTTGATATAAAAAGACTTTAAAACCGTATCCAATAAAAGGACTTAAGAGGAAATATTTTACAATGGAAAGGAAGATTTTGAAAAGGTCTTTTGGAAGTATGCTTTTAGCCTTGTGTGGGGGTCGGGAGGGGGGGGGGGGGGGGGGGGGGAGGGCCACCTCCAAGGGGAAATCGCTGTACCATGGTTTTGGCACCCCCACTTCAGAAGGGGGGGGGCTTAAACCACTCACTAATCCAATTTCATGAAGTTTCATTTTGTCTGTTAGAAATCTCATGTATGTCATCCTTCCAATCCCGGAATCCCCGTTGAATTTCAATCTAGGAACGCAAAAATTTACGAGATTTCGGGATTATTCACTTTTTTTAAAGACAGAGAAAAGTTATTTAATTATTAATAATATGGCGGTCGATAAGGGTTATCAGAGCCAAAATTATCAACTTGTATTCAAAATATCTTTCTCAGTTCTGATCGATTTATTTTTTATCTAGATCTTTGTTTTTGTGACTCAAGTCCGTGATTTATCTAGGTCGAATTTTTCGCAAAAAATACATATTTTTAGTTTATCTTATTTGTTGGAGCTCTTTACAGAGGTATACTCAGCTAACACGAATGTCATCCAGGAAGATTTAGATCAGTCCCCCCCCCCCCCCCCCCCCAAACTCCTACGGCTTACCGTTAGAGGAGCCAGCGCAGGAATAGCTCTTTTTTTTTTTCTATACACATTTCCATGAATGACTTATTGTAATTAATAAGTTTTTGTTTTTTTACTCATGCCCGAGATTTAACTACGAGATCATATCGCCTACTACCAGTGCTCTCTTTCATGACTCTAATGGATACGAGCCCGATTATACTGAGTTCTAAATTTTGTCTGCTTAGGTTTAGTTACCTATGGTAGGAGTCTTTAACGAATACCTGTCATCGCACAGGCTTAGGAACCTCGTTTAACGTCCCATCCGAAGCATGGCGTACTCAAGGTTCTTGTACCTCCTAAATAAAACTTAAGGGGTTCGGCCGGATTTCGGATCCGCTTGATCTCAGTAGGCAAGCAGGCTCCTTCTGTGCTTCGGGCGCCCGCTTTAATCCTAAGAGTATTCATTACTCTCTCAAGATGTATAAAAAACCACCTTAATAAGTAGATAATGTTTCAGATGTATCCTTCGGTCAATAATGAAAAGCAAGAATTCGCAAAAAAATGCTTTATCATAAATAAATTAGTTATGATTCAGTAGGATGAATTATACAAAAGTATGAACAAAATATGTAGCATAAAAACTAATTTAATCATCTGCAATTACAATTACACTTGAATAATTTTCAATTCCTGCCTCTTTAACCAGTACCTGATATTATTACGTAGGATTTACATTCTTGGTGAATGACACAGAATGATTATAGATAACGATGGTACATTAGTTAAAGCCTACCTACACATACACATTCTTCCATATAAATCTTAAAAAAGTATTACAAATTTCGCATGGCGCGTGACTCCCTTTTTGGTTGATACTGTACTCGAACCTAGTACTTGGCAGTTCAAACTGAAATTATATACGAGTACTATTGCCCGGAGAAGTCACTAACTTTCATGCTATTTCGGTCGCTTTTACAAACACAATACTGTTATAAATGTTTTCACCTGGTTAGAAAGACTCGAAATGGCAAGAAGGCTACTGGCCGTGAGGGCTATAGCATACGGCTTTGGTCGCAGGGTCTCACCACGGGTTCGAATCACGTCCGGATAGAACTCCAAGGATGCTTTGTAAATAATCAATAACACCGTTATAGAGATAAGTCTAAAACGCATCGTACATGAGGCCAATAAAAAAAGTATCTTTTCCACGTATCGATTGGTACCACAACTGTTTTATACTTAAAAATGAAATTTGCACTATGATTTTATCTTCTCAGGTTCAGAAGTTAGGAGGTAACCCTTCCTGACTGCCCCATTGCACTCCCAGTGTACCCAAAATATAACTTTTTGAGTTAAACGAGATTCTTAGTTCATGTATAATATATTTTTACAGCATCACTTCTCGCATTTATTGCCTTTTCAAAAAATATATGAGAGAAGTGATGCTGTAATAATATATTATATACAAAATATTACTAAAGACATAGGCTCTGGAGGGCCAGAAGATAAAGTAGCCCCTCCCCCCCCCCCCCCCCCCCCCCCCCCCCCCTAATTATTTATTCAAAAAGAGAAGGAGCGGTTCTGTTCAAGATAAGTGAACCTTTTTCTCCAACCACTGAGTCTACATATCAGGACCTATATACAGGATGGCTCGGCTCAACTCCATATCATATTTTCACCCAGACGATTGCAGTTACATACTTGAAAAAAAATACCACTCGTCATTATTTTTTATCCCGACTTTAAATCCATCAATGAACTTCCCTCCTACCCATTCGGCTGCTATGTCCTCGACCCAAACTTCCCTCCTACCCATTCGGCTGCTACGTCCTCGACCCAAACTTTTTTCTTCCATGGGTTGCTGTTTTTTTTCCCAAGTTCTGAAACTAAATTTCGGGTCTATACGTTTTACAAGACACCGCTTATATTTCTGACTTAATCAAAAATCTTTTCAAATAAAAGTGGTAGAAACATTTGAAGGGGACATTTTATTCTCAATACTTTTTTTTCGAAGGTAGTTCCGTTTGCGAGATACAATGCCGAAAACCGTCATTATTTTATTGAAATGTGTGCCCCTCTGAATATCTCCAGGAATACTTATCCCATCAATATTTTCAGTAAAATTGGTCGAAGGGGAGTGGCTTAACTCAATACCCTAATATTTGTTGATGTAATGATTGTATCAACACGACATTTTGTATATGGAATGAGAAGTCCCTCATTAAGTAAGACACCTATTGACTTTCAGAAGGAAAAGTGTTTAGAGGAAGAGGGAAATACATTCGCGTAATTGTTTTGCAATTTCATTTTATAATCTCATTTGCTTTATTATATCCCATATGCTTTTTTAAATTAAATTTTTCTAAATAACTTACCCACCGCATTTTCGTTAAGTCCTTCGTCAGATGAAGCAGGGCCAGTCATAGAACGAGGAGGCTGCCCCAGCCGCCAGTCGCAGAAGAATTCCATCCGGCGGTCTCGAAACTCTTTTTTAAGTAAAAAAAAAAAAAAAAAAATCAATCAAATTCTTAAAATTTTAAGGGGGGAGAGGATTAATGACATAGAAAAATGTCGCTGCCAGAGAGTATTGGTAGCGGAACTGAAATAATAAATGTTCGTCAAATGTTTTTTTTAGACCGAACCTCAATACAATGACCGGCCCCTGCATCATCTGAGGAAGGACTTAAAATACCGTAAACAAGTTAATTAGAAAAAATTGTTTTTTTCGGTTATAGAACTACGTGGTAAACTGCAGTTAAGTATTGGAATACATGACTAAAATATCCTTATACAGTTTACATATCTAACAAAACTACATACATTAAAGGGCTTTAAAGTATTTTTTTGTAGTTTACATGATGATCTGACTTATAGCGATTTGTCCCTAACTTCATCTTTGACAAATAATACCTGGCAACCCTAGTGATAGGGCTCCCCACACTGGGTGCGAACTACGGATTGGATCCGAGAGAGCATTAGATGCTTAGGTGCCTAGGTGTACACACCAGCCTACTCAATATATCTAACTTTATCTAACTTTATCTAACTTTATATAATGCATCTGATGGCTTGTAGTAGTTTGATATAATTCCCTTCATATAATTTTTTTTTTTTCAGATTTTGCCAAGTTAACTTTGAGATCAAACGGCATCTTCCTGTTTCTATTATATTTTTTTGTCCCCCCCTGTAGAGATCCCTGGTAATCCATCCCAGGTTCTTCACCCTCTAAGACGATCCCTTATCCTCAAGAACTTCAGATAAAAAGAAGAAAAGAGGGTGCTCCATGTTTTTTTTTTATTGGAGGTCTCTGGTTGTGTCATGAGCCAACCTTCCCAAGTAAGGAAGCATAAATAAATTGAGGATCCGAACAGTTGGGGGGATGTTGGATCTGCCCAAATTACCTGCCTCACTATTAAATTATATCTTGATTTAAAGTTAAAGGGGAGTGTTGGTGACGTTTTAAGATATTGGCGGAGGGGGAAGAAAGAATGGAGGCTGCCTTTATAAGGCCGTCCGCGGGCTTTATAAAGGCAGGTCCGCGGCTTTATAAAGCCAGGTCCGCGGCTTTATAAAGGCTTTCTTTATCTCTACGCTCCTCTCTGCTCTCCCTCTACCAGATTTGAATTCTTTCCAGAGGTTTATTTACCTTCCTCTCTCCTCTCATTCAAGTCCTCTCACGGAGATTTACATAAAAGTCCTTTTCTAACTACAGAGCAGGACTTGGGACAACATAGTAAGTACATACACGTAAGTACATTCAACCGCAGATAGTTTTGAACTCAATAACGAATGAAAGTTTGATAAAAACCTCAATATCTATTTCCAAACTTTCATTCGGTATATGTGTACAGTTTTTCTGTTTATATGTATAATAAAAATAAATAAAAAGTTACATTAGTTACATTATTGACTGATTGGTTATATATCGGTGGGCAGAATATTATTTTATATATATTTTTTAATCTTGACCACGCCATTTTCGACCGATTGATGATACCTCAAGTATCTAAATAGGTCCAGGGGGGTTCGAAACGAGGCCAAGGCCCTTAGGTTTTTCATCTCGGAAATGAAAAAACCTTGAGCACCTCGACCTTGTGGTGAGACGTTAAGCGATGGTCCCGAGTCCGTGTCAGGTACTCGTTAAAGATCCGTCCCTATCACAGTTTTATAAATCTGAATTGGCAAAATTTGTCCACCAGAGCGTTTTTTCGTCGCTCTAGTAGTAGACGATATGACCTCATAGACCAAGCACGGGCATGAGTCACAATAACTAAGTAATAATAAAAAACATATTTTAAAATTCGTTGCCATGAGCTACATTTAAACAATTTTTTGGACTTAGGACATGTGATATTTTCATCTTAAATTCCAAGTTCATTGCTACAAACAATCGTTTATCAATTACAGAGCTCGGGAAGTTCTAATCACATACACACATCATCACAAAAATGGTCAAACGTGAAATTGCTTCGAAAACTCGATCTCGGATTTTGACACTAATACAATAGGTATATATATATATATACAATAGGTATATGTATATATATATACCTATTGTATATAAAACATTTTATTCTTTCAGATACATGATATGAACAACTTCCCCGATTAAGGATCTTCATATATACAAATCATATACTTATATAATGTATCCCAAGGAATGAAATGTTGACCCTCCCATCAATCCTTTCAGTTAAGGGCAGTACATACCTACTTAATTCCATTTTTTACGTGACGATGAAGAATGATCATATACATTTTTTAAACCTCCCCGTGGCGAAATCCTGCGACCTACCCTCCCCCCCTCCTCATGTAGAAATTCTGCGACCTAGACTCCCCTCCCCTCCCCATACAGAAATCCTGCTAACCCTCCATAAGTTGCAGGGCAAATCCTGCGTACGGCCCAAGGAAAATATATATTTCTTGTGTGATAGTTGTGAGACGAGATTTCTCATAAAAACAGTTTCTTCCCACTGTTTTATTATTTAGCAGAACCGGTTTTCAACGCGACAGCGACATCATCCGTGGCACATCCCAACCGTACATTGTAGAGACGAGTAGTCCTTTAGCCTCTACAATGTACGGGTGCGATGTGTAATTTTTGATGATGCTGTCGCATTGAAAACCGGTTCTGGTCAAAAATAAAACAGCGGGAAGACCACTTCTTTTGTTTCTATGAGATTATATATTTCTTCAAGTTTACAAAAATGAACAACATCGTTATGTATTATGTTTAATGTAAATTTAAAAGAAAATTCAGTAATACATTAGTGTTCGTGTACATTTTCTGAGGTTATGTTATGTCTTATCTCGTTCATTCGAGTATAAGCCTGCTTTACGGTTTATTCCTAGGCTTTCCATGAAATATCGTGTTAAGCTATTTGTCGCCGACGTATTTACATAAGACTTTGATTGACTCCCCAAATCGTAATCATCGTTGATGAATATATGGAGGTAGTTCCCGTAAATTTTACCAATGAAGAAATCTTACTTTACGTTTTCGATTGTGTGTCTGTGGTTGAGAAATCTCGTGCTCTCACACAAAGTTAAAATTCGGAATGAATCTGTGTGTAGCGCCAAAATGTCGCTCAACTCAAAAAACCATTAACTGCCGATGTAATGAATGTATCGACATGAAATTTCAATTTTAAAGTCACAACCCAATGAGGATATAATCTATCAATTTTCCGCAAAATATGCTAAAGGGAAAAGGAATGAGAGGAGGCGGTCAACTCAAAAACCCTAATAACCGGAATAATGATATAATGATATCCGACCGATATAATGATATCTACACAAAATTTAGTTTGAGGATTTAGGAGCCCCTGTGATCAACTAATCAACCGTTGAATATTAGCGCAAACGGTCTACTGGTTTTGGAGGGGGAATGAAAAGTTAATTGATTAATTCGTTCTGGATAACATTGCCGGTGTTTCACCAAAGCCTTTTTTTTATTTTTTCTTGTGTTACAACATAAAACATTTGTTTCAGATATATTTCTGTAACATCATAGTAACCTGTGTGTTGTAACTTGGTATCAGCTGGCTTTGGAAAAATATTTTGAGTTATGGGTGGGGAGGGCAGACATCAATCAGTAAACCACATCGACACATGTTCCTTTTATCAAAAAGGCAATAACCATCACTTTTCCTGTAGCGCCTACACTCCCCAAGTTAGACTACCCACAGATCAGAGTCATTTCATATGGTTCACTACTGTCAATTAATAATACAAACAAAAAAAGTTGGTATATCACCGGCAATGTACTTCCCCAGAACGAATTAATTAACTGTTCGCTTCCCCAACAAAATCAGTTGACCATTTCCGCTAATATTCAACAGTTGACTTACATGGGGCTCCTAAATCCTTATACTAAATTTTGTGTCGATAAATTCATTACATGGGCAGTTATTGGGGTTTTTGAGTTGAGCCCCTCTCTCATCCCCCCTTCCCTCTTCCTGATTCCGCTGAAATTCTACAGGCTAAGTCTTTATTGTGTTTTGACTTTAAATATAAAATTTCATGTCGATACATTCATTATATCGGTAGTTATTTGGGTTTTTGAGTTGAGCCCCCCCCCCCCCCCCCCCTCTGATATCCCCCTTTAGTTACCCCCGCTCGAAAATTAATGTGTCGTCCTTATGGGGTTTTGAAGCATATAACGATGTAATGAATGTATCGACACACAATTTAGTATATGGATTCAGAAACCACTATATAGGGTAAATATTGAGTTTTAGCCCAAACCTAATTAAAGTTAATTCATGTTTAGGAAGTACATAGCTGGTGATTCACCGACGACTTTATATATATATATATATATATAATATACCTATATATATATATATTCTGACGGTGCTTGCTTGGATAGAAGAAATTCTATTACAAATAAAATAATGTAGAGCAAGACTTTATGGTTTCCTTTGGGACCACCAGAGGAGATGATTTCGGCATGCAAGTTCATAATTTTATTGTTACATTATATGTCTATTTATGTATAAACCATGCTTACTAACCCTAATACTTAAGTTTAAAATATATTTTTTTAAACCCTAATACTTAAGTTTAAAATATATTTTTTTTAAACTTAAGTATTAGGGTTAGTAAGCATGGTCTATACATAAATAGACATATAATGTAACAATAAAATTATGAACTTGCATGCCGAAATCGTCTCCTCTGGTGGTCCCACAGCTACACTTCATTTAAAAACACATTGACTCGTGGCTTGGTGCATTCCTCATTCGTCTTCTTCTGTACGCTGATCATTGGCCGACTCCTGGTCTTTCTTCACCACTTGATCAAGCACAACCCACTCTCTGCATTACTTGTTCTCTTTATACACTTTACTACACATTTCCACTTCTCATCACCAACCCTCCACTTTCACTCCTGTACATCCACTCTCTCTCACTCTTCACTCTTCTTCTCAACATCGACAGTCCATTCTAACTCTCCGCTCTAGCCTCTCCACATCGACTGTTCATCTCTCCTCGTAACATCGCCTTCCACCATCTTGTTATTATTCATCCATCTCATTGGTTAATACTCATAATTATGCTTTTTTATAACTATTTTTTTTATAACACACATGTTTTATCGTTATTCCATATCACTACAATAATATTTATGATAAATACAATAATAAAACAATTTAATTTCCCTACATCATATTCTTTTTTTTTAATAATTTATGTAATAACAATTTATAACCTGGACAAAACCTCTCCATTCCTTTATATCACTGTCTGGACTGCTAGGGCGTGGCTTTCCAACCATTCATATCTCCATTACATAATCTCTTATTTTTTTTTTAAATATATGTGACGGTATAATGAATCGTCACAATATATATGTATGCAAACTTCACCTAACGGACACCTCTATTTTCCGGCCTCCTCCAGATAACATTTTGTTGGCAAATTACACCTGAGAACACTAGTGATAGGGCGGAGGGCACTGGGTGCAAGCTTGGGATTGGAACCGTGGATGTACTCCTGACTCCCACCTCCGTATGTCCTCCATTTTCCCCTCAGCCCCCTCCTTCCTCCCTATATTACCACCCATATCATTCATTTTACCAATCCCCCCTCCCATTCTTCTTCCCTTCCCCCCTCCACTACCTTCCCGGATCTACCTCATGAACGGACCCCCTCGGATGGGCCCCTCCATAATATATTACCAAATGTGTCAAGGAGGGGGGGGGGGTTCAAATTTTGTAAGTTTGTGAAATGAGCCCCTCTCACTTCATCTTGAAAAATGTTACGTAAAGCAATGTAAGTTTTTGTAAATTAACTTATAATTTTGTTAACTTGAAAAAAAAAAAAAAAATTTTCAATTATTAGAATAACTTTATTAAACTTATATATTTTTTTTACAGTTTTGCTCATAACTTAAATAAATGACATGAAACATGCTTTGAGATAGTAAGTAGTCCATTGGTTGTCCTCCGTAATTGATAGGTTTTGAATGCATATAAACAAAATATATGTAATAACTAAGAATTAATTTTAAATAACATAAATAACAGAACTTTGAAAATTAGTTTAAAGTTTATCCACAATCTTGATAGTCTAAATAGACTCTCATGCAAATGAATCACAGTGGTGTTTTCTTTTAAGTGGTCGTCTTTGTCGAGTCGGTGGTAAGTTGCTGGCTGCATGAATTGCTGTTGGGTTTGGATGACAGCTCATTTTATCATGAAGTCGCCGGTAAGATGCCTTGACGCTGTTCTACAAGTGGGATGTCTAAGTCATCATGAATAATTGTATTTCGGACATACCACGGGGCTCCAATGATTAGTCTTAACACTCTGTTTTGTATTGTTTGTATTCTTCGGATCTATGTTTTCGATGCAGAGCCCCAAATCCCGCATCCTAGGACCAAATATCCACTGTTAGGTAGATCAGGCGTTTTAGGCGAAGTGGAAGATTAGATTTGATTTTTATCAAAATTAATTTACTTCTCTACGAAATTCGATTTTGAGTTATAACTAACACTGATGTCAATATTCCCTTTTTCCCCGAATTAACTAAATCCAGGGGAAAAAAATTATTTTCCTCCTTTAGTACCTACCCACATTTATCCTCTATTCCGACCCTCCTTCTGCCGCACTTCCCGAACGATGCCTTAAGCGCCAATGGCCTAGAGGCCTTCTCAGATCAGGCAGTGACAGCGATTAGTCATAAATGAGTGCAACTCAGTGTCTCGGGTGTGCACCGCTGGGTGATTTCACCTCTCTTGACATTTTGACCCTCTGATTCCAAAAATGAAAACATAAGTTTTTTCTGACTGAACACGATAAGTATATATAGAATGAATACTTATATCGACACGAAACTTTATAGGTTTATCCAGAACTCCATAAGGATGACATCTATCATTTTCAGCCGAATTCGCCGAAGGGAAGAGAGGGATTAGGGGAAAGGGCTCAATACAAATACCCCAATAACTGCCGAAGTAATGAATATATCGACGTGAAATTTTTTAGGTTTATCCAGAACTCCATAAGGACACCTATCATTTTCAGCTGAATTGGCCGAAGGGAAGAGAGGGATTAGGGGAAAGGGCTCAATACAAATACCCCAATAACTGCCGAAGTAATGAATATATCGACATGAAATTTTATAGGTTTATCCAGAACTCCATAAGGACGACACCTATCATTTTCAGCTGAATTGGCCGAAGGGAAGAGAGGGATTAGGGGAAAGGGCTCAATACAAATACCCCAATAACTGCCGAAGTAATGAATATATCGACGTGAAATTTTATAGGTTTATCCAGAACTCCATAAGGACACCTATCATTTTCAGCTGAATTGGCCGAAGGGAAGAGAGGGATTAGGGGAAAGGGCTCAATACAAATACCCCAATAACTGCCGAAGTAATGAATATATCGACATGAAATTTTATAGGTTTATCCAGAACTCCATAAGGACGACACCTATCATTTTCAGCTGAATTGGCTGAAGGGAAGAGAGGGATTAGGGGAAAGGGCTCAATACAAATACCCCAATAACTGCCGAAGTAAAGAATATATCGACGTGAAATTTTATAGGTTTATCCAGAACTCCATAAGGACACCTATCATTTTCAGCTGAATTGGCCGAAGGGAAGAGAGGGATTAGGGGAAAGGGCTCAATACAAATATCCCAATAACTGCCGAAGTAATGAATATATCGACATGAAATTTTATAGGTTTATCCAGAACTCCATAAGGATGACACCTATCATTTTCAGCTGAATTGGCCGAAGGGAAGAGAGGGATTAGGGGAAAGGGCTCAATACAAATACCCCAATAACTGCCGAAGTAATGAATATATCGACATGAAATTTTATAGGTTTATCCAGAACTCCATAAGGATGACACCTATCATTTTCAGCTGAATTGGCCGAAGGGAAGAGAGGGATTAGGGGAAAGGGCTCAATACAAATACCCCAATAACTGCCGAAGTAATGAATATATCGACATGAAATTTTATAGGTTTATCCAGAACTCCATAAGGACGACACCTATCATTTTCAGCTGAATTGGCCGAAGGGAAGAGAGGGATTAGGGGAAAGGGCTCAATACAAATACCCCAATAACTGCCGAAGTAAAGAATATATCGACGTGAAATTTTATAGGTTTATCCAGAACTCCATAAGGACACCTATCATTTTCAGCTGAATTGGCCGAAGGGAAGAGAGGGATTAGGGGAAAGGGCTCAATACAAATATCCCAATAACTGCCGAAGTAATGAATATATCGACATGAAATTTTATAGGTTTATCCAGAACTCCATAAGGATGACACCTATCATTTTCAGCTGAATTGGCCGAAGGGAAGAGAGGGATTAGGGGAAAGGGCTCAATACAAATACCCCAATAACTGCCGAAGTAATGAATATATCGACATGAAATTTTATAGGTTTATCCAGAACTCCATAAGGATGACACCTATCATTTTCAGCTGAATTGGCCGAAGGGAAGAGAGGGATTAGGGGAAAGGGCTCAATACAAATACCCCAATAACTGCCGAAGTAATGAATGTATCGACATGAAATTTTCTATGTGAATCCATAACCCAATAAGGACGAACACCTCTATTTACCGGACTCCTCCAGATAAAGAACAGTTTTTGTTGCACCGGCAATGTAATTTCAATGTGTTATAAACTTCTGTTTTGCAGACCCTCCCAATAACGGATCCGGACAGTAAAAAGAGTGAAAAAATCATAAAATAAACCTCCAAATAATTTTTTTTTAATATTTACAATTTCGCTTGAAGCCTTTAACCAACAAGTTTATAACGAACAAAAAATTTCCTTGAGTAATAATTTCAAGTAATGTAGTAAAATTTAAATTGTAACATAACAATGAATTTTGAGGAAAGAGCGCTTTAGGAGTGGGCGATATGGCCTCGTAGTTGAAGCTCGGGCATGAGTCACAATAACCAACTAACCGGCAGTTTTGTGTAAACCCCCTTCCTTTTGACCGATTTGGCTGAAAATCAATAGGTGTTTATTTCCGTTAAACCATAAAATGGTAATAGGATACGTCATAAGAATGTATACATTAAGATAGCATATAAATTAGATATGTAAATAGATATTGACTCTTAGAGGTGTCGTCGTCCTTACTGGGTTTTGGATATACATATAAAATTTCGTGTCGATACATTCCATAACTATAATTTGGACAAAGGACTGGTTGAAATAAAAATGATAGATAAAAAAACTTTTTTGGACACTTATATTGTCTAATTCCACAAACATATACTTAATAATGTTTTATTGTTGAACATTGTGCTGACGATGGCGTAAGCCGAAACCGGTACACATTTAAGTATATGTTTGTGGAATTAGACAATATAAGTGTTCAAAAAAGTTTTTTTATCTATCATTTTTATTTCATTCATTAATATTTCCACTATATCAACACAGAACATAAAAAATGTATTCGGAAAGGACTGGTTGCTGAAGAGAAGGAGGTATATCCTAAAAATAAATAAGTTACAAATTACTTACTAGTATTGTCAGCTAGACGTCGAGGGAGCAGCATAATCTTCTACGTCTTTTAAAAATAATAGATAATCGTAGTACTATAGTTTTGGTACATAAACGTCATCGGTGGCACATCCAGAAGGAGCTGATTTTTGCACTTTTTGTACTCTTTTTTGCACACTGTTCTTTTTGTGTTCTTTTCACTTTTTGTTGCATTTTCGTCAATCTCGCTTTTTGTACCAAAATATTTAAGCTCTCTTCTTTTTTGCTCTTATTATGATACAATTTGCTTTTGACTTCACCAAAGAGCCACCTGCACTTTATAAAGTTCAATAAATTCAATTAAGAAATACTTAGGCCACGAAATGATAAAGCGAATGAAGAAAGTGAGTGAAGCTCTCGGGTAGACAATCGAAAAAATGTTGTTCAATTGGACGATGTTTCCATACACGGGCGATAAATTGCAGATTGTTCGGAATCCTGAGCGACCACCGATCCGTCGCGACGGCCGACTAGAAATATTGCCACCGATCTCCCCACACACGGGCGATTTATCGGCCCAGTTTTTCATGGACGGATCGACATATAGCCTCGTATACGAGGCCCTTAAAAGATCCCATAGTTTGTCAAGTATAATCGGAGATAATAGATAACCTTACTAGTAACATTGAAAAATAAAATAAAAAATATGTAGAAGACGGTTTCTTTTATGTTAGAGAGAGGTAGGTAGTAGGTCAAAAGGGAAGGCAACAAAAGGCAGAGTTGTATAGAGATGTTATAGGTACAGGAGGGATAGCTCTAAGGAGGAGAAACAGGCCACTTGAGCGGTGTCAACCCAGAAATTATAACATTCCGAGTGAATGGAAGAAGAATAGACGGAGAAGGTCTGAAGAGTGGAAGAGTGGCTGGCCGGCCAGGTAGCATGAGAACTGAGGACCGTAGAACCAGGGCTGGCTCCATTGATACACGAGGGCAGGTGTCCTCACTTCAAACATACCGACCTAATACCTACTATAATACACAAATTTGGTAAAGGAACCAACCGGAAAATCCTGTTCGGGGGCCTAACTAGGTTCAATATTAGCATTAGGACAGGTAGGAAGGGATTAGCAGGTTATAAAACGAAGCGCAGAGCTCACTTCCTCCTCGGGGCTCCCGTCTTATAATCCTTTTTACTACACCAGCTGTACCAAGTATAGGGCAAGTTATGTAATCGGTAACAAATTCCATGTTGAGTTTTCACCGGAATTTCATGATTTCCGATCCCCTGATTCCAAAAATAAAAAAGTTCTGTGTGTCTGTGAACACGATAACTCCCGATAGAAAAAATGTATCGAAACGAAATTTTATATGTATCGAAAAGCCCATAAGAACGTCACCTATTGATTTTCATCCAAATTAAATAAAAGGATGGAGGTGATTAGCAGAAAGGCTTAACACAAATATTTGAATAACTGCCGTTTCAATGAATATATCAGCATAAAATTTCATATGTACATTCAAAACGCCATAAGGATGACACCTATGAATTTTCAGTGGAGTCGTCAGAACGGAAGGAGGGGATCAGAGGGGTCTCAACTCAAAAACCCCAATAACTGCCGATGTAATGAATGTATCGACTCAAAATTTAGTATGAGGATTAAGAGGTCTCTATGTAAGTGAACTATTGATAATTATACCAGAGATTGGCTTTGGAGGGGGAGCGAAGAATTAGTAAGTCGTGCCTCAGCACCGGCTCACCGGTCATTCACCAACCACTTTTTCGTGTTGTTTAGTCCCGCTTTTCTTAAGAAAAGGAAAATGTAGATGTGAAAAAATTCCATTCATAAAATGCGCACATTGCAATCTCCATATTTACTCTCTTTGTTATATTATTATTAATTTGTATTTACTTATTTTATTTATACATTTTTTTTCTCTGTAATATTACTCTTCATTTTTTCTTTTCTCTTGATTTTTGATTATTATTATTATAAATATCATCACAAATTTGGACCCCCTCCGAAAGTAAATTCTGGCTACGCCCCTGTCTGTGCGGTGTTGGGGTCTCTAAAGAAGGGAAGGTGAGGGGGGAGGGGGAGGGGGAGGGTCTGGAGCCGCCATTCTCCCAAATCCCCCCTGGAAGGATACCGTTCCTCCCGCCACTGGCTTACCCAGGATTTAGACAGCTCTGTCTCCCATTCTTTAGAAACAACCGTATTACCTTTGGACCGATTTTTTTTTTAAGAAATACTCAGAACATTTCTCGACAGGATATTATATTTGGCTATGTACCTAGTAATTCTTGAAAATATAGTCTTGAAAAAATAGTCCTGAAGAAAACATGCCGGACGGAAAAACTCATCTTGGTGCGAACAACCAGGTTGTCGACAGTCAAAAGGAACAAAGACCATCAGATGAAGAATAATTCTTCTAGATCAGAACCGCCAAGGCATTGAGAAGGGATATCGGGTACCTAGACATCAGCCTATAAGAAAACACTTCTTTACAATGGACCTTGTTTCTGATCCATTCTGCAGATCTGAAGTGACGGAGGAAACCGCGCTGCACATCCTGGGCTACACACACCTCCCATAGAGAATCTTCGTTAAGGCGTTCGTCACTCAGAACAGTTGAGGGCAGGGTTGTGCAAACGTTTTTAGGTGAGGGCTAGATATAAAAATTTAAAGACTTTCAAATTCTATAAAATATTTGAAAATATGATGTGCATGGTTTTATCAACAGTGGAAAATAGTTTGCTGGAAAAAGACTTGAAACACATTTTTTAAAAAAGAACAAAATAGAAACAGTTGGAATGTCTGGCAGTGGAAATGGATGCTTTACACTACTAGAGCACACTCTACTAGAGCGGAACAGAAAAACTTGAAGAAGCTACGAGAGAAACACAAAAAGAGAGAGAGACATTCTAACGGTGAAGGCGGACAAAGGAGATACGAATGTGCAGGTAACGTCGAAAAAGTAGACAGATTCTTGAAAGAAAACGGTTTTCTCAAAAATCAGGATCCAACTACTCAATTACAGAAAATACGTTCGGACAGCGGTTTCAGAAGTCTTGATAATCATGAAAGGTAAAAACAGAAACTAATTGTAATGAAACCTTCACCACATAAATTATCTGCTTTGTCTAAAATTCATAAAAATGAAGCCCCTACGCGACCTGTTGTATCTTACATAAATTTCCCTACCTACGAATTGGCCAAATTCGTCAACAGAACGTTAAGGAATTTTATTAATTTTTCTCCACCTTATACAATAATTGATTAATGAATACATCTGGAAAGATGTGACGGTCCACCAAGAACACAAACTAATGTCATTAGTCGTCTCTAATCTATATGAAGTATAGGGAAAGTTATGTAATCGGTCAGAAATTCGATGCTGATTTTTCAACGGAACTTCATGTTTTACGACCCCTAATTTCAAAAAATAATTATGTTTGTGATTAGTCACAGTATCCGGGCTCATGTCCACCATAGTGACAAATAAGACCAAATAACGGTCTGTAATTAGACAAACAATTCAGTTATTAATAATTATTTAATATCGAGAAGACTTCAGCATAGAAAGGAGGGTATAAAGCTGGTCTGGCTAATCTGTTCAGGTCTGTCTGTCCCCGGGTGTTCATGTCTGTTTGTCCTGGAAGGCTGTCTTTCCCCATTTGTCCAGAAGTCTGCCTCGTTCCGCCGTCGGTTCAGCCTGATCCAAGGAGATCTCAAAAAAAATATAGATCAGCAGAACATCAGGTCCAGTGATGCGCGAATCACTACCGTACCAGGCGAATCTAAAGACATCATCTATGCACGTGATCCACAACCCGATTTAGAAAAAAAGAGGTCAGCCCAGACCAAAAGAACAAGTAAATTAAAATCATTCTATAATATAATAAAAAAATTGCAATAGATGAATTTAATGTCTAAAAATAATATATAAAAAAAATTCATTACTATCAACTTTCGAAATACCCCCCATAAATATCCTCCACAAATGGTGCCCCACATTTGTGGAGGTTATTTATTGGTGGTTCTTGTAAATTTGTTTGTGAGAATTTAAAGATTTTTTTATACATTAATTTTTTTTTTTATCTTATATAAACATTATAATATACTTGTGCTGTGGTCTGGGCTGTCCTATTTTTTTCTGTTTCAGGTTGTGGATCAGGTGCGTACATTCCTTCTTCAGATTTGCCTGGTATGATGGTGATTCGCGCATCACTGGACCTGATGTTCTGTGATTCTTTGATAATCTGGAATCAGAGTGATTGGACGGCTGAACGGGAACATTCTCCGGGACAGACAGACAGACAGCCTCGCCAGACCAGCTCTCTCCCCTCCCCTCCCCTCTCCATACTTATATCAAATAGTAATAAGTTCCATTCTATCTATTCATTGGTTAGAATGTGAAGTGGCGTTTTGCTTACAAATATTCCACCCCCTTTGTTCTTAACTTACAAGTAAATTTACATTTATCACCCCTGAACATAGTTGAACTGCCTACTAAATAATATAATGTATTTAGAAAGGACTTTACTACAAAAAAAGGTTGTTACAGGACAACCCAAGAAAAAAAAGTTGGGGTCTGTGTGTTAATGAAAAGGGAGCCCTGGTTTTTGCTTAGGGGGATGAGAAATTCTTGCAACGTCACTAGAATCAAATTGAAAAGCTGAAAGGAATATTGGATTTTCCAACAATAATTACATTGTTAATAAGAAGTGTGAGAAGATGAGGGAGGTTTATCGACCAGAGATGGGCTTGGTTTGAGGTTGAGTTGGGTTCAGCTTTACCTCCTTCGTAAATCATACCCCAGCGTCAAAACAGAACTCTCCGGGGACAGAACACACCCCCATGTCAAATAAATGTCTTCTCCTAACTCACACTCCCCTCACTATTCTTAAGGTAAAGACGAAAAGTTAAGAGTGGTTCTAAATAATATATAGCGTTCAATATCCGAAAACATTCTGTGGGTAATAAAAAAAAAAATCGGTCAAGTGCAAACTGTAGTTGCACAATTAGTGTTCCGTGCCATCAGTCCCCCAGTTATAAGGAAATAAACAATTAAATTGTTTATAACAATTGATCACGCTAGCATTTTTCAATCCTGATAATTTTGGCTCACTCTACACCTAATTCACAATGTTCATAATTTTTTTCAGATTTTTCTGAGCTTTCCTTTTGGTGATAAGGGTGGGGGACAAGCGTTTTTCCAGAAAATTTTTCAAAAAATGCATAAAAAAATACATCGTATATACAGGGTGGCCCAGATAAGCGGGCCACAAGTGAAATAACTCCTAAACGGTTAGAGATAACAAAATTGTGCATAGGACTAAAGTTGTAGCATTTGCCGAGTGCTTTAGTATGGCGTCCTTAAAAATACATAATTGACTCTTTTAATGGCTCAAACAGCCCTTCGAAGGGCGGGGTTCCCTTTTGACCCTTAAGTTTCATTACATTTTATCAAAGTACTAAAGAAACAAGGAAGAACTGTGCAAACAGATTTTTGATACGTCAAATAGTTCTTGAAAAAAAACCGTTTAAAGTTGCACGTTTTTCTTATTCTGAAGTTAGTTGGAATTTAATAACTCCAGAATAAGAAAAACGTGCAACTTTAAACGTTTTTGTTCCGAGAACTACTTGACGTATCAAAAATCTGTTTGCACAGTTCTTCCTTGTTTCTTTAGTACTTTAATAAAATGTAATGAAACTTAAGGGTCAAAAGGGAACCCCGCCCTTCGAAGGGCTGTTTGAGCCATTAAAAGGGTCATTTATGTATTTTTGAGGTCGCCATATTATAGCTCTCGGCAAGTGCTACAACGTTAGTCCTATGCACAATTTTGATATCTCTAACCGTTTAGGAGTTATTTCACTTGTGGCCCGCTTATCTGGGCCACCCTGTATAGTTGAATTCGTTTTTCAATAAGCTTTCATTTGACACCCTACACGATGGACACGGCTCCCCCGGAATGCCCGGTGCCCCCCAGAAAATTGAAGATCTAATGTACTTAATTTAAAAAAATTATAATATATAACGACAACTCCACCACAGACAAACATTACAGTCAAGACAAGGATATAGAAAGCTTCAGTTCCCAGTCAAACGTTATTCGGATTCAAATTACGCTTTCTTAAAGTTTGGACTTCAACGAATGCTGCCAATCGGCGAAGTATGAGAGTTTAGCGAACACATCGCCATGCGTGTCACAACAAAACGCATGGCAATTTTAAAATCTCTCCCAAAAACTCCGCACGGCGATGCAAAGTTTACCTAAAATAAAAAGACTATTAAGACTAAGTGCATAGATGACAATGTTTTCAAGGGGGCGAAAAGTTAATTGATTAATTCATTCCGGAGAAGTACACACTATTACTCAAGCCTAAAGATAAAGAAATAAATCTTCCATTTCAGAGATTGATATATTCCAAATATTAATTTCTTACACTTTTAACACAAAAACAAAATTTTAATGGCAGGTAACAAACTGAACGAAAAACTATTCCGGACCCTTTATCAACATTAACTGAAGGGGGAATTTCGAAATTACGTGAGTGGAGACACTGGTCCTGACGTTTGGTCTCCTAGATAGGGAGAGAAGCTAGTCCATAACCGTGGAGTGTGTATCAGCTGTTGGCTGGGATACAATAGAAAGAAGTCAGAGAGCCACCTTTCTGAAAGCGATACATCAAACTTTATATGGAGAGGGGGGCAAAAGAGCGACTCCCCCCCCCCCCCCCCACCATGCCACCTCTCAGCTGTCCCAGAGCATCACAATCCTCCCTACTCTTTATATCGCTACATTGAGGGATCAGCCTCTTCACAACAGTCCGGCACTGGCTACAAAAAAACAGAGTCCCAGCTCCCTTCAAACTTCTTAACCACCCTTAAAATCATTTTTAGTGTAAGGATGTTTGTAATAATAATACTAATAAATAATAGTAGATATGGTTTTTATAATAATTAAAATTATGACAAATATTTATATAATAATTCTTCCGGAAATGCCTTATTCATGACGAAATTTCGGGACGTCCTTACATCCCTTCTATCAGGTCACAATATGCGAAATATAGAAAATAGAAAGAAAAAAATAAATGCAATAAAGAAAATTAAAAAAAAAAAACAATAACAAATAAAGAAAAAACAAATAATTAAAAAAAAAAGCTTCAGTAATCACCGGCTATGTACTTCCCCAACACGAATTTATGACTTATTTTTCGCTTTCCCTCGAAAACCAATCGACCATTTGAACTAAAACTCAAACATAGTGGTTTCTGAATCCTCATACTAAATTTTGTTTTTTAATTGTTAACTTTGAGGCCCTTTCTGATTCCCTTCTCCTCTTCAGCTGATTCCACTGAAAATCAATAGGTGTCGTCCTTATAGGGCATTAAATTTACAAATGCAATTTCTTGTCGATACATTCGTTAGAACGGCAGTTATTAGAGGTTTCGGGTTAAGCCTTACCCCTAATCCCCCCTTCCCTTTGGTCGATTTGGCTGAAAAGCAATAAGTGTTGTCCTTAGAAGGTTCTGGATACACATATACAATTTCGTGTGGATACATTTATGTTATTGTGCTCACAGAAACACACCCAGAAACACAATTTTTTCCGCACTTTTGGAAAACATGAAATTTAGTTAATAAATCCACATAGAATTTCTGAGCGATTACATAATTTCCCTTATACTTCCTATAGCTAGGAAAGAAAAATAATAAATACTAATATTACATAAAATAATAAACCAAGAGAAGTAAAATAAATTAGTATATAAGTGTAGTGAAATAATAATTAAACAAAACGTAGATTCGACAGGCCTTAAAGGAGGATGTCTGTGAAGGAACTCTCCCAAGAAAATCGAAACGAAGCTATGTATCAAAAATTGTTTTTGGATATGAAACACGATTTTTATATAATTATTTTTGAAAAATTAGAAAAACATTAGTTTTTAAATAGAGGGTTTCCTCAATATTTAGTCATCCTATTGGTTCCTTGTTACACAAACAATGATGAATTTCAGAAATATCAGATCAAGATGAAGTATAATTCATTCTGAATTAGTTCTCAATCAGAACTAATTTCTTTCGTAATTTCAGTTTTTGCAAATTCTAGTATTTCATTATGTGCCGAAGGATGCTTTTTAATAACTTTTAGAAAGGATAAGAATTATTTTTATGACTACAGACGTCGAAAAAAAAAAATATATAAATAAAATAAAAAATATAAATTTACTTAGATACCAAAAATCTAACATCTGAACACTCTAGATTAAATGTATCGTCACAAAACTTTGTATCTGAATCCAGCAGCCCATGAGAACGACATCTATTGATTTTCAGTCAAATAAGTCTAAGGGGAGTAACGTTTAGGGGAGAGATGAAACTTAGTTGATTACAAATAGGGGAGAAGTCCCGGTATAAGACACTTATTAATATGAAACTTAGTTGATTACAAATAGGGGAGAAGTCCCGGTATAAGACACTTATTGATATGAAACTTAGTTGATTACAAATAGAGGAGAAGTCCCGGTATAAGACACTTATTGATATGAAACTTAGTTGATTACAAATAGGGGAGAAGTCCCGGTATAAGACACTTATTAATATGAAACTTAGTTGATTACAAATAGGGGAGAAGTCCCGGTATAAGACACTTATTGATATGAAACTTAGTTGATTACAAATAGGAGAGAAGTCCCGGTATAAGACCCTTATTGATATGAAACTTAGTTGATTACAAATAGGGGAGAAGTCCCGGTATAAGACACTTATTGATATGAAACATAGTTGATTACAAATAGGGGAGAAGTCCCGGTATAAGACACTTATTGATATGAAACTTAGTTGATTACAAATAGGGGAGAAGTCCCGGTATAAGACACTTATTGATATGAAACATAATCGGTAATTTGGTTTCAGAGGGAGAGTGAATGCTTAGTTCATTAACTTGCACTGGGGAGGTACATTCCAGGTGATTCACCAACTTTTTTTATCCGTTGAAAACGTAATAACCAAGTGTAGTAACTAGAAGAACGAGAAACAAATGCCTTTTGTTCTCTATTTTTCAAATTAGAAATGTTAAGAATTTTGA